>WBNH01004930.1:0-142916 GCA_013401255.1 Urocolius indicus
TAGACTAAACAGCCCCGTTTCCCGTAGCCTTTCTTTATAAGGAAAATGCTGCAGTCTCCTGATCATCTTGATGGCCCTGCACTGGACTCTCTCCAGAAGTCCTGTGTCCCTCTTGAGCTGGAGAATCCAGAACTGGACACATTACTCCAGATGAGGCCACACCAGGGCAGAGTAGAGGGGAAGCAGAACCTCCCTTGACCTACTGGAAGAAGCCTTGAATAGCACAGCCTCCTTTGCCAAGAACCCTCTAAGCTCCACCTGCCCTAGAATTCTCTTAGTGAATATCAAGATTATATAATGGCCATGTTTAGATTTGACTAAGCAAGATTCATTTGTGCTCATTGTCCTTTCTACTTGGGAAATGTTCACAACAACTCAGATATTTAGAGATACATAGTAAGTCTACAACACTACAGTAGCTGTTATTGTCATAGATTGGTCCAGTGTAATGTAACTTCTGAAGGTAGCTTACATAAATTGTTCTTTTTCCAAGTTACTTGTCTTTCTTTTCTCCAGTGGAAACAGGACTAAAGAAGAGACATTTTTTTCTAAGGACTCTTCACAGTTTCAGAACTCATGGATGTTTCTAAGGTAGTGATTTGCCTTAGAATGTGCTGAATTAGAATTCATAGTGTTGTTAAAGCACCAAAACACTCAGCTGTAAATTAGCATCAGTAAATATATTCTTCATACTAACACATTTTAAATTATGTATTTTCTTTCTGTCCTTCTGTCTGGAACAGTCACTTAAAGACCAAGACTGAATATGTGCGTGTATGCATTAGTATATTCTTTGCTGTCTTAGTGAGGAAGTGAAGATTTTAATGCGTTCTTATGAAAGCTCTTTTGGGAACCCTCCCAGAACACAGAAATAAGAATATCAGATTTTCAGTACAAATCTCGAACAGTACCTCCTAGCAAGCACTAAATGCTGTTTAACTTCTACCTACTAAAAAGAGGTATTCCTTTCATCAAAGCAGAAGAAAAGCTGATTTCATCAAGGTTTGAGATATGTGTGAATAATATTCTACATATACCACATCCTGATTCCAAAGGTCACTGCCATTAAATCTTCCTTTCCTCATTTAATCTACATTTACATTTATGCAATCAAGACTTTGGATCTGTGCAAATAGGTTGTGCGTGGGAGAGTTCCAGTGGGATTGTGAAGGGAAACCCATAGAAGGCTTCACACTGACATTTCAAAGACTTCTGATTCAAAACTACACTCTATATCTATGAATAGATATCTCTTGCTGAAAAATTAGTTGCTCCTTCTCCCTCCCCATCCTGTCTTCTCTGCAACAATTCATAATATGACTGTTTATGTATGAAGACCTTCTGCAAATAATATTATTACTCTGGCTCCCTCAACAAAGCTTAGCTAACTGTTAACTCTTTGCTCCATTATGGCACATATTTATATAAAATTGCAAGAAAAAAAAGTCCATCCCTGAGATTATGCAGTTCAAATAGATGATCCATATGCAAGATAAGAAAAATGTAGCCACAGAAAATTTGCATTTGGCGTTCATCTGATAGTCACCTTTCAAATTAACTCCCTTATAGAATCTGATTCTTTTAGACTCCCTTTAGATGTTAATACTGAGGAAAAGAAAAAATGTGAGATGGTCCATAGAAATGGTCATTTGTCTCTTTAAAGACCATCTGAGCTGAGGTGAAGGTCTTGCCCACACACTAACCTGGAATTCATAGGTAGTAGCAGGGTTAGAAATGAAACTGCATCTTTCCAATCCCATCTCATTGCCCAGCTATTACATCTTGCTACTTCTGAGCTCAGGCTTCAGGTTCAGGTATAGCAAAGGACTGTAAAAGAAAGGCAGTTTTCTTCTATTGGGTTAAAGCAAGCAGGGCGTTACAGATTTCTGTCCGTGGTGATATACTCTGACAAACACTTTACATTTAATTAACAGGACCAAATTTTCCTTTAATTTATGCAAGTGAAGGTCTATTGGCTTCAACAGTTAGTTCTGCTGTAACTGGGAGAAGAATTTGGCCCAGCATCTGTAATAAATCATTAATGAGGATGTAGTAAGATAAGTTTTAATGACTAATTAACAATGTATTTTTTGGAGAAAAGTATTCTTAACATGTCCTTAATGTATCAAGTGATAATTACAATATTAAAAGCCTGCTGATTAAAGCAATTAATTATATGCTTAATTTATTTACTAATTAAGCTTTAATATATGTATAGTTAAGTAATTGCTAATGAGTATTTCACATTTGCTAAACAGGTCTGGCAGTAATTACATGGGAAACACTATAAAATGATTCTTCTAGTGATTTTATGAAAAAATGCAACACTCTTCGGGCTTTTTTTGTTGAGGATTTTTTTCCCCTTCCTAAATGAATTACTTGACTTGCATTTTTCTCCTTGGTAAATGCAATGTTTACCAGAATGCAAGCTTCATAGGTCTGAAAGGGCAGTGTTTCTGGACAAATAAGATGAAATATGCTTTTGAAGCACAACTCACTTATGCCTACATGAAAACAACAATCTTCTCCTTGTGCACACAGATCTGAAACCTGTGTGTATTCAGATCTTTCTCAGGCAAAATTTCAGAGGATGTTAATGGGAATTTGCTATGTTAGGACCACAGCTGGTTATTCTGTGGCAGGAACTTTAGGATCCTGAGCTGGACTCCTATGTCTTTAACTCATATATGATATGATATAGGGGAGAGATATGCAGCTTTCCATTGGATGTGGATTCTTTAAATCATAGCATATGTAGTATTGATTCTTGCTGTCCTGCAGTTTTATACCTTGTGGAGACAAAACTCCAAATAAAGCTGATGAAAGTTTTTCCTAAGCAAACAGCAAAGCAATAGGATCACTTTTGATGTACTTGGCCATACAAAGAGAACTCCTGAGGCCCTTATTCATTTCAATTCCTATTGCATCCTAAGTGAAACCTGAAACCTGAGGTTTTGGTCCTTGCCCAAATTGTGTCACAAGCTATAGAAGAAAAGACAGACCCTCTTTTTCTGCCTATGTGGTCCACATATTGCCTTTACGCAGATCTTACCTCAGTGTAAGTTCTGAAATGCTTAAAAGTATAAATAGCAGTTGCATTCTTGCATATGACATGGTTTGGTGCAAAGAAACTGCACACCATGAAGAAGTGTTCAATAAAGGTTTAGTGTTACCCCACTAGGTGATAAGTGAGGAAGACACCTACAGCATTGGCTTCTGCAGGCAAAGTGGGAGTAATGAGACAATCCCCAGCCTAGTTAACTACAAGTTTTGGAAGACAGAGATCTGAAGATATTTAAACAGTTTTCCCTCTTTTCCTACTCTTGCACTTGTTTCCCTCACTTTGTGTGTTTATTTCTGAAAAATGCAAGCTGTTCCCTCTTCCTTTTTCAAAGTTTGGAGTTCGGGGACACCTTTTCCTGCCATCCCCAGTCTTTTCTCTGAGTGCTTATTTAATTTGTATCTAACAGGTGAAAGTGTCTGTTGACCCAAAGCACATTCCTCGGAGAGCAAAACTAAATAGGTTCAGTAGGTCTGGGATACAAGTAAACAGGTCTTAATGTAGTGTGTATTCTCATCCCCTGTATTAATGAACTGGGAGATAGACTGAATCTCACCAATGCATGGGCTTTTCACAAACTCTTTATGCTGCCACCAGATTATAAATGGATGGGTGTGACAAATGAACACAAGGGACTACACCTCAAATACAAGGTTTAGCCATGGTTTGTATAAAGCCTTTACTTTTCTGCCAATAAAGCCACCTGTAATTGATTGCCAAGACTGCCTACATCTGCCTAACTGGGAGTATGTGACAAATCCAACCAAATCTGTGGTAAAATTCCAAAACAATCCCCAAGGAGAGGTTAAATTGCATTTATATAGCATACAACATTACTCAATTGTATGGAAATGCATTCTTCTAGTAAGATTGGATTTTGTATTTATTAAAGAGATGGCAAACAAGGGGTAAGGACATGGACTGAAGATGGGAAGCTACTTGGAAAAGACTCAGGGTGGTATTAACAAGGAATTTCAGCCAAATGTCCTACAGGAGGAATTAAGCTGAGTGGCTTCAGCACCTAGTGATATGGGGGAGAATCTGGAGTGTCAAGTACCTCCTAAGGCTGACAGATGTTACCTTGAATGATCTGTGGAGCCATATTTCTTAGAATTAAGTAGGGATGTTGCTTACAACAGAGGAATAACTGCTGTCAGGCTATGACCTGACATGATCTGGCAATCAGAATTCTGCTGCTGAGCTTTGTGGCTTCCAGGATAAGTTTGAGGGCATTTGGTGATTCATAAAAGGAAGGTTATCTACATTAACACTCTATTTAGGTTGCAGTAATGACAGTGATTCAGTTTGTCAGTGGAACAGAAAGACTTTTTTATGTAGGTCTTAATAAAATTAGTAAAGCCTGTAGGATCAAGCCTTGCCCAGAATATCCAGATTTTTTTTTTTTTATGATTGGTTTCATGGTAAAGTACTAATGAACAAGCCTGAGAGGAAGCAATTAATACATGCACCTCTCTGCCTGCACAGCAGTATCCCTTTTCTATCTGTACCATGTGCTGACAGTCCAGATTAGAAATATCCATATCTCCTATGGAAGATGGATATGAATGCTTGGAGTCTTCACTCCGTTTCCAGACCACTGGAAGAAGCTGGATCAGTAGGTTTGCTATGGTAGGAATACAGTACCTGTTGATCTCTCATGACCTGTGGATCTTTGCTGGTGAGGGGTCTGCAGTGGGACTGCAATACTCTTTGGTGTTAGTTGACTTTTAAAGATGTAATGGTCTGAATGGTTGGCTGAGGAGAGGATTGTGATGGTTCAAACCAGCCCAAGGAGGAGTTTAACTTCCATGTAAATGCTATCAATACTGTGATGCAGGCATAAAAAAAACACCCAGCAACCAGGAATATTGAAAAAAGACTGTCTACTGCATGCCACTCTCATGCGAGTATCTTCAAAGCTACACTTTTCACTGTGCTTCTTTTATAAGGAAGGTAAATAGAAGAAATAAATTGCTGATGGTAGGGTAGCAAATCATGATGGCCAGGCATTTTCCTTAGAAAAACTTTGCTTTTGCCTCACCAGGAGATTTTCCTCAGTAAGGACTTTGAAATGGTTATTCGGAACTAGAGGACTTAGAGCACAGAACATGGAAAGTTAAACGACCTGCACCACGCAGCCTTCTTCATCCAAGGAAATAAAAGAGCTTTGGGATATTTTACAACACATTCATAGGCTAGGTTGGTGTTAAAAATTAAATGCAGAACTTTTTCCGGATATTTTTTTCCTTTCTGTCCTGTGAGGTAGATTAGATATCTGTAAGTTCTATGAGAACTTTGGAGAAGGAAAGAAGGTAAATTTCAGGAACAGGAAAATATGTGGGGCAGAGTATTGAGACAGCTTTAGATCCCTCCTAAAAGACTGCAATGAAACTAGGTTTCCACAACGGAATATTTTTTTCTTCTTTGATTCTACACTAGGGCCTCAAGCTCATATCTGAGCATGACTTTGTGCTCCTAATCCATGTGCAACTCATACAGCTATGTGCAGTGTAATGGTGGTTAGCAGAATGTGTCAGAAATGGCTACAGAGGCTAAATAAATTCATCACCTATACTGCTCAATAATGCAGGTCAGGAACTGCTCCTTCTCTCTGAGGCCAAGTGCCATGGCAAGACTTGCATTGACGTATTTAAACTTTCTCTCCAATAAAACCTTCTTTTAGGAAGGGTCTGTAGTGCTTTCTGTCTCTTGAGCAATATCCAGGCATTAGATAGCACAGTGCTAATCAGCACAGGGCAAATCTATGCCAGGGAGAGTGCTAACAAATAAATAGTCGAAAGACAGGACAGTATGTGAACCTGTGCTTCTTGCATTTTCTAATATAGGCACAGCAACTCTATATTATGGTGGAAGATACACTGGAAGAAGCATCTAAGAAAATCTGTAGTGAGAACTGTGCATTCATTACATCAAATTACTCACACAATTTTCAGAAATGAGCTTCCCAGGCAAAACATATTGTCCTTCATTATTGTTCACTAAGTTTACTTTAGCTATGTCAAGAACCTCATTGTGAAACCCTCGCTGGTTTAAGCAATGTCAGGATTTCAGCTTTAGGGAATGAGATGATTCTGAGTGGTCCATCTGGGAGCTCTTGTGCTATATCCAACTACACAGCTACAGGCCCCCATCCAAATACATTCCCTAGAGATGGTCATCTCATCTCAGAAGTTCTTTCCAGAGGCCAGTCTGAAAAACTACCTCAAAACACAACACATTCATTAAGGCAGTGGTGGTAATAGTGGTGTTTACCCATATGATAGAAATGAGAAAAGCAGCTGCACAGGAGAGGCAGAGGAGAAAAAATTGTCTGGCTTAAGAAAAACCTAAGACATCTGCTTAGGCAAAAATCAAACCAAAGTGAGTTTTGTTTGAAGATCACTAACATAAGTACTTGACGTTGGCATTGACAAGTCAGTTTAATCAGAAGTTGTTTTGGGTTTATTACCAAAATATTACAAGAGACGTTTCAGGGGTCAAACTTATCAATTTGCCTTCGTTTAAATTGTTGAACACAAGTCACAAAACATGCCTGTCCATGTTGCTAATTTAGTATCACACAAAGCTCTTTAAGACACTATCTGCAAATGAGTCTAATGTTGTTAACAGCCTAGGGCTTCAATACTCCAACAAGCAGACTTCTTGTGTTGCTTTACTGGAACAGACTCCTTTGAACGGACTATTGGTTGGGATGTTACTGGTAGCCCTTTCTACTCTGTTTCCTCCAAAAGGTACTAGAAAGCATGAGTCACTCATTTGGTGTGTAATCCAAATAGACATGAATTCCTTGAAAATACCTGTTACTGATTTAAGCTCCTCTTTTGATCACTAAGTAGCATTGTGCATTTGGAATATTAGAACCAGAGATCTTGGAAACCAAAAGTTACATTTTAAATATTATTTCCACATTTCTTCCCAGAGTTTTGGATTTTTTTTTTTTTTTTGGTCTCTATTAGTTTTAACTGCATTTAACAGTAGTTCATGAGGGAAAGCTTTAATGTTTACATTTTCGATTATTTCATCAGCTTAATTATTATTTTCTAATGGATTAATTTAAAGATTTGATGTTCACATCCAACATTTTTACTGCTATCTTGATTTAAATGTGTTAAGCAGCCTCCAGTTTACTTCTTGTAGGAAAAGGAAACATCCAGCGTGACCAAATATTTTACTTATATTGATTGGTTTACCAGTTATTGGCTTCAGAAGGGGTCACTGACAGTATTGTTTTTCCCAAAGGCAAGGTATTAGTTCTCTCATTGAGGAGAACCAGCTTTTTTTCCCCTCTCTCTCTTTTTTGTTGCCAATTTCACTACTGGTCTTGTGCAAGAAAATGTGCATGTCAACAAAAATGTCAACCAAGTTTAAAAAGAACAGTCTGAGTAAAACTAAAAAGTAAATTATTTAAGTAGAGTTGTAGTTGAAACTTGAAAGAATTCTGTTTGGTGGTTTTCTTTACATCATTCTGCCAATGGAGGAAGAGCTCTGAATTTCTAACTAGTGAAGCCCTGTCATAACTGGGGCTGACAGTTCACATTGAAAATTCTGTTTTCTTCTTTCCCAGGAAAGCAAGTCAAAGTTAAACCAACAAACTATTGTTGGCAAGTGCCTTACCTTTGTTCTGTGCTTCTTATAAATTAGCTACTTCTGTTTCCTATCTGTGCTTCTTATAAATTAGCTACTTCTGTTTCCTAGTTTGCTTATAGAAGGAATTCCTAGAATTTATGGTCTCACATTAGCTATAAAAATTTAAAATGTTAATATATCCTTTTAGACAATGACTAGATTTAGAGTATGTAAGAACCTGAATTAGAAAGTGTTCACAAATAGTAATGAACAGAGAGGAAATATACTGCAAATTTTGGTTGGTACCTGATAAATTCAACTAGAAATCTGAATCACCAAGTCCCAAACTTAGTTACAGTTAAATATCAGTGAGATTAAGACATTTATATGAACACATCAATGCTGTGTCTGATCTATTAGTGTGGTGACACACTGAATTTTGCATTTGCTTACTGATGCTCCTGCATAAAAAATTTCATTAAAATGCACAAGACTGGACCTTTGCACATTAGAGTTGGAACGTATCTAAATGTAAAAAAGAGCTGATTTTACTGTAGAATTGCTGTTTTAGCATTGTGTGCATGGAATTCTCTATAAACGTACTTTTTTTTCTATATATCTATATATACATAACCTCTATTCTCTACTAATTGACTTATCAGTATATACTACAGTATATACATGGCCAGTTCATTAAGGTTAATTTGTTCAAAAATATTAGAAGCATTAATTTCTGGCTTATAGCTAATGGCTGCTCCCAGCCAGTGTCTTGTTTCATCATTAGTGTCAGCTAGATTATAACTCACACCCAACTGTTTTTACACTATGTAATAGAATCAATTGATGCAATGGTTGACAAGATGCTGTTTTGCATTTTGTCATCTCACTAATGCACATGGCTTAAAGGCATTGGCATCCATAATGTGGGGCAGTTTTGTAGGAGGCACAGAATAGGCTGAAGCTGCAAGGGCCATTTTCATAAAATATTAATGAAATTGAAAAATACACTGGGGTTGAAGGCTTGTCTGCTAAATGTAAGGTAAAATCTATTCTGCTCTGCTTTCTGATGACTGTAATTAGCAGCCCTAATTAAAAATTCAAACCTTGTGTATATTTGAAAGCATGAATCTTAGCTCTCATAGTGTTTATTTCCTTTACAAAGTATTTTATTTTACAACACTAATTGAACAGGATCCTTCCTAGCCTGACAGCCGCAGCTGGCTGGAGCCAGTTTATGTATCCAGTCTCTCTAGACTACTTCCTTTTGTAAGCAATAAAACATCTTTAAAAAACATGTATATGCTCTCTATGAGCCATTAACTCTGTGTCACCCAGTATGGAACTGGCCATCCGCACACATGCATTGTTGTTTCCTTCACTTAAAAGTGACCTCTTTGAAAAGGCAGCTTTTTTCTGATCTTCAATATTTAATGTGGATTTACTTACATTAAATGACCACCTTTCTTAAGGAGACTTGGCCCAATTCTGACATTATTTATGAACAGCATATGCTGTGCAAAACAACGGAAGGAATTACCATTAGTTCCAGTAGAAAAATCTACTTTTTATCATCACTTTGTGTAGTTATTTTGAAATTTGTGGTCAAGATACTAGGGCCCCACTAGGGAATCTACGACTGCAATCCAAGTCCAAATTCATTATAACCATGTTACTCTCTGGAATTCAATGTACAGCAAAGAAGACGATGTGAACATGTTATGTTTTTGCTGTTATATTTACTCTTTCCACTGCTGCAGGAATGACTCTGATCTGTATCATTTCCTATTTTGCTTTCCATAGCCTGGTAAGAAGACAACTCTAGAATTTTATTATCCATTAGAATGTCCATAATCATAAGCAACCTTTTCAAATAGATAGTATTTTTAGCTCCACGTCAGACCAATGATATAAGAGGAGAGGACAAGGTGGATGGTCAGAAGAAGTGTTTGAAGACACTGCAGTGTGGCTTTGCTAACCAACTTCTTCACTGATTTATGTGAGAAAATGAAATTTGATGATGCATCCTGTTTTTGACAAAGGATCTGGTTTGCAATTGTTCCTTGGGTAAAGTTGACTTCAGTGACAGTTTAGCCTGATGAAGGGAAAACTTTGTGACAAAGGATGAGGATAAGGCTGGTGTACTTAATGCCTTCTTTGCTTCAGTCTTCAATAGTAAAACCAGCTGTTCTCTTGGCACCCGTATGCCTGAGCCAGAAGACAGAGACAGAGGACAGAATGAAGTCCCCTTAGTCCAAGGGGAAATGGTGTGTGACCTGGTGTTCTATCCTGACTCACACAAGTCCATGGCTCCAGAAGGGATCCACCCAAGGGTGCTGAGGGATCTGGTGGAACTGTTCACCGATCCACTCTCCATCATCTACCAGCAGTCCTTGCTCACCAGGGAGGTCCTAGCAGAACAGAGAATGGCAAATGTGACTCCCCTCTACAAGAAGGGCTGGAAGGAGATTCCTGGGAACCACAGGCCTCTTAGACTGAGCTTAGTGCTGGGAAAGGTTATGGAGTAGATCATCCTGAGGAACATTGTGAGACACATATAAGACAATCAAGGATTCACGTCCAGTCAACATGGCTTTATGAAGGCCAGTTCCTGCTTGACTAATCTGATCTTCTATGATAAAGTGACCTGGATGGGGGAAAGACTGTGGATGTGGTCTTCCTGGACTTTAGTAAGGCCTTCAACACAGTCTTCCAAAGTATCCTCCTAGAGAAACTGGCTGCTCATGGCTTGGATGGATGTACTCTGAGATGGGTGGAAAACTGTCTGTGTGGCCAAACCCAGAGAGTGGTGATGAATGGACTTTAACCCAGTTAGCGGCCAGTTACCAGCAGTGGTCCCCAGGGCTCAGTGTTGGGGCCTGTTCTGTTTAACATCTTTATCAATGATCTGGATAAGGGGATCAAGTGCACGCTCACTAAATTTGCTGATGACACCAAGCTGGGCCTGTGAGTAGATCTGCTTGAGGGCAAGAAAGCTCTTCAGAGGGATATGAACAGGCTGGATCGATGGACCGAGGCCAATTGTATGAGGTTCAAAATGACCAAGTGCCAGGTCCTGCACTTAGGCCATGTCAACCCCAGGCAATGCTACAGGCTAAGGGCAGAGTAGATGGCAAGCTGTCTGGCAGAAAAGGACCTGGAAGTGTTAATTGACAGCCAGTTGAACATGAACCAGCAGTGTATCCATGTGGCCAAGAAGGCCAATGATATTCTGGCTTGTGGCAGAAATAGTGTGGCCAATAGAGCCAATGAAGTGATTGTCCACCTCTACTTGGCACTGGTGAGGCCACACTTTGAATACTGTGTCCATTTCTCGACCTCTCACTACAGGAAGGACGTTGAGGTGCTGGAGTGTGACCAGAGACAGACAATAGAGCTGGTAAAGGGTCTGAAGAATAAGTCTTATGAGGAGTGGCAGAAGGAGCTAGGGATGTTTAGCTCAGAAGAGACGGGGCTGAGAGGAGATATGATCATTATCTACAGCTCCCTGAAAGGTGATTGGAGTGAGGTGAGAGTCAATCTCTTATCACAGAATTACAGAAACACAGAATCTAAAAGATTGGAAGGCACCTGGAAAGATCATCTAGTCCATCCCCACTGCCAGAGCAGGACCAACTACAGTAGGTCACACAGGAATTCATTCAGGTGGATTTTGAATGTCTCCAGGGAAGGAGACTCAACAGTTCATCTGGGCAGCCTGTTTCAGTGCTCAGTCACCCTCATAGTGAAGAAATTTTTCCTTGTATTTCTTTGGAACCTCTTATGCTCCAGCTTGTACCCATTACCCCTTGTCCTATCATTGGACATCATTGACAAGAGCCTTGCTCCATTCTCCTGACACCCGCCCTTTATGTATTTGTAAACATTAATGAGATCAGTCACCTCCAAGCTAAAGAGCCCCAGCTCCCTCAGTCTTTCATCATAAGGGAGATGCTCCAGCCCCTTCATCGTCTTGGTGGCCCTGTACTGAACTTTCTCAAGCAGCTCCCTTTTCTTCTTGAACTGAGGGGCTCAGAACTGGACACGGTATTCCAGACGTGGTCTCATGAGGGCAGAGTAGAGGGAGAGGAGAACCTCTCTTGACCTACTGCCCACTCCCCCTCTAATACACTCCAATATGCCATTTGCCTTCTTGGCCATAAGGGCACATTGCTGACTCATGACCATCCTGCTGTCCACCAGGACTGCAGGTTCTTTTCCCCTACACTACTCTCTAAGAGTTCGTTCCCCAACCTGTACTGGTACCTGAGGTTATTCTTTCCCAGATGCAAGACTCTTCACTTGCCCTTATTGAATTTCATTAGATTTCTCACAACCCTACTCTCCAGCCTTTCCAGGTCTCATTGAATGGCAGCACAGCCTTCTGATGTGTCAGGCACTCTCCCCAGTTTAGTATCATCAGCAAACTTGATGACAATGCCCTCTGTTCCCTCATTAAGGCCACAACATCCTCATCAGAAAGCTCAGACAGTGTGGCTTGAATGAGTGAACACTGAGGTAGATTGAGAACTGTCTGAATGACAGAACTCGGAGGGTGGTGATCAAGGAGCCAAGTCAAACTGGAGGCCTGTGGCCAGTGGGGTTTCACAGGAGTCAGCTCTGGGGCCAGTCTTGTTCAACATCATCATCAACAACCTGGATGAGGGGACAGAGTGTACCCTCAGCAACTTTGATGATGACACTAAACTGGGAAGACTGACTGATTCCCCAGAAGGCAGTGCTGCCATTCAGCAGGATCTCAACTGGCTTGTGAGTTGGACAAAGAACCTCATGAGGTTCAACAAGGACAAGTGCAGAGTCCTGAATGTGGGGAGCTACAACCCCATGCACCAGTACAGACTGGGGATCGACCTGCTCTGCAGAGAGAGACCTGGGAGTTCTGGTTAATAACAAACTAACCATGAGCCAGGAATGTGCCCTCGTGGCCAAGAAGGCCAGTGGCATCCTGGGATGCATCAAGAAGAGTGTGGCCAGCAGGTCAAAGTTATCCTCCCCCTCTTTTCTGTCCTGGTATGGCCTCATCTGGAGTTCTGTGTCCAGTTCTGGGCTCCCCAACTCAAAAAGGACAGGGAACTTCTGGAGAAAATCCAGCACAGGGCCATCAAGATGATCAGCGGACTGGAGCACCTAACTTTTAAGGAAAGGCTGTAGGAACTGAGACTGTTCAGTCTAGATAATAGGAGATTGTAGGGGAAATCTCATTCATATTTAAAAATACCTAAATGCTGGATGTCATAAGGTTGGGGAATCACTTTTTTCTGTTGTCTCTAGTGACAGGACAAGTAGTAAAGGAAAAAAGCTATAACTTAAAAAGTCCCATTTAAACATAAGGAAAAACTATTTTACTGTGAGGGTGAGGGAGCCCTGGCACAGGCTGCCCAGGGAGGATGTGGAGTCTGCTTCCTTGGAGGTCTTCAAAACCTGCCTGGACATGTTCCTGTGTGACTTGATCTAGGTGGGCCTGTGTTGGCAGAGGGATTGGACTAGTTGATCTCTAGAGAGGTTTATTAAGCATTTGGAAGGGGCTGCCCAGGGAGATGGTGGAGTCAGCATCCTTAGAGATATTCAAAAGACGCATAGATGAGGTGCTGAGTGATATGGTTTAGTTTAGTGATGGGTCTGGCAGTATTAGGTTAGTGTTTGGAGCTGATGATCTTAAAGGTCTTTTGCAACTATGATTCTAGGAAAAAATACCAAAAAAAAAAAGGAAGAAAAATCCAGTATAACTCAGTCCTGAAGAACTGAGATCCACATGCCAATAATTTGAGGCTGTAAAATTCCAAATGTGATTAAATAATATTTAGCAGTAATTCGTACTGAAGAAATGAGAGTTTAATCTGAAGTATATGTCTGTTTCTAACTTTAGGAAATTAACACTGTCAGTGCTTAAACATCTGAAAGCTGTTTCCATTCTGCATTGTAATACAACTAGAACCTTTTTAATAGTTTTCACAAAAAGCTTTGATTTTTTTTTTAAATTTTAAAATTCTGTTTTAAAAAATTATAGTTGAATAGTTTCTTGTCATCTTTCATGTCCACTCTTCTAGCACCTGTGGCCAAGGATGAAAGAACCTAGTTCTCACAGATCTACCTCCACAAATGTTTCAGCTCAGACTAAACAGTACACATCAGTGAAATTTCATTGTAATAACAAGTTGTGTTAATTGCTCTAAAAATCACCATGAGATACACCAAGCAACTAGGAGGACAGCACAACCTATGTTTATTACTGGCTTGTTCCTCTCTACAGTGGGATGTCTTCCCCTCACACTGCTTTCAAAAATTCATAGTTTTGGGCTGTGAGGCGCATGTGTTCCTGGTCCTGAGATGGTATCCAGGGGTTTGAATACACGATTCAGACATCTCAGCTCTTTATTAGAATGAGAATGGGATTTTCAGTTTCCACCTCCTTCCATACTCTATTTTCCACAGACAAGGCCAGAGAGAAGCTGCAGTCTGTTTTACGTATCTGCCAGGGCATGTTCTGGGACATACCAGACAGGTAAATCTGGAGGCATTCAGAGAGCTCTTCAGCACACCTGTCCTTAATATTCATGTTTAGTGCTTTCTCTTGTTCTTTTCACTTTCCTCTCTTGGATTTAAAAACATATGCAAGTGTTAAAGAAGTAAATACACTGTGCATTTCCATTCGAATTTCACAGGGAGGTTCCCCCCATCCTTTTGAGATCCTCAGGGAGAAATGATTTCTTTGGAATTTGGATAAGAATCACCTTGCCTCTGAAAAGCCAGACCATTTCTAGATCACTTTTAACGATCTGTGTGCATCTAGCGTAAAGTAGTTAGGAAGTCAACAGAATGTGTCCTAGAGGGCAGTTTGGCCCACTTTTATTGGGCTTTTAGCATTGCTGAGTCAAATAGTTCTCCTTAGAGAGCTCTCTCTCTCTAACAGCTGATGAGGAATCAGTTAAAAATAAACCACAAAGTTCTAGATGGCCACAGGTAGGTGTGATGTATCCAATTCTAATGTCATTTCTTCGAATGAAGGTCCAAATTTTCTCCCCTCATGACAACTGAATAGTCCACTAGAACTTAAGACGCTCCTGAACTCATGGAAGGCTTGTTCCTATAAACATTCCTATGCCTTCGTATACTGCAGGATCTGAAAACCACAAAAAATTAACAGTCCAAAGCCAAGGACAGACCAGCACATTGCAGACTGGGTAAACTGTGAAGTTTTCACTAGTTTAAGTCTTAAAATTATCGTTAACAGCAGTTGAGCACAGAACTGTCTTGAGCTTTTTGAAACCATTTCAGGCAGCAGAATACCTACAAATGGTCCAGAGGCCATGTGGATGAAACTTAGACAATAGGTTGTCCCAGTGTAGCAAAAACAGTTGTATCTAATACAAACAGTCAAGAATAATGAATTCAGTAGCTTCAGTAAAATACAGAGCTATAAGCTAAAGGATGTAGCAAAGTTGTGAGTTAGGTGATGCTTTTATTATTTATTTAATAAGTTGGATTCAGGATCCATTGTCTTGGTCTGACACATCACTGTTATGAGAAGTTTATAATCTAGAGAAAAATATGACAGTCCATGTCCCATAGAGCTTGTTATCTATCATGTTTACCTGATTATTTACTGTTTTTTTGAAGAGGTAGCTACCCCTGCAGAATTCTGCTCCAGTGCTTTTATATGCAGTTGTCTTGCAAATGTTATGGGTTTTTATGTTAACCTTTGGTTTCAAGATGTAACTGAACTTCCTGTATCATAGTGATTTTTTGAGGATCAATTCACGGGGAAAATAACCTCACACTATTCTCTTTTTTTGCTACAGAGACTGCTTTTGAGCCACAGCAACAGAAGTGAATGTTAAATACTGTAATAAATACAACATATTTCTCAGTTAAAGTTAAAGATAAGGAATATATTGAAAATCATTTGTGCAGGACACCCAATATAAAGTGGTTTAATGCTGTGGTTTTGAAGTAATGAAGCTTAACATTTTCTTCAACATAAATACTATTTACTCTCATGACTCAGCATTGCTCATCTGTGCTACTGGTGGTAGAGTGACCAAATACTTGCTTTGATGGATTTCACATAAGTTGTTTTTTTTTTTTTTTTTTTACTATGAGGGAAAAATAGAGCAGAAGACTAGTAAAATTTAGTAGGTTTTAAATTATGGTTCATAGATTAAAGTAATTACTTTTAAAGAGTCATAAACTGATATGTTTCTGAATTTGTCTCTTTCCTTCCCTCAAGCTGTCATACTCCAGGCAATTGCCTTCACATCAGTTATATCATTACTTCTCCTCTCTTCAATCAATGAGAACATCTCCCAGGCAAACATGCACTCAAAATGAGGAAAGACTTTCAGGGGCATTTCCAGTCCATCCTCCTTTTACAGTTCTTTCTTTGTGGCTAATAATGCCATTTCACAACCAGCAGATACATATCACACTTTTAAGCATGCTTCGAGCTCACTCATGTAGATGAATAGCTCTAAGGATGAGCAGAGGGAAGGTGAACTTGACCTGTTGACCTAAGCAACTTAGCAGGGTCATCAATTCAGTGCTGACATCGACTTCCAATCCACAGTTGAATATGTTGCTCTTAAGATCTTTGGGATCCTATTAATGTAGGGAGAGGAAGGAACCAAGATCTCAGTACCCAGTAGTCATATATACTCTTGTTATTATTCATACTCTTATGTCTTTCAGAAGAACAGATAATTTTCTCCTATTCAAATCATAGAGCGAGGACTGGCAGGATAGGCAAAATATGTCCTTACCTTTCCATGATAAATGATATATGCCGTGTTTTGTCTCTTATTTTCTATACAGAGACAGGTCTGCTCACATATGGATATACAGGAACATCCACAGAGCATTACAGAAATCAGACTAATTCTGTGACATAGTGAAAATTCCTGGGAAAGCTTTTTTGTCTAGTTCTGTTACATGATCATTCAAGGAGTATTGACGATAGCACTGGTTTACAGATCTGTGCAGTATATGAGGAATGGATTTCTGTTTTATTTCTGTGGGAAAGGTTATCTTATTTTTCAGGTGAAGAGGAAGCCTTTGCTTGGTGGATTTTTTTAAGGTAATGGTGTTTGCTTCAGACTCTGTTAGATAAGCTGAAGGAGTTGTTCAGAAGTGCATTTCGTTGGTCTGGTCTGATGATAATACACTGTGCTCCAGGTATGCAAATGTAGTGCTTGTATTAGGAGAAGTAGGCATCTGAAAGGATACCACATGGGTGGGAAAACTATCTACATATGATTTGTATCTCTAATGTTTTGTGCTAAACCATGCTTGCCACATCTTTTCAGTTACTTACACATTTTCTTGTTGTGGATTACATTTACAATTTCAGGGCATATTCAAGCAATTGTCTTGTTTAAAATATTGAAAATATATGCTACTTACAAAATCTTTTTTCTCCTTTCTTCTCCTCTCTTTCTTTGCCTTATATTACCTTGCTAAGAATTCAGAAGACCTGTACTTCTTCAAAATTATGATTTCATACAGAAGTTTTTGTATCTGTAGCTATCAGGAATAATGATCCTCAGAGATCTGATTACAGGTGTGTGGTTCAAATAAAAGACTCTTTTTATGATCATTTTTAAAAAAAAATCATTAAAATCGTGTCCATTACATTCACTCAGCTTATGAACTGAAGCAAACTAAAAGCAATAGCAGCAAAAGTGAGCAGAAAACACTGCTTTGGAGTGCATGTGGTATCAGTAAGAGTTCTAAATGTAGCCTAAGACAAGACTAGAGATATTAGGAGGAGCTCTGGGTAGTATAGTAGTCTATTCACATTCACTCCCATATATCATATATTCCCACAGATCTTTCCTTCCCTCCCCCCAGGGTTTGCTCTTTCTTCTGCTACTGCTTTCTTTCTCTTCCATACCTCCTTCTGCCATTTATGGATTTTGACTGACAAGAGTTAAACAACACACAGTCAACCTCTAAAGCAGCAGCTGGGCTGGCATTCCTTCTACGTAGACATATAGGGAAACCTCAAAGCACACCATTCTGTGATAAATCAGCTTCCGAGCCATCTGGTATATGACATGACTGGGTAGTGCTATGTGTCTGTTTTGACCCAAAATCTGCTTTTGCTGAGGCTCTATATTTTCCTTTCCTCTGCCCCTAGCTCCCTCCTGCTTTTCCAGGCATCTCTGTCTGTCACTTACCAGAGTGGCCTCTGGTCCTTCTAGCATGTTGGCCCTGGTTCTGCTGGCATCTCCTGTGGGCAGAGGCAGCAATGGCACAGAGCAGCTGGCCACATCTGGGCCCCCTGTGCAGCCAACATAGCCCTAACCCCCTGCTGTAAGTTATGAATAACCCTTACTGAAGTCCATGGGAGTTACTCACATCCCATGAGGATGAAACAGGTCCAAACCTCTCTAAAACGACCAAAGAGAGACCTGTAAATTTCCTAACACTGTAGGCAGATAGGCACAGCAGAGATAAACAGTGTTGTGCATATTCATCCTGGCTGGTACAAATAGAGTACTGCTCCGTTGTTCCAAGGTCATAACAACCAATGCACAATTTGATCATTTAAACAAAAAAAATCCCTCTCAAACTAAACCAAAAATAAACAAACAACACACCTTCCTTTCCCCATACCCCTCAAATTTTAAGGTCTCTTTTGTTTTTGTAGAGGCCAAGGTTACTCTTACAGTAGATTCGGGCCACATCAGCAGGCTTTCTGAGATTTATGGCTGAGCTTAGGGGATAGTATAAACAATGCTGCTGAAGCTTAGAAGAAAAGCAAGAATAACCACCACAGTAATAATTGCTGTTTTACTAAAGAAATACAATGTTTTCACATATTTTTAAAACCTCTTTGGCATCCCTCGTACAATAAGTATTAGTATGAAGTAATAAAATATACATTTTAGACTATCTAGTTCTGTCCAACACTTTCAAATTCACTCACATCTCAATGAGAATTTGGGGGGCAGAAGTAAAGACTGTTTCCTCCTGGATACTTAAACAGTTTCCCAGAGAAAACACACATCTTTCAGGACACAGAGGACTGTCAGTAAATTTTCAACTTAACGAATTTCCAGGTGTAGTGGTTTAGCCCTAACTGAACAATAACCAAACCACCCAGTTACTCCTCCCTAACTCAGCAGGATGGGGGGGAGAATCAAGAGAGAGTTGTAGAACTTTCTGGGTTGAGATAAGGGCAGTTTAATAGAACACCACAAGGAGTAGGCAGTTACAATGATGGCCAAAGGTCAAAGAAAAACGAGCAATGCCCAATGTAACTGCTCACCGCGCTCAGCAGCCCAGCGCTCAGCCCGACGGCAGAACTGCAGTTCCCGCACTGGCCGCCACGCCGCCCTGGCCCAGCTGCTGCCCTTATATCCCGAGCATGATGTCACATGGGATTGAATAGCCTGACTACACCCCCCAGCGGTAGCTGGGGAGAGTGAACTCTATCCTGGCCAAACCCAGGACACCATGTTACAATTTTACTTACAAGTATTTTAATTAAATCATCTATCTTAAAAGAGTGTGTAGTAAGCTTGGTAAATAGCTAAGGCAAGGATTCTTTCAAGGAAACTCACCTAGTAAATATTTTGAGTCAAACCTTTCAAGTACTCTGCTATTGAATGTTATAAACAACTATATTCACTGAGTCTTGCAGCCTGAAAATCTACCGTACCTTCAAGAAAGAAATGTCTGGTGAATCCACTGGCAGGAAAGCCCTGCTCCAGTCCAACAGCAAATCTGCTCCACGTGTGAGGGAGGCTGTGACTGATGTTTTTGTGGAAGAATTCACTTTGCATCAGTGGCTCAAGTCAAAGTGTCTAGGAGTGTGGTAAGAAAATACAAGCCTACTGGAAGTGAGGGGATCCCAGCCAGGTTTTGCTGTTACCTTCAGGCTGATGAGGATGCTACCCTACATGCCTTAACTGTGGTCAAGGGAAATCTGCAAATTGCTGACAATCTTTTTCAAAAGCCTACAGGTAGATCTATTTTTGTCTTGCTTTTGTGAAGTGCAGGGAGACATGTATGGCTCGTGACTCCACTATACGTATGTGTCACATCCATCAAAAGCAGCATCTGAGTTTAAATGATCAGCAAGAAAATAAAATCTGCTGTCAAAGCCTGGAGGTCCCCGCAAGAGCTTGTGGAAATAAAATGATTTTTATTGAATACCCGTTCCAAAAAATCTATTTATTTTGCAACTTCCAGCTTTAAAATCAACACACAGCTGGAGGGCCAGATTCACTAGCATGCTTTGGCTGCTCTGCTCTGCTTTGGTGATGTAAAGCATCTGTAAACTTGAATTAACTGGGCTTGCTGGGGTTGGCTCCCTGTTGGGTTTACAGCTGCTTCACATTGCCAGAGCAGTGTAGAAAGTCAAAGTAGACTAGTGTATCCATTCTCACTGGTGTGAGGCACAGGAGAGTACACAGGACAATTGAGAATCAGGACTACTGGCAGTAAACAAGCTTTATTTCTAATGGGAAAGAACAATTTTATAAGGGTGGTGCAAGGACAAAAATTCTCTTTGTTGTGTGCAATTTTAAGGAAAGGAAATTAGGTGAGTAAAACTTCTCTGAAGTATTTTACCAGTTTTAGGTACAATCATAGACACATTTTCCTGTATACTGGCATGCTCTCTGCTGCTACGTAGCTAGTTTAAATCAAATGTGATGGATCACAATGAGAATTAACACCAGAGTGTGTTAATGACATTATGTTTCAATTCCTGACTGCATCTAAGAGCAGTTCCTGAGGAATTTTAAAATCTCAGTTGTTCCCAGGAACATCTTTTTGGCAGGCCTGTATGTTTTATGAATGGAGATACACAGTACAAATGTTTGCTGGCAGACAAGACCAAAGGTGAACGTGGGGGAAAGTCACTTGCCATTCCCTGGAAAAGGACAAATATGTTGGTAAACACATGAAAACAGAAGTAGCAGTACACCATGTGGGTAAATATATTTTAGTTTAACTGTGAGTACATGTTTCAGACTGCAGCATACTCTATTTGGCTCTCTTTTTGTCTGGTAGCTGCTGCTCCATAAATAGCTCCTGACCTTACTAAAATTTAGTTGCAATCTTCTCACTGCAGGCATTAGGTCGCTCATTGTTAATGACCGTATTAGATAATAGATATTAACTCCAGCACATTGCAGCATTTCAGCAGAGTGCATTCCCTAGCAATGAACACAAAGTGTCACTGTGACCACATACTAATAATTCCAAGAACTATAGAAATTTTTGCCTAATTTTGGATTTATTTACTTGTCATGTGTGTGCTCATTTGGAACTTCTAGCATTAATTATCTTTGCTCCAAGTTAGGCCAGTCTGGAATTCTAATTATCTTCACTTTTACAATTCATATCTCTGAGGTCTTAGTGAAGTTTGGAGCTGAACTCCATAATCAAGGCAGAAAAGAGATAGGTGGCAATATTGTACATTTCAATTGCCTTGTCTGATATGCCCCTTTTGCAGAGTAATGAACACTGGAGAAACAAATTGGTCTGTCAGAGTCAATAACAACCCAATGCCCTGAGCTGCTGGTCACTAATGCTTCCTGTACTTAATCAATGTGCTGCTGGAGATGTTCTGTTCAAAACAGTTAGAGATGAGCAGCAGCAGCAGCAGATTTGGCAGCAGGACCTTGAGAGCAAGTGAGAGCATTCACAGAGTTGGAGTTTCCTTGCACTAGAGAAGAGATTTCCTTGTGCTAAGGAAGAGACAAGCAAAAGAGAAAACAAAGTGCTTAAAGGAAAACCCTGCAAAGAAACAAAGACTCCCACTGTGTCCTGTTGGTAGAGGAGGAAGAGGAGGTCAGTTCTTTCCTCCAAAAAGTTGCAGTAAAATGAGTAAGCAGAAGAAGATTTCTGTAAGAAGACATGGCAGGGAAAAGGACATTCTAGATCCTCACAACTGAACTCAAGCAATTAGAATAATCAACATGAGAGACAAGAAGTTGAGAAGCATCAAATTTTTTACCTCCAGTTGTGATCAGAAAGCCTGAATAGCTGGTAGCAATCTTCAAGGCAGCAAATCATCATTTTAACCAAACTGTAAGTAAAGTAAAACAAATAGGGAAAGTTTGGTCATAAGATAGCTTTCAAACTATGTCCATAAATAGCTTTTGAAACAATTAAGAGGGCAAACAGAAGACAATGCCTAAGCAGGAAAAGGATAAAATGTGATTCATGCCTAACAACCTAGAGGGTCAATTTTTTGTTCAGTGGGTCTTACTGGAATAAATCAGGACAGATGAAATACACCTAGGAGTGTGCACTCTGGAAAAGTAGAAGATAACAAGAATAGATAAAGGAAATGGCAGAACTTTTCTTATTGAAAATTAGAGCTCAAAAGAGGCAACTTACACCTGGGTGTTACTGTCCAGAAACACAGTCTTAAGTACCTGAGCAGATTATTTAGAAAGTTACTTTCTACTTTGTACCTTACCTGTAGAGCATGGTAGGGGCTTCCAGATCTTTCAGCAACATGACAATACAGGTGTGTACAGCTACTTCTTCCTGGGAGGCAGAAAGCTTTTTTTGGGCAAGCTATACTTTAACTTTCTTAATTGAGAGTAGGGAAAAAAAAAAAGTTGTCACAAATCTATAATGGACCAGTCTTAGTCTGGAAAACTTAGCAACAGTGGCAAAGAAAGAACTGGAACACTGAAAGCTCAAACTCGACTCAGCATTCACAGAAAATCTCATAAAGATATTCATGATGAGACTGTGTTAACTTTATCAGTCTGAAGGTCAATTGTTTCTAGACTAAGCTAGACATTTATGTACTAAAAAGTTTGCTGAAATAAATAGACATTTCCAAAAGTTAGTTCACCCCTGATAATTTGTTTGGATATTGTAGGACAGAAAGTACTTTATCTTTCTTCACTGAGAACTAAAGCTAGGTCATCTGAATCCCATCTTCTTTGAATAGTCAGGGAGTTCCTCTCTGACACTGTCTAGTTTTACTCTGATTCAGCCTTTCTGCTCTCTTTCTTACCATATAGATTTTATTGATAAGGATGATAGTTGATAATTTTCAGCAAAAGTTTAGCACTTCCCAAAGCAAAGAATGAAGATCATGGGAACTGGAGAAATAATCTTTCACACACTGATCATTTTTTTGCACTAGGAAATAATTTTTATAAGTAGGTGGTTTCATTGGAGCAGAGCTGGAAGAGCACATGAGAGAATTGGATCCATGATGTCACAGAGTCTGATAGAGATTTTGTTTTCAGAATAAAATATTTATCCTACTAAAAAAAAAGATTGGGACAAGAATAGATTCTAAAATTACTCAAGACAGTTTCCCTTCCAACAAATTTAAAGCACAGGAGTTTATAAGTTCTTGTGAAAGATCTACAAATTTAGCTTTAAATGTATTTCTATCTCTTTACAAAAACCTGAGAGAGAAATGAGTGTTTTTATCACTACTTAAATATATTAATTGTTACTTGGTTTGATAAACAATGAGGAAATGATCCAAACAAATGCAGAAAACTGGAAAACACTAAGACCAAACTGTTCTTCGCTCCAGAGAATCATGGAGTTATTCCTAATTACTCACAATTATTATGTCGACTTACATACCTCTGAACAAATATTAAAATCCATTTCTTTCATCAGCGGTGAAACAGCAGCAGCTATAACTGACACAAGAGCAGAAAGAAGTGTTGTAGATTCCCAGGACAGAGGATGAAATTAAGGAAACAGTATTTTTGTTGGAAAGTGGGAAAGCTTACGCCCCCAACGGATTTCCTGTAGAATTTTTAAATACATTTGAAAGTGAAATCATATCAGGCTTACAGGACTATGTCACCAAGCTTTTGAGAGAGGATCTCTCCCAGACTCCCATAGGGAAGCAAGCATATTTTGGTTTCTCAAACCAGATTATGATCCTCTGGAGGGGACATCATTTCAATAATTAAGGTTACAATCACGGTTCCACTTTATGGCTGATTTTGAACTTCCAGATCAAACTTCCATACTATTGCTCAATAAAGTCATACAAAGTAATCCACTCCAATCTTACATAAATATACACTAACAGCTCATTTTTCTGCCCACAATTACAAAACCACACATATGCACATACTTTTTTTTTAGCTATAAATAGATAATGTATATTTATCCTAAACTGTTTAAAAGCATTGATCTTCAGAAACAACTGTCTGATATTGTCAGATACTGTGCACAAAAAGAAGCAAGAACATTTTGGATTAATTATAATGGATTTAACATTTAAAAAATGTTTTCTTCCAACTGGAAAAAAAAAAAAAACAACAAAAAACCCCAACCCACTAAAAACAAAGAAAGCGGTTTTAGCCAGACTAAATCCTTCCCCACTAGCTTGATCAATGACAATGGACAGATAGAATTTAGAGTCTGTATTGACTTGCGTGAAGTGAGCAGTGAGCAGAATTGCTACAATATCCAGTAATTCTTAGCCATTTCAAAAATTGAGCAGAATAACATGCTTCCTTATCTTGCCTTAAAACTATTGTGTCTTAATAAAAAAAGAACAAGATTTATTTCTAATAATTATAGATTGCACCTCAGGGTGACAATCCTCATGTACAGTCCCCTTCTAGTATAAGTCAAAGGATCTGTCACCTGTTTCTGGTGGCTATAAGAAAAGAGTACGGGGCCTCACATCTTTCTCTCAGTGGTAAGAATTTCTGGTGCTATAAGAAACACACGTGTGAACAGGAAGGATTTTTGAGGATTTACCAAAGGCTATCGTTCCGGCACATGTATAATGTCCTCAAGCATTTTAAAGCAGGCCAGAGAGTACTTCCCTTTGTCCAGTTATTAAGAGCCCTCTTCTCCCTGAGGCCCTTGGAGGCAACCTCTATTAATTGTGGAATGATTTTGACATGACGACTCTCAAGAATATTTGCGATGAAGGAATATTTAGGCCTTCTGAGAGATTAATGAAATACAAGCCATACACCAAAACAACACGTTTATAGATATTTACAAATAAGACATTATCTGTGGGAGATAAATTGAGGGATTTTTGTACCCCTGAGTTCATTCCCTTTGAATACTAGCTTTTAATTATGGATAAAGACCATGAAAAGAATCTGCGCTTGATATCCTTTTAGTCTGAATAAATTCAAGGGAGATAAAAGCTGAGATCAAGTGCAAAAAAGATCTGGATCAAGAATTCTCTGATGAAGAATAGATTGAGATATGTAATCAAACAAAAACAATCTCCATTAGTGTATGACACCAAATGTTTATATTTAATGTTATTCATAGAATATGTATGACTACAAAAAGTATGCGCAAAGTAAATAGTCACAGTGATGATATATGTATAAAATGTGATTTTGAAAAGCAGTCTCAGCATGTGTGATAGGACTCAAAGTATTCAGTGACTCTGGCACAAGGTTGAAGAATCTGTCAGGGCTATTCTACAAAATTGTAAATCCCTTGCAATACCTTGCCTCATCATCTTTCTGACTTCCTTTTAGACAGATGCAAAATCAAATTTGTGGATGCTGCGTTGTATGCTGCTGGAGCATTTATTAGGAAGTGCACACCAAACATCATTGTCTCAGTTTGAGGCAGGAGGGGAGATAGTCAAAGCTGTCAGAAACATTTCACCTGGAGAAAAATAACGGATGAAGGAGCGAGGAGGCTCCATAAAATATAGTGAAAAGATGTGGAGTGTTAGAATAACTAGACTGGAATTAAATCAGATAAATTTATTTAAAGACTGTGTTACCATCCATATCTATAATAACAAAAGAAAAATATCTGTCGAATAAAATAAATCCATACATGTTTTAAGTACACTTTGTTGTGAAAATACTTTTTAGAGCTGTCCCTGTAGCTTTTCTATATACTAAACTCCATTTGCTCCATTTGCACCTAAAAAGTCTTGGTCTTCTTTGTTCCAGACATGCAGAAATAATGACAAGATGCAAGGGACATGTTTTAATTTGTCTGCGACTTTATTAACTAAACTCACCTGGGAATTATTCACCAATAACATACTCAGTGCAGGTCATAATTTCTTCTTCGTTTCCACATAGCTCATAGCTGGGACCTCACTGCCCTCCCCTGTGAGGAAGGTTAAGAAGCTGCAAAGAGGGTGCTGCAAGAGCTTCTTTTCTTTTGCCTCTTTAGCAAGCAGCTGCTCTTTGATTTGCCTCTGACTCTGGTTTATCCAGTAAGCAGATACTCTGTGGAACAAATTCAGGCACTGGTCACCTAACACCAGGAAGTACCAGCAATTAGCTGGGCTGTTCTGACCAGGTTCCCAGATAGCTAATGGTTCTCACATCAGCCAGAAATACATGTGAGGAAGTGGAGCCCTCTACCCTGGATGACTTTTGTATTCCATAGACAGCTGTTTGTTTTTAGGAGTGCATAAGAGCCATTCCCATCCCTGAACACATCTAGCCTCTTCATGGCTCATGGGTCTTCAGGTCTTGCTCACCTGTTCAGACCTCTTGCTCTGATAGTACACCTCTCCTGCCACTCGTACATCACAGTGCTACTTTTCAAGATCTTTCTCCCTTTCCCTATCCCTTCTTATACAAAGCACATTGGCAATAGCTTCTGGCATCCAAACCTCCTTTTAGGGGAATCCTATTGAACCGGTTAATGGATTATCCAACATTCAAGACCCACCTACCGTCACTTAATTTTTCTTTAATAATAAATAAATTCTAGCAAGGAATGAGGAGACTGCTGTATTCCCAGCTGTCTTAGTCAATGTCTGAAATCTTGCCAGTTTATTAAGAATGGACAGAGATACCTGCTGTGTCTCTACGCTGCAAAAGGTAGTTGAAGGATGGAAGTAAAAAACGAGCAAGGGCTCCTTGTTTCTTTTATTGGCAGTTCTCTTAGCTGGCAGGTAAGTTGCACATGTCAGGCTACACAGAATCACAGATTCATAGAATCTTAATCGTTGGAAGGGACCTTGAAAAACCATCTAGTCCAACTCCCCAATCAGAGTAGGACTATCTAGAGTAGGTCACACAGGAACTTGTCCAGGTGGGTTTTGAATGTCTCCAGAGAAGGAGACTCAATAACCCATCTAGGCAGCTTGTGCCAGTGCCCCTTCACCGTGAAGAAGTTTTTCCTTGTGTTTATCTGGAACCTCTTATGTTCCAGCTTGTACCCATTGTGCCTTGTCCTATCATTGGACATCATTGAGAACAGCCTGGCTCCATCCTCCTGACACCCCGCCTTTATGTATTTGTGAACATTAATGAGGTCACCCCTCAGTCTCCTCCAAGCTTAAGAGCCTCAGCTCCCTCACCTCTTCATCATAAGGGAGATGCTCCACTCCCTTCATAATCTTTGTGGCTCTGTGCTGAACTCTCTCCAGCAGCTCCCTGTCCTACTTGAACTGAGGGGCCCAAAACTGGTCATATATATTCTTAAAATGACCTTTCTTGGAAATAAAAATTAGCTAAAATAACTACCAAAAAGATTGGCATTAACAAAAGAATAACTCCCAGGTCACATATACCCAGGGAATGGAGACTCTAAGGACTGGACTTTTCTACCTTATTCAACTTGTATAGGGAAAGAAAACAAAAAGCATTCTTTAACTTCTGCATTTAAGCTTCTGTTTGTCTATGCATGTGAAAAGTTTTTTCTTCATTTGATCCAGGCCTGCAATTCTTCCTACACTCCTGTGTACCTTCTAGCTCTGAGCACAGTGAACAAAGAAAAGGGCTCACCTGAAGTAGCTACCTACTTGTTCACCTCCAAGGAAAGATTCCAATCCACAACTTAACTGTAGAATCATAGAATCATTTCAGTTGGAGCAGACCTTTAAGATTATTGAGTCCAACCACTAACCTAACACTGCCAGACCCACAACTAAAACATGTCCCTCAGCACCTGAGCTACATATCTTTTAAATATCTCCAGGTATTGTGACTCCACCACCTCTCTGGGAAGCCTCTTCCAGTGTTTAACAACCCTCTCAGTGAAAAAATTCTTTGAGTCCCACTGCTACTGAGCCATAGCCAACAATTCCCTCACTGCAAACCCATAGGGGGATTCAATCAGCTCCCCAGCTTATCTTGTAGAGGACCCTAAAGCCTGATGCTAGAAGTATTTGCATCCACACACAGTTAGGAAGTTCTTCTGCTTCCTCCTT
Source organism: Urocolius indicus (assembly GCA_013401255.1). Classification (NCBI taxonomy): domain Eukaryota; kingdom Metazoa; phylum Chordata; class Aves; order Coliiformes; family Coliidae; genus Urocolius; species Urocolius indicus. The sequence goes on from WBNH01004930.1 coordinate 27,783, forward strand.
GTAGGAAATGTCTGTATTTTCTTTCTCCCAGGTGCACTGAGCACATTATTTGTTTACCTTTTCCTTGTCCTCTCTTCTGTTATTACTCAGCAAGATCTCAACTCAGGCAATGTATCTTTTTCTTCCCATTTTTTTCCAAACCCTCTCCCCCTACAACACTATTACTCCCACTGAAGCTAACTGGAAGTTGACCATTTATCTAAGCCAAAAGGGAATGTGAAAACTAAGAGCAAAACCTAATGAAGCTTGGAAAGAACAACCATGTTATGCCTAATTGCATTAAGGATTTTTCAAGCATTTTCCCTCCATAACTCACATTGCAACAGCAAATTCATTGGAGCTGTGTTCTGCTGACTGATTTACCAGTTTCAGCTTACATGTAGGTTTCGACCTAGTGCTGCCTTTTGACCTGGCTGTTTGTGATAGAGAGAGCGGGGAAGCATGCTGGCTTAACAACAGCTAGACTCAAAGCTCATTGAAATGGGAAACTTTCTACTGATGTCTGTGGAGTTTGGATGAAGTCCCAGAGCAAGGATTTACAGTTGATATAGCTATGCTACTCCTTAGTAGGGGGTTGAGATCTTTCCTTTCTGGAAAGATTGTGGGAGGAGGATGGTTTACTTTCTCTTCCGAAATCTTTGGGTTTGTTTAACTTAGAGATTGGCTGGAAATATGCCAGCACTGAAGTATGACTAAAATGCTACACTCATCTATCAAAGACATCAGAGAGCTCTGAAGAAATGCTTGGTGGGGGTCTCAATATCTATTTATGCTGGAGATGCCCACGACATTCATAATGTACAATGAATAAGAGCAGTGATTGTAATACACTCTAATAGAATGTTTGCAACTTAAACATAAAATGATCTGTGGCATTATTACTCCCATGCAAAGATATTTGGAGTAGATATCCTCATTAAAAACTGTTTATTAAATATATAGTGACTTTTAGTAAGCTAACCCTCCAAATAAAAAATGTTTTTATTCTACTTAAATTACTTTTCTGGGAAGTAAAGGTGTTGAGAACTCATTTCCAAAGGATGATAAACAGGAGGTAGTTACCTTTTTTTCTTCTTCTTTTTTAAAATAATGTCTAATTCCTCTTCCATGAATTAAACAGATAAGGCTACCAGCAGCTGCTCCCCACCAAAACACTTCACAGTTACATGATAAAATGTAGGTGATAACATTGCAGTGCTGTAAAACAAGGTTGTAGAAATGTGGGCATGTACTGGTGACAAATTTGCCTTTAAATCTTCTTTGCTAATATTTATAGGCATGAAATCTTAAAGCACCTTTAATGTGTCTATAATCCTGCCCATTTGACAGCTTTTACATAATTTTCTAGGGAAAGGTGACCCGATCATCCCAGGCTGTTGACAGTGCAGCTGAAATGGCCCTCCAATAAATGAAACAGGATTATCCAGACACTATGGCAAACAACAGCTCATAATATGCATCAAGAAATTTCCATAGCACATTGGATCTTTGTCTTCAATGACACATGGATCATGACGGGATTTCAAGAACACATTTCCCTAGACACTTGATAAGTTTTAATGTAAAAGTATAGCATAAAAGGCTCCCTTCAGATAGGTTCTCTTTTCCATATTAGAAAGAAATTGCTTTCAATCTGGAAAATGAGAGGCATAGTTTTAAGCTGAATTATCATGTTAACTTATACTGCTTAGTGTAGTTCCCTGACACTTTGAATGCATTTATGAGTTTATTCAGTTAAAATTATAAAACATTACATTTTTTGACTGCAGTAAAAGTCACTATTGACAATAAACAAGTCTTGATGAAAACGATGATAAATTTGTGCACAAGTTTTGCTGAGATTGCTATGCTTCTCTACAAAAACACCTTACACAAAATGCTAGCTATATGACTCCTAGGTTTGCAGGATAATGTCAAGAAAAGGGTTTGATGCCTGATGCCAATTCATATCAAAGGTATCATGTGCCATAAATATGATCTATGTTGGGGTAATTATCAGTGACACGGACAGATTGTGTTAATACTCCTATTGCTTATTTTAGGTACTTAATATTTTGAATGCCACAAAATATCAATACTGATGCTTGATGGCATCATGCCAGAGCAGCCTGGGGACAAGCAAGGTAAGCAAGGTAGAACTGGTTGACAGTTTTTATTCAAGTGTGGAATTTGTTTGGTCTCATAAGACATTTATGAGGTCAATTGGATGTCATTTAAAATACCAGGAGAGAAACTTATTTAAACTACACACCATGTCCTGCTAGGGACACTGAACTCTGTGAACGAAAACTAAAAAGGCATTTTGATCACCACACAGAAAGAAAGAAAAAAAGACTGGGCTGAGAGTGGCAAGAAAGGGAACAACCCCAGAAAGATGACTGTCCCCAGAGAAATTAGGCAAAAAGAAAAAAAAAACAACAAAACCAAACCAACACATGTGCTCACAAAGAAAGCTTTAACACCAACAAAAACTAATTTCCTCTAAAAATAAGATCTACACTGATGACATAGGTGCTTACCCAAGACATAAGATGGGACTAAGACAGTGAAGCTCCTAGACAAAAAACTCAGTGTCTGTTTTCCAGACTGTTGCTTGGTGTGGGAATAACAATGATCAATGATTAAATGGAAATAATAAAACAGTGGAATATTCCTCACTGAGCAATGACATCATTAGTCCACCAATTAGTAGGTTAGAATGTTCTGTCATTAACCCAATGTTTGTTCTCACGAAAAAAAGTATTTTATTCGTCTTTCCCTCAGTTTCTTCCTCTGTTAAAAATTCAGTGATACTTATATTTGTTGTGAGTGTTTTAACAATTTAGAGTTTGCAAGAGGATAGATCAGCTAGATAATAATATAATATNTATAATATACAGATAATATATAGATTATATGTTAATAGTATATTGATTATATAGAATATATTATTAACTACATATAATCTATAATATAGATATATAAAATCATATCATGTAATAAAAATTCACTGTTATAAAAAAGATAGTAGTCAAATTCTATTGCTGATTTTTAAAAGATCACAGAATCATAGATATTAAAGGTTTGGAGCTTTTCTAGATTAAACATACTTAAGAACTGACTACCTCATTTAGGTTGAACTCTTAAAATCAGCACCACATTGATTAACAGAAAACAAAATGCATATTTTCACAAATAATTTACACGACATTTTCAGCTTTCCTCCTGACAAAAGGGGCAATCTATTATGTTTGATGAACTAATAGTCGCTTTACTTGGCTACTTTCTTTACTGTTGTGTCTACTGGTGAATCTCAACCAATCCTTATTTTACAATCCTTCAGGCATGAATACTGTGTTTTCGTGTTTTTCCCAGTGCTTATATACTCACTTAGAGATCTCCATCAGGAGAGATGCTCCACTGAAATAAAATCCCTCTATGGGATATGCGGTATCTCTTCCTTACTCAAAAAACAGACTTGAACCCAGATAATCCTCTACTCAGATGACTGCAAAAAGCAACAGATTATAGAATCTCTACAATGTTTTAAAAAAATCAAAATCACTAACTTCAGCAGATCAGAATTATACTGGCAATGAAAAGGAAAAAAAAATATATGTTCAAAAAAATCACATGATGAAAAATAATTTCCCTTACAGTTCTGTTTAGCACTGCTACACCAACATATCCCACTGCTCAGATGCCAGGGGAACGTATCTTTCTAGCTGCTCTAGCTGCCAGAAATTTTAGTATAAATTAAATAAGTCACACTGACTTAGTAATACAATGGTGATTGTATAAGATACAGTAAAATCTTGGTACCAAAGACTTTACTGAAGTTATAATATTCTCAAAATCATTATGGAAACCAAGTTTTCATAATAAAACACAATTTAATGACTTTTCCTCTTGTTCACTCATGTACAGTAGTCACGTTTAGAAAAAATAATGATGATTAATGTTTGGAGAAATAGTGCATATGATCATTTCCATGAAGTCCACTGAAAAATGAAGACTTTGTGAATGCAATTCTCGTCCATATTCTTTTGTCACAGAGCTCCTTATATATTGCTTTCAATGTTTCTCACAACTTAAAGTAGCATGAATATCATTGTAATGATAAACTAAGATGATTATCAGGGTTCTGGAAATAATTTGACCTTTCCTAAATATTCCACGTTGTGCTCTTATGCACTCATTAGACAACCAGGTCATATTATTAGGTAAGAAAATAGGCAGTAGAGATTTTATTTGCTCTACTGTCAATAACGAGTGTAATGTTGAAAGTATTCAAGCAAGAGGATGGGTTAGCAGAACAAACCTGTGTACTGAGGTCAAGTAGTGAAGCCAGTTAGAGAAATCATTGCCGTGATTGCCTTAGGTACTTCGTTCTCATAGTAGGAAAGTAGATTGGATATGACTTCAGGAGACCTGAAACTCAAGACAAATCAAGAATGATTCAAGCATTGAGCTGGTTAGGGAAAAAGACTCTCTAGCTCTGACAGAAGAGGAGAACCTGGTTTTTGTAGTACAGCACTATCTGTTCTGTGTTTGTACAGTCCCAGAAGAATGTGCCCTTTGATTGCATTTATCTGCATTAAACTAGCCATCTTGACAGGTCTGACCACCCATGAGATCTCGCCACTCCAGACTTCTTCTACTGTGCACGAAAAGAAACTGACATCTCTGAAGGATACTTCGTGAAATCCATTTCTCAAGCTTATTGTATGGCAAGGTGTATTACACTCTGAACATCAAGCACAGGCTGTAATCATGCTAAGGTACAAGCCGCTTCTATCACAAATGTGCACAGTGCTAGCTCAAGAGAGCTCTGATCCCTGACCATACCTATCATGCAGAGATGCTCTTGCAATGGAAGTGTTACAGTGCGTAGATCCAACCCCAATGTGTTGAGAGATTTTGTAGCAATCAGGAGACAATAATTTTTGATTGTGTTAATAAAGGCATTTTATTCTTTGAAGCTGCCTACGAAATGTTGGTAAGCTAGAGGGGAATTTACCAAGACTCCAAGACTAACATTCCTAATATTGAAAAAAAGAGATGATATCACATATTTATTTAATAGCCTTTTCATCACTTCAGTAGTGATACTATGAAACAAAAATGCTGGAGAAGACGTCACAGTGCAAAAATAATTATAATTAGGAATTGAGGTGTAGTAAATAAATCATATTCTATATTGCTTTCTTCTTTTCTCTTTTATTTTGGGTATATTTTCACACACTGGTTTCAGGATTCATTTGCATTCCAAGTGTGCTTATTAAAGCAACACCATTTATTCTACAACATATACAAGAGTTTCTATTTATAAAATTCTATTTCAAGGCATGAGCTTGGCATATAAAGTCAAATCCAGGGAGTGAGTGCTTTCTTTTTCCTTTAAAAAATAATAGAAAAAAAAACAAACCTGTCTGAACAGTTTTGGGTTCCATGAGAGGAAAATCAGAAGATGCTACTTTCACTCACTTCCTCCCATTCTCTTCCCCAGTTCTGTTACACAGCATCTGCATAAACAAACAAACAAACAAAAAAAACCCCAAAAGATGCAAACTTTTATTTTTTTCCTACTAGTTTAGACATTTTAAGTATATATATATATATAGATGTACAAATGAATATAAGAAAATTCAGTATATCAACCATAATAGTTACTTTTACTGTACAAACCTCACACACATATGGAATGCAGCAGTGATCAGATATATCATGATGGTGTCAGTTAAACTGATATTCAATGAAAGTTCTCCATGCTGTAAAGAAATTTTATTCATTAATATTCAGAAGGATTGTTCTTTGAAACAGTAAGGTATATAACTACATGAATATACCAAATAGGAACTATATTTAAAAAAAAAACAAAAACACAAAAACACATTCAGATTTACTTGTTAGAATATCACTCCACTGCAAGTGAAATTCCACCTGGAGTTAAAAACTTTTCTTATTTTCAAGTATTTAAGTGAATTGTAACCCTTTTTAAAGTCTGAAGTAAGTTTACTACAAATATATTACATTAATATCTTCAGAATATAGCAAATTAATCAGGCATATAATCTCCCACATAGTCAACAAAGGAGGAACTGATGAGCAGAAGTTGTCACTATTTCTGTTATGAGAAATGAGAGAGAATCCCAGAATGCCCATACAGATTCAACTGTTCCTGATATCTTGTATCATCATTCTACCTTTATAGACAGATAAACCCATGTGCAAGAGCTAAATTCATTAGCAACTGCAGAACAAGAATATATTTAGGTGTTCACTGGGCCCACATTGCTACAATATCCAAGTACAAAATCCAAGAAGAAATACATTTTCCAGAAAACTGTAAAACTGGGGAGTATTATCTTCTTTAGAAACAAACAAACAAACAAACAAAAAGTGATTATCTGGAGCTGAAAGAGATTAAGCACCTGGATTTGTGAGGTACTGACTGTTGTCCATTCAAATCAGCTTCATACCAAGTTTTTGCTCCTTGACACTCTTAAAGTTAGATCCTATCACAGAATTATAGAATCACAGAATGGTAGAGGTTGGAAGGGACCTCTAGAGTTCATCTAGTCCAGTACCCCTGCAAAAGCATGTTCACCTCAATCAGTTCACACAGGAACATGTCCAGGTGGGTTTTGGGAACCTCTAGAGAAGGAGACTCCACACCTTTCCTGGGCCACCTGTGCCAGGGCTCCCTCGCCCTCACAGTAAAATAGTTTTTCCTTATGTTTAAGTGGAACTTGTTGTGTTCCAGGTTTTGTCCATTACCCATTGTCCTGTCACTGGATAAACAGATCCTGTCAAATGAGCTGTCCAAGACTGTTGTGAAAGTCTGTGGCAAACTTTGAATGATAAGCCAGATTTAGTTGAAAGATTTGGTAGAAGAGCATTTGTCACTACACAGAGGATAAAAAAAGACTTTGCAATTATTTACAGGAGCAACCTCGTGCGCTGCTATGAAACACCACATATAATGGCATATGTGTATGTGTGTGTGTGTGTGTTTGCGTGTCTGTGTGTGTAAGATTATATTTTAACATGAGTAATTATTTTTCAAATTTTTATCAGGCAGATTCCTAAAAAAAAAATCACTAAACTCACCAAATACAAAAACTCACATTTACTTTATTTTGGTTTACTTATTTAAAAAAAAAAAAGTATGGAGCTGAACTCTGCTTCCAGCTAAGTGCCTGAATGTATTGCAGGAATGATATACCTGGGCCAGAGTTCAACCGTATGACTGTTTTCTGCTGTCAATACAAATGTATCTACATCTATGAGGAACTGTTTGCATATTTCAAAGATTTTCTTCATGAAAAAGAGCAAAACCTCCCGTTTTACTTCGTATTCAGGTGATAATCTGCATCTAATTTTATTACACTTAAAATAAACCTGAGAAATTGTCCTTTAAAGCATAAGCTTGGATGAAAATGAAATGCAAATAACAGCCTGTATTGATTTATGGTGTGCACAGTTTTCCTGGGATTTTAATAATATTTTTATTCATTCATAATTAAGTATAAATTATTTTATTTTAAAAGGCAATGTGGTCCCAACCAGTTTGTAACAGATAGTAGGCTACCGTGATTTTTTTATTTTGTCTTTGTTTTCCTTACAATTTGATTTATTTTACACAAGAAAGATGTAACTACAGGAAAACCCTATCTAGCAATTAATGATTACATTTATATTCACTTTGAGTCCTGCGCAGGTCACCTACCCTGTGTGTTTAACAGAGGCATCATAATTACTGTGACTTGAATCTGAGACAGCAGTGTCTGATTCAGATTGCAGACAGTCCAGTATGGCTGAGTTTTGTGTGTAGAAAGAAAATACAGAGGTAATACATGACACATGTTTGGGTAGAATGTACCTGGGGTACTGGTGTGGCCCACCTACAGGCTTGGCATCAGCTGGTTGCCACAGGCTTCTCTCAGAGTTATTATTTTCTGGGAAGAATTTATTCAGACAGACATAGGCACCTACTTCATGATGGGGCATATCATGACCTGTATTGACTGACTGTGTTGAGCAGAGCTCCTTTGGCTAGTTCTAGTCAGAGAAATGTTTTTTTCTAGGAGCACAGGTTAGATATTGTGAAAAATTCTCTTACAAGGAGAAGATCTGATAATCGTAAAAAGTAGTCAGAAAGGATCTCTCAACGTTGGCAAGAACCCAGAAACAAAAATCATGGCATCTCCATCCAACTTCTTTACCAGGCAGTGGTCATGGCAGTGCCTACGTGCCAGCCATGCTCCTTGAAGTGTCCTGTGCTCCTGCTGTCTGAACTGGAGGCTTCTGGAGTACACAGGGCCCTGCAGCCTGGATCCTCTCAGGGCAACTGGAGGAGCATCTAGGGACACAACATGTTATAGTGTGTTCCAGCCCTGTAATGCAGGCAGCTGTGAATGTGACCCCTGATGGGTTTTGACCGTACACGAAAGTAGCTGTAGAGGAGCCAAGGCATATTTAATACAACTCAGTCTCAAACAGAATGAACAGATAGGAATTTTGCTACTGATACTTCTTTTAACTGTGAATTTCTGAATAATAGGAAGATCTTATTGTTCTGTGCTTGATTTAATCCCAGTTACTGAATAGATTGCATATTATTTTTTCCCTCTCTTTTTTTCCTTGATTTCTAATTAACAAGGGCAGGGACTGAATTCTGAATCTTGACCTATGAGTTTGTAAGATTTCTGCTTCTAGGAGCTTGTTCTGAAGAATTAGTGGTGTGGCCAACAGCAATGTGCTGCTGAGCAGTCACAGAGTCTGTTGGTAGGATCAAAGGATATGCCTAATTTTAACTACACGTCATAGCCTTGCTGTAAGACAGTTAGTACAGCAGTCACTTCAGATATCTAAAAATGTAGAAAGCTGTTTAAACAAATCCCCTTGGAAATGTGGTACCAGGGTGAGTAGCAATAGAAACACAGTGAGAAACAATTTGTACCAGTACTGTGTTCAGACTCCTAGATTCTGACTCCTTCTCTTACATCCCTTTTCATACACTGAGAAGTGAATCCCAAGTGGACATCATAACCTTCTCTTTCAGGATTATTTGAAATTAAATGTGTAGTTTGAAGTTGCCAGTTAGTAGAGATGGAAAATGCCAACCTATCTACCTTCAACATCCATCCTGGGATGAGATGAATCACACTTTTTGTACCTCTCCCTCTGCTGATTAGAGAGTGAGCCTTGGAGCACACTTGAAGTGAAAGCCCAGACTTTTACTTAGTTAATTTTCAGCAAATTAAATCTCACTCTCGCTTTAATTATACTCCTAGCTGTGGGGAAAATGTAAAGGTAGGTCTGATGTAAACAATATCAAGTCTACATCCTATAAAGTTAATACACAGATGCAACAAGGGCAGCAAAACTTTTAGGAGCACTGCAGCTGAATTTCTCACTGTCTTTTACCTTGTTAAAAGTGTGTAAAGTTGACTATAATGGCTGTGAAATTGAGAGGCACAGGATCATTTTTTTTTCCTAGGAATTCATCACATTTTTTTCTACTCCAGTTTTATTCAGTTCAATCAAATCAAAATATCAGAGGCTTTCTGTTTTTCATCAGCTTCAAAATGAAGGTGAAAAGTTGATAGGAACATAAGCTTCTAAAAATATTCATAAATCATAAAGTGCAAGAATTGTTACTCCTAACCTTAGGGAGACATGTTTCTTTTGCCTTCTGACGTATATTTTTTCCCATTATTTTCAGTAATACATATTTTTTCTCCATGTGCTGGACTATATCTTCCAACTCCTTTAGATTCTCTCATAAAGTCCAGAAGTTAACTGTACATCTGAGCACCAATTTGATCTCTGGTGTTCTCTTCTCCTTTACTTTTCTTCATATTGTATTTATCTGACTTAAACTGTAGTCTTTCAGGAACAGTGGGTTTCTTGTTCTGCCTTTGCAAAGCATGTGCAAATTGTACCAACAGAACAATTCATTCTGAGTTCAAGAACACGTTGTTGAGAGTATATTGCTTTTTTAATGAAGCATAAAACATCAATTTTAAGCAACAAAAAAACAAGATAAAATTGTCATTGAATCTATTTGGGACTAGGATTAAAGTCTCCTAAAAAAATGTCTTCAGTTGCCTATGAGAAAAAGAAATGGTTGGGGGTATAGGAGCAAAACACAAGGCCCAACTATTCTCTTGTCTCCTTCCTGGCCTCCTGGGGTTTTAGCAGTATGATACTCCAAAGAAGGGTAAGTAGCTTATATAAGCAAAGACATGAGCGTAGAGGAAGAACTTGAAATGTCCAGTCCTCTCCTTAAGAATGTGTTATGATCAAGTGAAATCAAGGAACAAAATTAAAAGGAATAAATATGGTCAGCAAGAAAGCTTAGATAAATAACAATAATGTCATTAGGAAAGAAGAATTAGACATAATTGCTGTATTAGTGCATTGCTAATGAAGCTGGAATGAAACCAGGTGGAAGAGATCTATTTGTTGTCCATTGACTCCTGCAGGCTGGAAATAGTAATGTGGAAAAACACTGAAAATAGAGGAAAATTTAATTAAAATAGGCTGACCTGAGAAATCAGCACTAATATATACATATATATTTTTTAATAAGGAAATTACAGTGGTCATCATATAAGAGCATACTTTTGCATATTGTTTTTGTTTGGTTGGTTTAATTAAGAATGTTTTCCAGAATAAGGAGAATGAGCAAAAAAATAATAACAAGCAATACTGTGGTAATATCAGAATTATTATTTTGTTTCTGCAACATATATTTTGAAAGACATTCTATTCATAGATTCATCTATAATCCTTCACTATTCATGGACTAAGGAATTTGACCAAAAATGCTTTGGGTGGGTTGTTTTATTTTTTGTTATGATTCAAACTATCTTTTTTCCTCCCTCTCTTTCTCTGTTTCTTTCTTTCTTTGCCCTTTTATTTATACAAAAAAAATCTTTTTCCCATGGCTGTTAAGCATGTGGTTAAAGGGGACAAAAATCATATTCACTAGCTGATTTTCATTTAGTGCACCAGGAGCCTTCAGCAACTTTGTGTGCAGATTTCCAGTTTCAATTAGAATGGGTTTGCAGACATCAGATGATGTGAAAAATTATCTCATTTGAATCACATGAAACCAAACCACTAAGACATTGCTGATGAGGGAAACAGTGGTCTCATCTTTCCTGTGGTGTGCCATCTCTATTAGACTTTGTAAACTGCGGCAGTTTGAAATCTTTAACCAGCCATTACTAATAAGCATATGTTAATTGTAGCAGAGATCATAAGCAGGTCAATTAGGAGGCAAAGACTGGAACAGAATGAAACATTCAGCTGGAGGGAGAATTCAGGGCAGGTGTCGGCCAGCATGCGCTGCCCTGGCAGGAGCTCTAAGCATCTTGGGTAGTGCTCATTTAACGTTTTGATTTGCTGAATTTGCATTTCAGATTTCCATTCCTAATAGACAATATAGTCAGTCTTTGTTAATGAGGACTCTGATTACATGTGCCATTATAATTGGGAATTAGCAGGCCAGCCTTGTTTTGGAGATTAAATCCAAAGTAAATTGGATTAAAGACAATGCTGTTGAAATCCCTTTCTTTTTGTTTTCTCAAGCCAAAGGTGAGGCAGACTCCATTTGTTTTGTTGATATGGTTCTTACCTTGATTAGTGTGTCTTATGATTTGTTTACACTTTTTGAACATAACATCTATTAGCAGTTCCAATATTAAAAGCAAGTAAGAAATTGTTATATTTACTTAAATGATCCTGACAAGGTACCTAGCTTTATTGTGGTGTAATGGTGATCAGAGTGCCAGTAGAGAACTACAAGCATTCTGAAACATTATTTCTGATTATAAAACAAATGTCTCTGAGTGTTCGTTTGCCTAAGATATATCCTTCTACTATACATTGACTTTAACCCTTGGTACAGGAGTTTATCCGACCTTTGTTTACAGCAGTTTGAGTTCATTGACTTACTCAAGGACTTAAGCCTTAAAGAGAATAGATTAATTTGCTATGTAGCTCTATAGGTAGATATTTACATATATTTTCAGTTAATTCAGAAGCAGGAAAGCAGGATGATTTCCTTCTTTCTGCTTTATCTCATGTATTCGCAGAGATCAAGACAAGTTCTGTCATTGACTAGGCTTTCTGTACAATAGCTTTTTAGTAGCTGCAGCCATATCTAGCTGTAGCTCACCTTTCATTCATCTTATTCAATGGCTCATTCGTGTAAATAAAATGTAGTTCAAATTCCTTCAAAATTCCAAAATAATTTAGTTTTATAAGCTAGTTATACTCTGACATTTTTCATTAATAAGTCTGCAGAGTTCTTCTTGCAACTGAAAACTGACAATAAGTCTGCTCTGCGATTGTAGGAAAAGTACAGCAAATGACAGACAGCATATTCCATGTCAATATATCTTGCATCTGAAAAAAAACCAGCAGCTTTTCATGTATAGGTCATCAAAAGTAAAATGTAGAATAGCAAAAATAGAACTGATAAAGTAAATCAAGTCAATTAGCATTGTCCTTTCAGGAACATATGGAATGTCAACCCAGTGGTTTTGGGTTTTCATAGTAGAAGACAGTATTTTTTTTACTGATTGCATGAATCTCTTAAATATCTCTCTGTTTGTCTGTTACTTCTTTTGGACAAGCTCCTAATTTGAGTAAGTCAGGTGTGCTACTTTCCCTGATAACTTTACAACTATTTGTGCATGCATGCATTAGGTGTCAAAGTTGTATTAGTCCATAAGGAATCATTGAGCAGTCTCATTTCCTTTCTGCTGCTTCTTAATAATCTGTCTGAAAAATAAGCATTTTAAAACAACATACAAAGAACTAGTTTGAGGAATTTTTTTTCAGGTTTTCCTTGTCAAGTTTACAGAAGAATGAGGCACATTACTTACACAAGCAAACCAAATTTGCTGGAGTCTTCGTATAGAGGCATTTTCAGGCTATTGAACGTGAATTGTCCAGTATAAGCAAGAAGTTGCTTTTTGGCAGTCAAAGTTTCAGAGCAGAACAAAATAATGAAGCGTAAACACCTATCCTATCTGTTATGTGAGTTGTTTAGATCAGGAAATGTTATTCATCCCAAGAAAAAGATGTAGTGGATCATAGCTATGTGCAAATAATCAGCTTCTATATATATATATAGTGTCTATATATATATAGTGTCAGACACTAAACATACTCATTTAGCATTTACTGCATCTTATACATCAAATAAGTATTCTTCTTACAACTCTGTCTGATTGTTTAGCATTATGGGGTTTACAGAAACATGTTTCTCCATCACTTCTATTTGAAGGAGTGAAAAGAAAAGTGAAACTGCACAAGAAAATTTGTCCAAAGAAATAGCTGTGATCACAGTTACACTGTCATGGCTATGTTCAATGCTGGCATCACAGTGTTACTATCCCTCCATTGTCAATGTCAGTCTCATGCAGTGTGTTTCGAATACTAAATTCTACTCTCTCAGTGTTACCATGAAAATAGATTTAACCATTAAACTGATGACAGGTAAAAGACTGGACAAATTAAATCATTTGTTTATGTTTGACTGTACATATTATATACACAAATACATGTTTGACTGTGTGGATGTTTTCATATGTAGATACAAAACACTCAACGAAAAGAAAATCTTTTAAATAAAGATTTAAAATATGAGCAGAAGAGAGGTGTAATATTCGTCCCACGTTCTTTGACATTTGTAAGACATCACTTTTGAGAAGTAAAAATGTTGGAATTATGGCAAAATGAACCTGCAAAATTGTCCTCCTTGAAAAAGAGTGAATTTATAGGACAACTCTCTGGAAAACAAAGGACTTGCGACAGGACAAAAAAAGCCTCACATATGGTAGAAAACTGGGACTGCACCAAAACCTACTGCCAGAGCTAAGTATGTATTAATTATTATTGCACAGCAACTTTAAAAAGACTTGTATAATTAACCTCAAAGTCCCTCTCAAATTATTTTTTCCTCTAGGCAGCAGCTTTGTCAGGAAGTTCAGCAAATGATAGATTATTGAATGTAATTTTCACAATGGAAGAGCCTTTGAACCTTCACTGTGAGAGACCTAGTGTCACAAGATTGTTATTATTTATGATCCCTATTATCTGTCTTTTGATTATAAGTATCTTATTAGATAAGTAGTACACAACAACACAAGGATACACAGGTTGTGGCCCAAATAATTTGCAGGATAAGGTGTCAATGTTGCTCAAAGCATGATTCTAATCATTCTGCTAAGAAAAACATCTGCATTACTATCATTATAGGTCCTAACCTGTGTGTCTATGTGAGCACTCTCTAACATTTATAAAAGGTACAAATTTCAACAGAGATCTCAACATTTCATTAGTGACAAATTTTAAGACAGACAGACACTTGGTAAAACAGACAGTATCGACATAAAGTTCAGTTTTGTGCCATTCCAGGTACTGAGACACACTGCTATGACAACATCCATTTCTCCTCCAAAGCTTCTCCTTTCTCTTCATTGATTTTTTTATTGTTTGGGTTAGATGTGCATGGACGTGGTAAGAATGTGTGATATGACCTGGTGGTGGGCTCCAAGGTCTAGAAGCAAAAAGAAAAAAAAAAGAGATAAGGAAAGGTAAGCTAAGGGACACAGGCCAAATGAACAAGGTGGACTAGGTTAAAGTTGATAGAAGGTTAAGATGAAGGATATCTCTGAATGACTGATATTGGTGTGTGCAAGGGGCACTTTTCCTTTTTGGTGTTTATATCTGTACTGGTTTTGGCCGAGATAGAGTTAATCTTGCTGTAACATGTAAAGGCAGATGAACAGGGAAAGAAACTGGGAGAGGTTGTTAGACTTCAGAGTTCCTCTGGGTTCCGTATTGACACTAGAGATTTCTGGAGGTGAATGTGAGCTAGTTCCCTTTAAAAAGTCTGAAATGTCGATACCATTGAGACAGTTCCCTACAGTGATTTGATTCTTGCTTTAAGACTGAGAGAGCTTCACTCAGAATTTCCTCCTTTCAGGCTCAGGCGTTGCATTGACCCATGAAATCTGATTAGTAGTACTTACCTCCAGGTGGCCTTGGTGGGATGTCTCGTAGAAACTGAGTATCTGGTAGTACTCAATATATTTGGAAGTCCAGAGAATGGAAACATCTGCCTGTCTGCCTGTCTCATAGTACTAAACTAACAAGGAAGATATTAGAATTCATAATTAGAAGAATAAAGCAGTTTCCTTTCTGGACAGTCTACTGTTCACTGTATATTGCACACACGTTTATTTTTAAAGAAAACACATATTTATTTCCAACATGTTTAATATTTGCAGTTTATTTTACCAAGAGTAAGTTAAGGCATGATTTCCAAGCTCTTCCTGAGCAAAGTCCTAAAAAGGTACTCACTATTTTGGAATTAGTGGGCACCAATTCAGTCCTGTCATAGGCAGTAAGTGCACCACTGCAGTTAGTGGCCCTTCTTCCATCCTCTCAGGGATGAAGTCAAGCCAATAAAAGCTTGAATATTACTGGATAAGATCTCATTTTTTTTTCAGAGTACCTGAGGGTGTAGATAATTTGGAGAGAAGAGGAACAAAAGAATTAAAAAGAAGGTTATCAGTTCAGAAAATTGAACCTCAGTCAGATTCAATCAACCAAGCAATAGGTTTCCTCACCTATTTTGATACAGATTGGCTACCCCAACATATAAGCCTCTCGAGGCCTCATAATTTAAATTAGTAGCTTATTCTAGGAGGTAATACACATGCAATGACCAAAGATTTCAGGAGGGAATTTGGATTTGCACTCCCATCACTCTGGACAAGCTCTGTATGATTTCCAGCTTGTTCCTTGACATTGTTAGTCCCACTAAGGTATCAGTTCACTAAAAGTTAGCTCAACAGGTTTTCCAGCTTCTTCACTTCTGTGGTGGTAGATTGGCATAGTTCTATATGGTGTGGGAAGTCATGAGCAATAAGACATACTTGTTGATAAGTAATTGTTTGTATATTTTTTCATACAGGGGAAACATATGCTTCTGGTCTCAGGGGATTGTCTTGCATTCATACAAATTCTCAACCTCTAGGTTTTCCCTAGACCAAAATATCTAAATACAAATATCTCTGTGAGGACAGTTAACAAGGTATTCTTACTGGCTATGTACATCTTGTGATTTTATAACCTAAGCAAAGTTTCCCTAAATTTTAGTAATAAACCAACATGCTTGTTACATTGCATATACAACATACTTTATATATTTTATATGCATACTTGGGAGTTTTGTCCACCTTTAGCAAGCCCCGTTACAGTTCATCACTTTTTGCTCATGGCTAAGTTTTATTCTTTTCTGTAAGACTGGATTTACTTCCTTTCACCCACCACCTTAAATTATATGGATCTCAGTACATGATAGGCATTTGTACAGAATAAATGATGTATCCAAAGACACATCACATATATAAAACTATCTATTCTTATTGATATACCTCAAAGAAAGATCTTGGTATTTATGTTTACACTCAGAATACTGAAATATAAATTTTAATAGTTCAATGTTCCCTTTTATCCTAGCATCACTCTCCACAACAATAAATTAAAATACTTCACACCACACACCTGCAGGCAGGGACTGACAGGCTGCAGCACCAAAAAGTTTTCCAAAGCTGCCTCTCATTACTATTACTCACTCACCAAGTCAAAGACTGAGTGCTGGTAACACTTTAGATCTCTGTTCTTACTATCCCCCACTCCACTTGATGGAGGAGATCCAAGAAATTCCAGGTGGAAGCTCTGGTACCAGAGCTCTGGTAACAGCTCAGGTAACAGCTGAGGTTTCTGAGTCAGGACTCAAATTTTCCCAGAGTCAGCAGATTTTGTGTATTATTTATCCTAATGACTCGTCTGTTCCTTTGCAAAGGCAATTTAAGCATGACAATGCTTCCTTAAGTTTGAGGTCTACTGGACTAAGAAGTAAAATATGAAAAAGCTTGAAGAAAAGCAGCATAATGAGAACTGTGCCTATTGCACCTCACTTTCTGTTAGGTTTCCCATGGAAAGTGCATACACATATCTGCACTAGGCACACAATACACTGCACTGTATCCAAAACTGTTGCCAGGTTTCTTATTTAAGTGTTTTAATCAAAGAAAATTGAACTGACACAGGAATCAAAGGGATTAATGCAGTTTTGGTTTTTTATTTCATATGAAAATAAAAGAATGGCTTTAACTGAGGGGAAAAGTTG
The DNA here is from genome assembly GCA_013401255.1 of Urocolius indicus. NCBI lineage: Eukaryota > Metazoa > Chordata > Aves > Coliiformes > Coliidae > Urocolius > Urocolius indicus. The sequence continues at coordinate 44,989 of WBNH01004930.1, forward strand.
CAGAATATATATGTGTGTGTGTTTGCATATGTGTGTGTACGTGTGTGTATGTAGGGAGTAGCAGAGGCTATGACATAGCATATGAAGTCAATAGTGTAGTTGTTATTATTTATACATGAGTAAAGATTACAAATGCAGGCAATAGCTCAGATCTCTCGCCCCCTGGATCTGTGAAACCTGTCACTCAGTCTCCTGCGGTGTGTCTTCCTGTCTCCGAGCCATTGGACCACCTGCTGCCATGACTCTCATCTATTGCATCGCCCGAAGGCCTCGATGATAACAGCATTGATTCCAATGTACATCTAATTACTTCTCATAATCTATTCATTTCACAATAGTGTAGTGAAACATCTGTCACATCATAAACTCTTTAGTATCCTTATCAAACCACCAAAACATATTCTGCTGCCATTTGGCAGGTACCTTGCTTTCTCTTTGTATTAATATGATGCGAACATATCTATGGTTTTTTGATTGCTTTAGACGAATCTCCCTGATGACCAGTGAAAAGGAATTGGGCAAACTGCAATTGTAACATCTACTCACTACTTAGCAAGGTACCATTATTGATGGCATACAAATATCAGTGAAAATTGCTTTGTTTCTTCTAGAGATAAAGGCCCTAAATAGGGTCTTTAACATTTATAGCACAGTAATAGATGGCTCCCTTCTTTGGCTCAGTGTGACTGATTCATTTCCTAAAATAAGCATCTCAGGGATTATTACATTCGAGCAGTATATTGCATGGAAGAGCCTTTTACCTTTATAGTTTTTACTTTACCTGTGGGTAAATAATGCCCACTCTTCCTCTTTCTTCCTGTAAGAAATCAAGAGCAAGGAGACTCATTAGCACATATTTTTATTATCAAACTATAGAGAATCTATCTATCCCAATAGGATCATGAATATACAGTTGCATCTAATAAAGCGGGCTGATTAGTCCACAGAAAGGAACCTCAGATATTCAGGCAACATCACTGAAAATAAACTCTGAGTAGTGAGGTGTTGGTTTACCATTACATACTGAATTACGATGAACAACAAATCCCGAGTGAAAGGAGCAATATATTAGCTGTGTATTCTCTTTCATGGTCGATGTTAGCACAAACTGAGTTTTGTTCTTCATCTTTTAAATCTGCAATGGAAATTAATTTAGTGTTGATTTGATAGCTGTAGAAACGAGAGCTGTTTGTGTGTCTGCAGAACAGATATTGCACAAGCAGCCGTTTTGGGAGCTTCCTCACAACATGCTTCAGCCCAGCTTTTGGAGGACCCACATTTCTGCAGGCTTTCAGTAGCTGATGAGAAACCTAATTTGGATTCTCTAACAAGGCTGTAGCATGGTGCCAGTCAACGTAGTTAATTTTATTATCTGAACATCTGGCAATAAGGAACTGGACTGCTATCACCAATTCCAGCCACATTTTGTTAGCTCCTGACCTTACTGGGAATCACAAGAGTGACCTAAAGGTGAAGGAGTCCATACCTCATTACCAACTCCCAGGACAGACGGTCCTCTTTTATCCATTTGTCAATATATAATGCAATCCAATATATAATGCAACTTGAATATTTATCTGCCTCTATTTTCATCACTCGTGCATTTTCTGGTTTGGAATAGGTATCACTTATATCTGTTTACTTAAAGCGCATGTTTTTACATCCAAAATGCACTTACTACTCTGACACAGTAAGAAGCTTATGGAGATTTCAGTGGTATTGACATACCTTGCAATATGCATATGTCCAATGCATAAGTCACTTAAAAGTGAACATTTGACCTGTTCGATCCTTGATGTTGCTTTGTAGAAGGGCTGAGATTTATGCATTTGTGAGTATTGCTCTTCATTAGGGATAAAAGAAAGAAGAAGCAGTTAAAAATCTAAAGAAAAAGCTTCCAGAAAAACTCAGAACAGGTTAGTGCTGAGTCCAGATGAGTACCTCCTGATACTCTGTTCAAAGTACCAATACTTGTTTTATCATGGCTGTTGAAGAGTTCAGTTTACACCTCTTTCTGTCTCAATCACATGGAGCTACAGTAAATAACTTGTAGAAAGATGGAAAAACTTTACTTGGCCATGCCTTATGTCTTATGTCTCTACACAGAAGTGTAGAGTTCATCAATAGGAATAAGTTTTGGATTCGGTTTCCCTGTATGTTTCCTCTATGGGTCAGATTTGCTGCTTGTGTTTCTCCTGCTGTGCTTTCACCATGGGCCAAAATTGCCATGTGAATTTCTTGTAGAACACGAGCCTGAGAAGAGCATGTTATCTCTTCCTCAGTTACATTACATCTGTGTCTGGAAACTTCCCTTGGCTTCTGTGCTATCTAGTAATTTACCATATGGGCAACAAGAAGTTAAACCTGAAGAGAAAACAGTGGTAGATAATATTTTTCTATACATTTATTATAACCTTGGAATTTTCATAAATCCATGGCAAGACAGTACTTGTCCGATGAACAATATATGAAAAAAACCCAACATAAGACTGATCTGTAGATTTGAGATTTGAAACAATAATTTGCAGAAGGTAAGTATTAATTTACTTCTAGTTTTTGAGATTTTCTATGTAAGCCTGATAGCTAAGGTTGATTGAAGGGTTTTTTTTTTGAAACGAAAACTGAATTTTCATATCACACAAAGGTAGGACATTAGGAATTTTAAAGATTATTAGGTAAAGAGTGGTCAAATCTCTGCTGAAAAATATAATATTAGGTTTATTGCAATTTTTTTCCCCATAACATCAGCTAAGCTATGAATTGTGGTCATCAGTCAAAGACTATAGCATTAGAATAGTACATATTGTCATTAACAAGCACTGGAAATTTGGAGGAGGAAATATGCAAATTGACTATTTCTCCAAAAATTAAAACAATGAAAAGTACAAGGAGCTAAGATTAATATCTATGAGAGTATGGCAAGAATCTCAACCAGTGCTACACTCAAGAATTGTCTCAACACGAAATGCATTGAGGATACTTTGGTTTGATATCTGTATTGAAAGGGGTTTTTTTTAAAAACAAACAAACAAACACATTTAAAGTAAACTAAAATATTTTCTGCAACAAGAACAGGAGGTTTTAAGATATACAACAGAGAGATTTTAAATATTTCCTTTTTTTTTAAAAACGGAAGGTCAATTTTTAAGTAAAATGAAGAAATTCAAAACAAAAAAAAATTTTAATTTCAAAGTATCAAAATATCATTTTTAAATATTATATACAAATATAGTCCTTATTTCTCTTCTGAAACCATAAACTTGACCCAGATTTTTGAATATTTCAAGTTCTTCCCAAAGGGAATTTTTTAACAAATTCACTGTCCATTAAAAACAAATAGATAAATAAAGAACTAGAAATGTTTCTGTATTATTTCAATGTAAATCTCTGGATTAGACAAATATAGAGATCATGTATCAGAAAAGTAAGCTGGTTTAAAAAAAGGAAGTTTGGCTCAAAAAAGGGCCGAATTGCCACCCAGCCATTCACTCCCCTTCCTCAACAGGATGAAGAGAGAAAATGGGATGAGAGAAGCTTGTGATTTGCGAGAAATAGAGGCATACTGCTTGTAAATTATTTGACAAAACAAGCTTGGGAAAAAATAATGTGTTGCCATTTAAAATGAACAGTGGGAAACAAAGACAAAAATGTTAAAAATATCTAACTCTTATTGTCTTTTTTTCTCATAGTTTCACTCCTCCATTCCCAACTTTTCTATCCCTTCCCAAGTGGTGCAGGCAAACATGGAATGGAGGGCTGCAGTCATTCCGTATCAGCTCCTCCCTGCTGCTACCTCCTCCCTGCTCCAGCATCAGTCCTGTCCATTGAGTACAGCTCTTGTAGATCTGCTCCAGCATGGGCTCTCCATCTTTCAGGATAAACCTGCTTCAGTGTGTGAGCTCTTCCACAGGTTACAGTTCTTCACTATCCACCTGATCAAGTATGAAATCCTCTGCTGGCTGCAGGGAAGTCTCTGTTCTGGTGTTGTCTCTTCCATGGGCTACAGAAAAGCTCTTGCTCTGGCATCTGGAGGACATCCTCCCTCTCTTTCTTCTCTGACTTTCTTGTTTGCACTGCCATTTCTCACTTTTTTCTCTCTTTTTTTGTCTATGTGGCAGTATTTGCCCTTTTAAAAATACATTTTAGCCAAGGTTCTGACATCTTGGCTACCGACACTTTGCTACATACACCCAGTACAAATAAAATGCTGCTCCCGAGTGCCAAATATTTTGTATTTTAGATTCTTTTCTTTAGTCTGATAATTTCATTGAGTATGACATGATATGGTTGAGTTTTTTACATGACCACAAATTTAAAGCAATGAAAATACATACTGCAACTAAAAAAAAAAAATTAATATTCCATTCAGACAGAATCCTTTCTAAATTAGTGCTGATGGACAGAAAAAGAGATCACTTTTATAGTTATTTCAAACATTTCCAACATAGACTGAGTGAATACAGACTGAATTTTGTACAGAAAGCTTACATACCGATTTAAAGCAATAGAGCTCTACTGAAGCCATCAGAGGTGCACTGATCTACCACAGCTAAGGAGCTCAGGCATTCCATAACCAAAAATACTTAACTGTGCTTGAGCAACCTTATTGGTATGATACCATGACACCATTGGCAATGAAGTTCATACAGGTACAGTTCTAGAAATTACAAGGGAGAAAGAAAAAGAGGCAGCCAGGCAAGCAGTTAAACCAAGCATTTAATGATTTTCAATCATTTGAGATGTAACCACTCAGAATCATCTCTTTACTACTAATAGTCATAGTTGTCCTCGTGTCAATAAGTACAATAAGTCAATAGCTCCCTATACTCTCAGTAATTATCTTCAAGACTTGTTTTCCTGATCATGCACTGGTGCAGCCATCCTCACCAATTAACTGCAGAAACTTGTTTCATGGGAGAATCACAGAGAATATGGAAATAAGAGCCTGCCTGCAGCAGAATGCCCTAATCTCTGCTGCAGATAATATGTTTTTAGAGAGGGAGGAAATTTTATTCTGATCCCTACTGATCACTTGCAATTTTTGTTCTATGGGAAGGGATACAGTGGTTCAGTAGTCCAGCTTTGGTAAAAAGAAAGACTTGTCCACTGCAAATGTCCTAAAGGCTAGAGAAAGTTGCACATCTCATTCTTCAGAAACTGCCACTTATGGCTTAGTATCTACATAAAGAGCACGATTTGCACATCTCAGATGTAGAATTAACTTCCAAACCATTACAAAACCGGGACAGGTGCATAATACAAAACACTTTTTTAAAAATTATTATCATTGCCAACACCAGAGTGTGTGAGATTTTCACATTTTGATTGGAATACCGCTTCAAGGACAAAGAAGAGAGAGTTGATTACCTTTCTACAGTCATATTTATGGACAGAATTTATCTTCAAAGGTAAATATTATAAAATAACTCAACAAATAAAAAATGCAGGGAGATTTCTTAAATCTATGTGTCAGACAGCCTGAGAGAGATTTGTGTTGAGATGATTATCTGTCACCTGAAGAAGCTCTTGGTGTAGCTAACATCTTTAAAATGATACCTAAGAATGTCAGAGGGCAGGGCAACTATTGTTGCATTGTCTTAGCATGTGAAAAAAACTTCTACTAATTCTATTTAAAATTAATATCTAGCTGAGCTGACCAAGGTACACACAAAATTCATGGACAGGAATAGCACTTCCAGAAATCAATTCAACTTGTTGCACCAAGTTACCCTCTGAAGTACTTACTGTGTGGATTTTCTGCCTTTGCCACTTTTCTAACAATTAAACTGTGTGGCTAAGGCCACTTAAAACAGACTTACCAGTTAGACCCAGTAAATTATGTGGGAAGAAAATGTTCCCACATGCATTTCATTTAAGGAGTCTTCTATGGTTCCTTGCCTGTTTGGTTTGGTGGGTTTATTTTTCCATTTATTTTTCACTTTTTGGATGCAGTTGTCTTTTTAGTCAATGTGGTTGTTAGCCTGTGTCACACAAACTAAAATGCAGTAGCTGTAGACTATACCAAAATCTTGGTAGGGTAGGCTTTTCTGCCAGGGTACATTTCACTGGTGTCTAGGACAATGGAATACAAGTATGCAGAAGGCTCTTGCAATCCCAGAAATACTACATTACTAATATTTTCTTGGGCACTTGAATACAAGAAGGGAAGAGTCAGCCATCTGCTGGTATGGCATCAAAATTATTATTCACTTAGTTTACTTAAAATGTCAGGAAATAGATTTGGTCAAAAGTTGGGGTTTTCTTGCAGACTGACACAGTATGAAAAAAAGAAAATAATGGCTAAAATATTCCAATTTCATTGACTATGTGTATAGTTTTATGTTTCTTCTTGAACAAGTTTTTATGATCTCATATAAAATAGCAGATGACTTGTTAATGTTGCCTTTAGGTATTTAGCTTGAGGGGTGTTTGGCCTGCGTAGTCATAATAGGTGCTCTGAAGCATCTCCTGAAAGAACTTGGTTCTTTCCAATACCCAAGCAGGAAACCTACGCGTCTAACTTAGCGTCCTAAACAAGACGTATTTTGAATACCCCTCAAGTCCTTCTTTTCTTAATACCATGTAGATCCAATTTGTTTGACAAAAGAAGCATTTCTTTGATTTTTTAAAAATCTTTATACTTTTTGCAGAAGTCATAGACTCATAGAATCTATGGTCCTGCCATAGTTGTTTTGCCTGGGCCTGCTGTTGGTAGTGAGGGGCTACAGCAATGGCTTTTTTAAAATAAAGAGCTGCCAGAAGCTTCGCCTGCAACTGACAGGGCTAAGGCCAGTCAGTTCTAAGATGGACCTCACAGCTGACGCAGGTATGGCCAATTAGTGACTGAGGTAATGCCTCTGTGAATAACATATTAGAGAAGGGGAAGAAGTTGCTGTGCAGTTGCAAAACTGCAGCAGCAGCAGGGAGTGAGAATGTGAAAACATCTCCACAGACATCAAGGTCAGTGGAGAAGGAGGCGAAGGAGGTGGTTAGGTGCTTAGGGAAGAAAGATTTCCTGGTGACCTATGGTGAGGACCATGGTGAGGCATTTGTCTCCCTGTAGTCCGTGGAGGGCCTCTGGGAAGCAGAAATCTAGTCACAGCCCGTGGAGGATCCCACACCAGAGTGAGTGGATGCTCGAAGGAGGCTGTGACTCTGTGGGAAAGCCCACATTGGAGCAAGTTCCTGGCAGGACCTGGGAGCCTGTGGGAACAGAGAAGCCCACGCTAGAGCAGGTTTACTGTCAGGACTTATGATCCCGTGAGGGACTCAGGCTGGAGCAGTCTGTCCCTGAAGGACTGTTCTCCCAGTGGATGACCCACGTTGGGCAGGATGGGAGGAGCTGCCCCCATGGGAGGCCACATGCTGGAGCAGTTCATGAGGAACTGTAGCCCATGCGAAGGACCCCTGCTGGAGAAGTTTATGGACCACTGTCTCCTGTGGGGAGGATCCCATACTTTAGCAGTGGGAAGTGTGATGAGGCCTTTCCCTGAGAAGAAGCAGTAGCAAAGCCCATCTGTGATGAACCGACCATAACCCACATCCCCTCAGTTGCTGAGATGGGGAAGGAGAATCCTGGGAAGAAAGAGGGTTGGGGGGAGGTGTTTTAAGACTCAGTTGTATTTCTCATCTCCCTGTTCTGTTTTGATTGTTCATTAATAAATCAAACCTTTTCTCCCCAAGCTGGGTCTGGTTTGCCCATGACACTAATTGTTCAGTGATCTCCTTGTCCTTATCTTGACTCACAAACTTCTCATATTTCTCTGTCCCTCGTCCACTTTAGGAGGTGGAGTGATATTATGACTTGATGGGCATCTGGCACCCAGCCAGCACTAAACCACCACACCTGCATAATCCTATTGGAGTCCAGATGACATTTATCCCCATTGGGTATTAGAATTGTTAATAAATTGTATATGCGACACAGTAGTAAAACTATCTTAACATAACTAGTGAGTTATTGAACTGAGTGCAGTTGGAGGCTACAGTCTGAATATCCAAACATTTTTAATCTATATAGATAAGAAAAATAATCTCCAAAATTCAATTAAGCACCTGTACAGGCTTGGGGCTGACGTGTTGGAGAACAGCTTCATGGAAAAAGACCTGGGAGTTTTAGTGGACAGCAAACTAACCATGAGCCAGCAATGTGCTCCACTGGTCAAGAAGACCAATGACATCCTGGGGTACATTAAAATGAGCGTGTGCAGCAGGTCGAGGGAAGTTCTGCTCCCCCTCTACTCTGCCCTGGTAAGCCCCATCTGGAGTACTATGTCCAGTCCTGGGCTCCCCAGCTCAAGAGCGTTAGAGAACTTTTGGAGAGAGTCCAATGGAGAGCTACAAAGATAATAGGCGATTGGAACATCTCTCTTATGAGGAAAGGCTGTGAGACCTGAGGCTGTTAACCCCAAAGAAGACAAAACTGGGGGAGTGCCTCATCAACATTTAAAAGTGATTCACTTGAAGATGAGAAGAAACTTCTTCCTAGTGGAGCCCAGGAGGTTGTTGGCTTTTTTCTCGTAAGGGCATATTACTTGGTTCATAGTCAGTTTGGTGTCTACCAGCACGTCTTTTTGCAGCCCTTCTCTACAAAACCACTGCTTAGCTGGATGGTCCCCAGACTGTATTGATCCATACTCATACTGCTCCCAAAAGCAGTCAGTGTTCATTACCTACTCACTGTCTGCATGCTGATATGCACTTTCTCACCTGCTCTCTGAACCGTCAGGCTTTTCAGCACTTAGGATCAACAAACTATGGATCTGATGACTGAAAGGGTGTCCCTGAAGAGATATTTGTGCAGGACATTAATTTAGGTAGTAAAAGATTTCAGTGTTTTATGTATACCTGAAGCATTGATTGTCACTTTATCTGAATAAAATTCTTGTGTTAGTATGCTCTTGTGAAACTATCAAACCTTCTTACGGGTTTTTAAATTGAACTGGTGTGACCTACTGTTTTGAAAGGTGCCTGACAGCTCTGAGTTAAACAGGATATTCCCTGTTGTTTAAAAGCAGTTTTCTCTTCATGTCTCCACTGTAATAGGCCGATTTCACTATGCAATACAAATTAGACTTGCAAAGGGTTAAGCAACTACACAATCTAACAAATCTGTTAGAGTATTTTTTTATTTTCCAAAGGGTAACAAAAAATGTTTAACATAAGTGCACATGTGTCTGTTTCTGACCCAGCATTCATATTTTGAAAAGCACATTTGAATTAATTCAAGGTCATATGTGCTTTAGTGTTGGAAACATATATAGCACTTTGCAGGTTACTCCCCCTCTTCCTCCCCTCTTTGTAATGCACACACTTTGTAATACCACAGAGGGGAATTACTGGCTTGGTGCTAACAATTCCTTTCAGAGAATTGCACTGTCTTTCATGCCACAATGGAAAATACATCAAGATAATTCCCTCATCACTGCATACCCACCCACTCGCTCCCTGTAGTCTGAGATGAACTGTCTAGTCACATATTCTAGTGCTGCTTCTGGTAAAATGTTTGATTTTTTTTCTATTTTTTTTCCTCAGAGCAAAGCTCTTCTGGAGTCTATATTTATTCTGACAATTCTTTTTTTGGTGTATGCGCATCACCTGTGAGAGATTCTTTGTATATTGTCATTAGTGATATCATAAGGAATTCCAGAAGTGAAGAGAATTTAAAGTGGATTCCTGTGTGAAGGATTTTGTAAGGTTTTGGTTTAATAGAAGTTGCTTGCTACTTTCTACTTAGCTCAGCATCATAATGATTTAAGAGAAGCACATTCATTTATAGGGTGTGTGCTGTGGGCTAGGAAGTAAGAAAAAAAAATAACCAACAAATGAAAATCTTTTGTTGTTAATGACAGAATATAATGGAAACCTAATCTCCTACTGCATATTATCATCAGGCAAATTAGTTACACATATAATAAGGTTTTTCTGTATAAATTATAAATGAAATAAACAATTCTGTCACCATGGTGTGCAATGAATACACCACATGTTATATGTAAATATATTAGTCATTTGCCTTTTGTTTATGTGTCATAGGAATCCATTTCCTTCATGGTGTAGTTCCTATTCCCTATGGGTTCTTACTAAAGTCATCTCAACCCTTCATGTAGAAGCTTTCTGAAGCTGCATTACTTTCCTTTTTTTTTTTTTCCTTTTTGTTTTTCAGCCCAGTTTTAATAATGGCTGCTTCTGTGCCAGTTTCATTTAGTGCTTCAAACTGTAATTTTATCTGAGATAGAGGAAGAAATAATACAGAAAGCAGAAAGGGTCTACATGATGTATCAGTACAATACAAAAAACATATTGAAACCATTTTTTTATTTTATTTTTTCTTCAAAAATTAAAATATGTCCCATAAAGCAACTATGCATATTTTTTCTCTTACCAGACCTTTCCTTCTTTAATGAGATAATCTGTTTCTAAGGAATGCATCGTTCAGTCTTTCTTTTCAAGGGATGACATTTTTATTTTCTGTGCATTACAGTATATGCAAGAATGATGTAAATTTGGGCTTTTTCACTGGGCACTGTATATTGGACTGAAAGCCCTTTGAAATCAACACAAGACGTAGCTACTCCCAGTGAATGATGGCCTTAACATACATATTCCAATCAATAATCCAGAATTTTGTATTCAATCATGTTCACTTCACACTCATCAAGGATTATCTTTTGCACTCCCATAGGCTTTTCCTGCTCTCCACAGGGAGACAGAGTTGAATTTAATATACTTCATTATATTTGGGGTGGCTGTGGACCTTAATGGAAGAGGCAACACTTAGCACATAAGCAGACTAAACTTTCGTGATAAAGACCAGCTAAAAAGGATATTTGTCACTGCTATCTTCATTTCTCACACAGTGTCAGCCAACACTTTCTGCAGGGTGAATGATTGTACCGTGACATTGTTTACAAGACCAATTATATCTTTCTTTTGAAAGCTATTCCAAAGGCATTAGAAGAGATTTTTTTCAACTTGTATTTTTTATAGGGGGGCAGAGGCAAGGAAGGATGCTGCTTTTGCAGTTTACTTGCAGCTATATCTCTGTGGAGGGCTTTTTTTCTTTTTCCTTTATTTTTTTTTTTTTAACTGGAGCAGACAGTGGTTAGCAATGGAATACAAAAAAGCAATTCTACTGCCTCATAAGCCACAAAGTGGACTATGGAATTAACGTATGAGATGTTATTTCTAATTTATTTATCAGCTCTCCCTCTGTAGTACAAGTACTCTCAAAAGCACTTATGTATTTGAAGACTCATAGAGAGANGAAGCTTTCTGAAGCAGCATTACTTTCCTTTTTTTTTTTTTCCTTTTTGTTTTTCAGCCCAGTTTTAATAATGGCTGCTTCTGTGCCAGTTTCATTTAGTGCTTCAAACTGTAATTTTATCTGAGATAGAGGAAGAAATAATACAGAAAGCAGAAAGGGTCTACATGATGTATCAGTACAATACAAAAAACATATTGAAACCATTTTTTTATTTTATTTTTTCTTCAAAAATTAAAATATGTCCCATAAAGCAACTATGCATATTTTTTCTCTTACCAGACCTTTCCTTCTTTAATGAGATAATCTGTTTCTAAGGAATGCATCGTTCAGTCTTTCTTTTCAAGGGATGACATTTTTATTTTCTGTGCATTACAGTATATGCAAGAATGATGTAAATTTGGGCTTTTTCACTGGGCACTGTATATTGGACTGAAAGCCCTTTGAAATCAACACAAGACGTAGCTACTCCCAGTGAATGATGGCCTTAACATACATATTCCAATCAATAATCCAGAATTTTGTATTCAATCATGTTCACTTCACACTCATCAAGGATTATCTTTTGCACTCCCATAGGCTTTTCCTGCTCTCCACAGGGAGACAGAGTTGAATTTAATATACTTCATTATATTTGGGGTGGCTGTGGACCTTAATGGAAGAGGCAACACTTAGCACATAAGCAGACTAAACTTTCGTGATAAAGACCAGCTAAAAAGGATATTTGTCACTGCTATCTTCATTTCTCACACAGTGTCAGCCAACACTTTCTGCAGGGTGAATGATTGTACCGTGACATTGTTTACAAGACCAATTATATCTTTCTTTTGAAAGCTATTCCAAAGGCATTAGAAGAGATTTTTTTCAACTTGTATTTTTTATAGGGGGGCAGAGGCAAGGAAGGATGCTGCTTTTGCAGTTTACTTGCAGCTATATCTCTGTGGAGGGCTTTTTTTCTTTTTCCTTTATTTTTTTTTTTTTAACTGGAGCAGACAGTGGTTAGCAATGGAATACAAAAAAGCAATTCTACTGCCTCATAAGCCACAAAGTGGACTATGGAATTAACGTATGAGATGTTATTTCTAATTTATTTATCAGCTCTCCCTCTGTAGTACAAGTACTCTCAAAAGCACTTATGTATTTGAAGACTCATAGAGAGATACCAGATAATGGGAAATGGTTTGCTGTGAGAAGTGATCTACTTGAGTGCATAGAAGAAACCTCTTTCTATCAAATATTTCACGGGTAATGTTTTACTGTTTCTCCTAGATGGCATGCCATAGAGTGTAATAAATTTCAGTTTGTTTATATTCTGTGCCTGTATTTGCACTTTGGTGATTATATTTGAATTCATGAAAGATCCTTGTTTTTAAAAAAGAACTTTAGCATAATCTTCTCATTAATCCTGTCCTGTTTGTCTGTTATTAATAGGCTACTGTACAATGTATTCTGCTGCAAAACTCCACCAGGCATGACTAATTCAGATAATTAATTTGCTAGAACATTAACACCATCAAATGAGCCTGCTAAACCGGTAAATTTAAAGTAAATTAAACTTAATTTGCAGGTTATTGCAATTAAGTCTGCCTTGTCTTTCTGAGGGATTTCAACATCCTCAGTATTTAAGAGGCAATCATAATGCATGCAAGTGGGCGGGCTTTTTCCCTAATTAACACAAGTCTAATCTGCTTTTCAATTAGGGTGGATGTTTATAATGTGCTGGTGACAGTGTTGCAATTCAGTACAGCATAACAGGAGTGCATGGCATAATTATAGCTGAAAAGAAAAGCTCATGCAGGGCCTGTTTAGGGGTTAATGAGACATTGGCAGCTTCCAGCTGAGGAGATTGAGCCAGTTTAGTGCAGCTTCAAGAGGAAACCACCCATAGGGGTTTCCTTTGAAGTGTCAAAAGGTCCCCTTGTTCTGGGTGGCTTATGTTTCATTTGTCTGAGTGGCATATCAAAAATTGATGAGCTGCCAGCAGCAGTCCTCATGACATTAATTCACCAATTGTGTTTCTAATAGTTTCATCCTTAAATACATTTGGATGATGATACTGCTAAGAAAAATCAAGGTTCTGAAAACAATGAGAAGGTCTGTGCAGTTCCAAAAAGTGTATACAGACTACACAAATGCATCAGCTGCAAATGTTAATGATGCAGATGACCTACACTGCTCGATATATGCAGGAAGAAGACAAAGATGTGTTGCACATCCCTTCTCTGAACAGCATTTGAGCTGTGGCAGAGATCATAGAAGTGGCATTTATTGTTACTTAGGTTCTTGAGAAGCATAAAATGGATCAAATTCATCCCTGAAGTAACTTCACTGGCTTCAGAGGAGCTATACCAGAGATGGATTTGCTCTGTTGTACTAAGAGTAAAAGAAATAAAGTAAAAAAGCAGAACTATAAAGAGCAGTAGGTGTTTTTCGTGAAGACAGAGGGTTTCTTCAGGCCACTTAATCTATGCAGGTCTCAATACGTGCATTGTGGTCCCATATTGAGGTAATAGATGCTCTCAAACCTTTATACAAAAATGAATGCTCATGAACAGACTGTATACTGCCTGCCCACAGCAATAGTAATGTTCATTTCAGGGAATGTTAATGATACGAACAAGCAAAACTTGTTAATATATTTAAATACGTTTGAAATCCTGGAAGAAAGAGAAGGGGACGTAAGTGTAGGACTGGCTACAGCATTAGCAACCACAGTATGTGAGTGTTGTTTGCTAGTGGCGAGTGCTTTAGTTGCTGCATGAGATGCAATTATCAATGTCTAGTGTGAGCCAAGTACTGCACTACATTACTTTTTAAGCCTGGGAGCTGTACAAGGTAGGATTGATGTTCACATGGAAGATTCAGCTCATCTTACTAGAGGTTGTTAAACCTGCATCCACCCTATTTAAATTTAAGCAGTATGAGGCAGCCAAGATGGAAGTACAGTTGCCTCTATTCCCACAGGGCTATTGGAGACGTCATTCAACTCATCAATAATTATATCATGATCTAGTAATGACCCCCTCTCTCCCTTGTCTATAAAAAAAATTAGGCTGATTAGGCATCTAACTTAAGTGCTTGCAGTTAAGCAAGAATAAAGGTCTTAATTTGTATGAGGGAGGGGATAGACGCACCAGTCTTTATAGGAGTTGAAGGTGATATCTTTTTTAAATGTCTTCTGTTTGTGGAAGACCAAGACTCGCTAATGTCCCATATCTCTTCACAGTAAATGAATGCATAAGGACTAAAGTTAGAGTATTTGGAAAGTTTTTGGCTGCTGCAAGAAGGAAGGCCTGTTTCTTTTTTTTTTTTTTAATCTGAAATAATTCAAATGGTTGAACGAGCCAAGAAGTACCAAATAATACCTCCAGTGACAGATGACTGGATGTTAATTTGGTTCTGTACCACGGTGCTATGAACATGGATTATGTGTAGGTCAGTAAAAATAATTCCTTGTTGAGATTTTTTGGTTCACTTCTCTGTCTGGACTTCTGAGTGTGGCTTGTGGTGTCATCAATAAGTGAGGTTTACTAAGATAAAAATACTTCTACTGGTGACAGAAGTGGCTTCTAAATGACTAAAACATTCTTATCTGAGACGCAGTTTACCAATTCAGCACATGAACCTATAGTTCAAGAGAACCTGATGATAGATTTTTGTGTTTAAGCTCCAAGACTGATGGATCTAACGACAAGGCAGGAAGTACCTGTGACAGGGAGGCAAACTGTCTTGTTTCAGAGCCACATTCAGTCAGTCTTTCCTGACCACTGAATGCAAGATGACATAGGTAGAGTTGAACCTGCTGTTATTCACCAGCAGAGGATAGAGTTCAAATCCATGAAGGAGCACTGAAGGAGAATATAAAAATATTTAAAAAAAAAAAAAAGTATAAACAGCTTATAACGCAAATGTTTCTGTCTTGTGTTGAAGGAGAATAGCTGAATAAATATGTGGATTAAATTATGTAGACGGTATTGGCAACAAAAGCAGAGCATGCTATTCAGTTTCAAGTGTCATTTACTAACATCTATCCCCAAACTGATATCACATTACCAGCTGTAACAGAAAGAAAGATTATTTACAGAGTAGCTAAAACAGTAAAGAAGTATAGCTTGCTACACTGGCATTTGAGAGTGAGGTCCATATTTATTCATTTTTTTCAGACATTAAGAGATTTTAATCCATTTGTAAGCAAAGATTGTGAGAAATATGAGTGTAAAACCAAGAAGAAGGTACATGAGATAAATCACTTGCTGAAGAGAGAGGGGCAATCCCAATTAGATCAACTAATACCAACCATATAAAAAGTGTATGACCTCCTGTTCTTCTCTTGCCAGAGATACAAAAAACTGGAATACCATAGTTCTATAAAATAAAAGATCTGTAATGTCTGTGGTCTGCCAATCACTCAACTCTGAAAAAGAAGGGCCTATCCTTAATAAAGCTGCACTATCTACCACTTCTGCTAAGCTCAGGACACTTACAAATACAAAATCCCTCCAGAATTTTTAAAGGCCAAGTTACTGACTTCACTGGGTACAGTTTTGATCTAAACACATTGGCAGTGGACATTAATGCATTAGCTGCCAGTTAATTAACTGACACTGGTGAGATCTTCATATTCACTTTTAACAGCATACCAATGGCATTTAGGGGGCTGTTAGATAACCCAAGATTTAAATAGTGCATGGAGTATAGCATACATAGCATGTTCACAGAAGAAAAAAATGCACTAGAAAGATTAAAGTACACCTTCCTGGGAGGGATGGGAGAGCTCTATACCTGCCTTTCCTCTGGGATCACAACAAAACAGTGGTGCCAGGTCTTGTGTTGATTTTCAGTCTGTTCTCTGTGGGAGTCTTTCCGAATTCATGTTTTATAATCTGTGCTAAGGAGAATAAATTCTGAGAAGCTTCTTTTATGCAGATCCCTAATATCAGTTGAAAATATGATGGGGCATTTTGTTTTAGCTAGCTGGGTTTTTCAGAATTTGGCTTTTGGAACAGATTAGCTTTTCAAGAATTAACACTTTAAAATTACGTCCATGAATAAAAGTATATCTGCTCTTGCTACCCTTGATGCAGCTATGAGTGTCTAAATTAACCATGCACTTCTCACTATCTGCTTTCAAAAGTTTCTTAGTTCTTTTGCTTGATTTTAGAGTATTGAGAAGTTTGATCAAAGCTTTGATACAAACATACAGTCACTAAGAAGCAATATATAAACAGCAAATGTTATTATTTGTAAAGTGTAAATGTAATAAGTGTGTTTGAAAGTAGCAGTATACATAAAACTTCAGTTTTGTCAGGTCAGTAGGACAATGTCTTGAGCCTTCAAAGATAATACTGTTGCACATGATTTCCTTTTCTTGCTGTGTTGGGGTAACATATAACTGAAGTAGAATTATCTGAATTTAAAGGTGATTGATAAAAAGGCTAAAGTGGCCCTAAAGGATAGCATGCAGGATAACATGCCCCTCTCTGACTTCCATTTAGCATAGTTGCTTTAGTCTGGATGAGAAAGTGACCAGAAAGGAACTAATCAGTTAAGACAACTGAAGTTGATAACTGATGGACAGTCTGAAGAGAAGGACAATTGCCATGGCCAGACACTTACAGTGTTTTCATGGAGGTTGAGTCCAAAGGCTCAGTGGACACCTTTGTGGCAGAGGATTTATAAATATTTGAGTAAATTCACTAAAAGGGAAAAGTAATTCATTAGAACATCCCTTTCTGCATGGTACTATGACGTTCATAAAGCATAATAAAGATCTGATTCAATGCTGGAGTATATTGTTGTGAAATCAGGGAGTACCCCAGTCAAGTACTAGATATTTTAGAACATTGGCTGTAGCTGGGCAGGAAAACAAATGGTTATGCCTTTGAAAATGCCAGATGGACTCTCACAGAGTTTTGTGGTCATATATTGATGGGAGAAAACTGTTCTGTAAGGCAACTCCATGGTTAGTTCTCTCTTTCTCCTATAACTTGCTTTTTATGTGATACAGAAAGTGAAATATTACATGATTTAATGGGTGGCTAATTTTAAAAACATGGTGAAAAAAAAAAAACACTAAAAGATTTCTGATATCCTATATATTGTTTCAGTAATTTTTGGGTTTTTTAATGTAAATATCACTGCTTTTGAGAGTAAAACCATATCTACACAAGCCTTGAGAACTAAAGAAATACATACATAGATGACTTTGTTTTCTTAACATAGTGAAATAAAATTTGAAGGGAAGATGTGAAGAGTAACTATAAAGGTCTTGGTATCTTACATGCCGCGAGTGGAAGGCATTAGTACGAATAAAAGGTACATTTCACTCAAGTAAAATCCAGTAGCTGGGCCAGAGTGCTCTGAAAATGCTTTTACTGGAAACATCATCTAGAGTTTGGTCTGTGTGGATGGTGTTTATTACATTCTTAAAAATACACAGTTCCACGACTGCTGAGAGGCAAACTGCTGCAGCTAACAGCTACAGATGCAATTTATGAAACACATGGCATTGTAATTTGACCAAGAGAGTTCTAGCCAAAATCAGAATTTGAGATCACAGTTACTGTAAAAATTAAGAAACAACTCCATAACCCAAGTACAGATGCATCTACCAGATAAGGGAAGGAATTATGGGGAAAGAAACACGCGTCATTGGTTTCTTGCTTGGAGGGACTCATTAAGACTATTTTGCATTGCTGTTTTCCAAGCAAGAATTATTACTGTTTCTCACTCTAAAATTAGTTTTAGATTACCTATGTTTAGATTACTCTGCCCAAGGATGTGATGGTTATTATCCTGCCTCTGAAACAAAAAAAAACAAAGTCTATCTAAATATCATTCTGATTTTACAGTGTTTAATCATTGACCACATTCATTTAAGGCTCTGAAGTTTGAATTTGCGTATGCTGTTGATTATTTCATTTTTTTTAGAGAGATTTGTTAACGCAGCTGAATTAGCTGGAAGCTTGTTATGTAGAAAATGATGTAATAAAAAGGGGAGAGTTCCCAATTATTGCAATGAATGTGTTGGTTTTGATGTCTCGTAAGTTCTTATTTTATCACTCTAAGAGGAAGACTATAGACGACCTAACGCATCTTCTTATTTTGTAACTACTTTCAGTCAAAGTACTTAAAACAGGAAAAAGACCATGACATCAAAACATATGTTATATACAAAAGCAGCGCCGCCACTTTTCATACAACCTAAACTATATCAGAGTTGTGTGTTATACAAAGTTATGAATGTATCTGGTGGAATTTCCAGGTAATGTGACTGATTCTTCGGCTGTTCAATTTCCTATATACTTGTTACAGCAAACACTTTACCTCTTTGTTTTTTTAATATTTAGTAAGAGATATTTAAATTTTTTTTGAAAAGGAGATAAAATATTGGTCTTCATAGATAATTTGGAGGCAAGAAACAGCTGCAGTACAGGTATTTGTGTACAAATTTCTTTGATGCAGACTTTTTTCTTGCAGTACATTGATGGGGACTGATATTCTCATTGAACAAGAATGTGCAAAGATTCAAGCCTTCAGTTACACGATTAATCTAATTGTAGGATGAAGAGGGGCATTTTGTAACATTCCCATTGGAGTTCTGTACAAAATAATTTGCTTAAAAAGCAATTGATGTGTTCTGGAAAACTTTGAAAAATGTTCTAGTTAAAAACACTTTGTCTGGATGTCATGTAGCTTCTGTTTTTTCTTCTATCATTTTTATCATTAGGGACATGACAATATTACAGTTGCATAGGAATATACTTGCTTCTTAAGAATGTATCTGTCCTTCATCCTAAATTATCTCATGGTATCATACTAATTCCCATAGCAACAAGCTATGATGTCATAAGTAGAAGATTTGACTTTTAGAGGAAAGTAAGACTGATGGCACATATTAATGCATAAAATTAAAATTATTCCCTCTATTAGTATACACAGAAGGTAGTTTAATGTGCCAAGCCCTGTTTCTTCAGAGTTAAGAAGTGATACATTTCTTATTAATACAATGGGTATAATAATACATTTTCTCATCAAAATTTTGTTGAGAGTATGACTGATGTATTTAACTGAGGCAGATTTCATTTGTACATTTGATAATAGTGGCTATGTAAGTCATATGTAAGCTAAAAACAGCCTTGTGCAAATCATCAACTGGTCACTCAATATAGTTTATTTTAAAATGTGCAAGGATATATCTTATAACTATTCTCCAACCTCGTTAACCTCAACTTCTGTGTTTTGAGTAGAAAATACCTGAACAATTAATGTAGATTTATGGAATATTAAAAAGACTATCTATTGAAACCTGATCATCCTTTACTCCCCATAGCTGACAGCTTCCCCAACTGTCCTCCTCAACGAGGCAAGCTGGAGGTACCATTACTTCGCTATAGACTACAAATGAACTTTAGGGTGACTAATATCTTTGACACCTCATTTTAATGGAATTAATTTGTGTCTGAGTATCTTTGTATAAGGATGCTCATGTGCTGCATAGACATTTGTATGGGCCTAAACATTTTGTTTCAATTCTGCTAAAATGATAGAGTTTAAGTTTGGTCTTCCATTCTCCGAGTTATTTCGGACTTTATTTGAGCTAGTTGTTGCCCTGATCTTTCATAACATATGTTCTTATTCAGATACAGTTAGACTCAAGTGCCCTAAGGTAAATTGCAAGGCCTTCCTTAGTTGCAGTGAGAACTGGAATACACATACATGAATATAGATAATGTACACAGGTATGAAAAAGTATAAAGATAAAAGAAAAATCCAGCGATCTTTGTACCCTTCTCTGTGTTAACATAATATGAAATGTGTGCACAGGCTACAATATCTCTAGGAATTTTTAATGATTATTGACTTAGGAAATAATTCACTCTGTTGATACTAATTGCCTCTTTGAATCACATATGAACATATTCCAAATCATGCTCTTAAATGAAAAAATCCATCCTGCAAAACACGGTCTAAATATGCAACCATCTTAATAAAATGCAAAACATTATATATTTTAATTTTGAGTACATTTTCTCCATGTAGGGACTTATTAGTGATATATAGGAGTCAGTTATCCTTCCCCATCCCCAAAAGACGGATAGACAAAAAATAATAGGTCTCTTCTGCATGATCAGCTGTCAGTTTTCTTTCACATCTTTCACACTTGCTCAGTCTTTTACATTTAAAGGAGAAGAGTGAAATATGTAGATTAACTCATAAACTCAAAGAAAAGTTTAGGCTGGAAGGGAAGAAGCATCTAATGTCTTACGCAGAAATACTGATCAGGTGCTCAGGTTGTAGTGAACCATTATGTGTTTGTCCTACAAGGAGTTTGGTTTGCGTTTAAATACCAAAATGAAATATTGGCCCAATAAAATCTTCCTAGACTACTGATATTAAAGGGCCACAAATTCATTTAAACTCCTCTGGATTTAACGATTTATTCAAATAACACCTTTCTCTGGATAAATTTTTAAAGTCACTTTTCTATGTAAGTTTTTTCTTTTGAATTCATTAGCTAAAAGATTTTTTTGTTGTGTGAGTTTATCATTGTAAAATTAAAGACATTGAAAAGACATTTAAAGTGCAGAAACCCCAACCTGTTCAGTCACATTACAAACAAAACAGAAAATTCACACCAACATCGGAAAGCTATTGATTAAAATTTGTGAGGAAAAAAGAATCAAAATAACACCCCCCAAAAAATCAGTAAGAGGGAATCATAGTGAACAAATATTTTCTATCAAAGTCTCTTTTCAAAAAGAAGGTATCAATAGAAGTCTTTCATTTTATCAGACAAGTTTTTATTAACACCAGCCTTCATCCTCAGAGAGCAAAGGTTAGTTCTGTTACTGAGTTTTGAGCTGGCAGTTATAGTAATTTTCTTTGCTTCTGACAAGGATGCATAAAGAAAGAAAAAAGTCAGATTTATTGCATTAGGAAGTACAGATTTCAGTGTATACTTTGAGGCTGCAAGGCAGTTATTTAATTACACATGTATAGTGATGGAGGCTGGTCATAACAGCTCTTGTTCTAGAGTCTGTCTCTGCTTCTCTGGCATGTTGATTGAACTTCTTTCATCATGTTATCCACTTTTCAGACTGGCTATCCAACACACTGTATTTACTCCCCGTCTACTTCCAGATCTTTTATTAGAAACAATCTTTAGGTTGCATCATCAGAATCTTTCACATGCAGTAACCCTCCTGCAAATTCTCTTTTCTAACAAATATTCATTGCTGTAGGCAAGGAGTAGCCAAACTTGATCCTCCAACCTTCAAGTTCCTTTAACTTCAAACATTCTTACTATCAGGGCTCTCACTTTTCTCCCTTCCCCTTCCACTCCCTACTCTCTTCAAGCCATGACCCTAGCAACATACTCCTCACCTTCTATTGCCTTTCGCCTCCTTAACACTGTAATCTCTGCTTCATGAGCTCATGCATTTCCCAGATCTGTCAAGAGCTAATTGCACCTACTTCCAAGACAAACCCTGCATGACTCATCTGTGGTCCACTAGGTCCTGTGAACAGTGTAACTTCTAGTCCTTTGAGCCCCTGTCCTCCTGCCTGCTTGCAGGCCTGTGAGCACATCTGTCTGGACGAATAAGAGCAGGCTAGGCACTGATTTTAGGATTGGGGGAAAAAGTGGCTGCAAATTGGCTTGATCCTTAGGACTAAGGATAGACAGAGAGTAAGCTAAAGCTAAGCACTGACAGATGTGCTGTCCTTGAGCTTAGTCCTGAGTCATCTCCTGTTTAACAACACAGAGGCAACTCCTGTGTCCCAGTGTCTACTCATGACATCCAGCTCCAGCATCACATAGGCTCTGAGTCCCTATCTGCATCCAGACAAGGAGGTGTGTTGGAGACCACAGTGGCCCTCTCCTGCAGAAACAGAGGTATGGAGGCGCAAGAGAAGAGGGAAAGAAGGCATGCCTTGATTCTACCTTGACGTATGGTCAGAGATCAGCAGCAGTGAACACCAGTTGGGAGCTGAAGAGCACTCACAGCATGGTGGTGTTGGATCCACATGCCAGCCTGTATTAGTGATGTCTTCATAGTCATAAATGCATGTGTGCATTGGATGGGGTACATGTGTATATATACACATATATACACATATATATATACACAGATATACACTTGCAGCTTACTTTGGTTGGCCAAAAGCAAGTTCTTTCTTGTTGTGCAAGAGGATGGATAACTAAAATAAAATGAATACACATGTTAACAGCACCTTTGGAAACACAGGATAAACTGAGAGAAACAGACACGAAACAGACTGGATTAAAATTATATTCCTGATACAGAGAAAACTTACAGAGTAAAAGAAATCTTAAATCTAATTAAGAAATCAACAAATGTTTTGTCACTGAAATCTTACAAAAAAAATATGTTTTAACTGAGACCAGTAAATTGCTACATTAAAAAATCAGCACAATTTAAAACTGAAACTCAGTAAGTATTCTATGATTCTGAATGTCTTACATAACTCTATTATGAAGAAGGCTTCATTTCTGCTAAAAACCCTTGAGTAGTAATATCTATTAGCACTTCTTGCTGTTAGCAGATTCTCTTCTAATGGTTTAAATAAATGTTACATAAATTACAGAGACATTCTTCTGCTTTTGATAATCAGAATTTGAAATTAACAGGGGCTGTAAAAAGTTATTTTATATGTGAACATTTGTGAAGAAAAATATGTGGATTCAGAAAGCTGTAGGATTTGCAACACTCATCTGACAACTAAGTGCTTAATTCTGCAATGAGTGAAAACCTGTGCTAAGTTTAACGTCCATGACCAGTCCCACTATCCCTAGCTGGTACAGTCACATGTTTAAACTCATAATTTGTGGGTGAACCAGAGCCCAGGAGGCACATCAAACATGAGCCCCACTCTCTGATGGGATAAACTGGGCAGCAAAAGTCTTCCAAGTGTTTTCATGAATCTCTACAGCATATGTCTTCCTTCTGAATGCTTATGTTTAGAGCAATAAATATCAAAATGCAAGCTAAAGGCAAAAGTGGGGAATGTGTGGCATGTACATTTATATTAGCCAGAATTCATTTACTGCAACGCAATGCACAGATTTTTTTTTCTGGGCCAAATAACTATGTCCTCAGGCAAATAATCTGTCCACTTAATAATTCAGTTACTGTACATATGGAGTCCCATATTCTACGACCAAGACAAACAGGTTTCTGTTAAAGTTAATACTCTTTCCTATCTCTTCAAATCAGCACACTGACTCTGCAGTCTCTATTCTCACAACATTTTCACTGGCAAAACCAGGAATTTGGCCTAAGAAGTATCAGCCAGATACTATTTAAAAAATTTTAACTGAAGGGCTAGGGAGCTGGTATTTTAAGGTAAATATGTGTCTTAGATTGGCAAAACCTCATTCAAAGAAGGATATGAGGTCAAATTTGCAGTCCAAAAATCCCAACTGGCACCTGACCTTCCAGATTGCTTACATTTTTACTGATCATTATTCCTATCTTCCTGGAATCTCTTTATATTCTGACGGCTTTATATTTTGCCATGTTATTCAGAATGAAAAATCCCAATTTCTATTGATTGCAACTCAAATCAGGAGCCAAATAACTAAATGCAGTGTACATGCTTATGTCCACAGTAGACCTAAACAATCAGAATCACAGAACACCCCAGGTCGGAAGGCACCTCTGAAGATCATCTAGTCCAGACTTTCATAGGAAAGGGAGCATAGATGAGATCACCTAGCATCCTGACCAATTATATCTTGAAAACCTGCAGTGATGGGGACTTTTATATCCATGGGCAGGTTGTTCCAGTGACTGTCTGTTCTCATTGTAAAATATTTCTCTCTTCTGTCAAGATGAAACTTTTACCAAGGCAAATTGTACCCACTGCCCCTTGGCTTCTCCCTGAGGCTCATCGTGGTGAGCCTCTGTCCTCTTTATAACCACCCCTTAAGTACTGGAATTTTGTGAATAAGGTTCCCTAGAGCTTTCTCTTTTCCTACTAGAAAAGACTAATCCTTTTTTCCCACTTAAAAAAAATTCTTAATAAGTGATAGATTATCACTCTTGTTTAGGAGGCTAATTCAGAGATTAGCAGTGCCTAGAACTGACACAAAGGATTTGAAATCACAGTTTTTCTTTCTCTGATATATCCTGTGTTCCCTCTCCCAGTTTTTCTGGAAATCCATTTCTGTCTTGGAGTTTATAACCTGACTGAATGCTGCAGTCAATCATTTCTATGACATTTAAAGATCTCAAGGAAAGATATTTGGAAAAGAAGGAAGAAATGATGGCCTGCCTAACCAGAGAGATTGCAGGTTTGAGCAGCCTTGATGTTGTAGTCCTAAGTCCTATATGCACTGTTAACCTAATGAGAGTGGTTTTCTGGGGATTTGAAGATACAAATTGAAATCCCATGGAAGTGAGTGATATCTGGAGGTCAAGGCTTCACTTTCTGAGTATCTGCCGTAGGAATAGGGTTGTCATGGGGAGGGCATAGCTGTTACCTCTCACTCACCTTTTGGCTGAGCTTTCAATTAAAGTGTTCTTGAAGTATGCTTGGAGCTGAATTAAATGTGATCTGTACATGTTCTGAGTCCTCAGAGACCACCTGAAGGGTTCATGTCCTGAGGAAATGGCAGGGCTCCTACTCAGCAAAACAAGGAAAGAGATCAGAACATGCACTTCAACCAATGCAGTAGTATCTCTGGAAGCTAAGCAACTAAAGATTGACTCCTACATAAATTGTATTCCCATGATATATCAATTTATCTGTATAGGCATTGCCTTTCAGGTGCTTTTTACACTGGGGTCCTTAAGATCCACTTAGGAACACGGGCCATATTTCTGATTCATTTTGAAATCCTGGCAATCATTGGATAGTTTTGCCTGAGCTTTGACAAGGCAGCACATGGAAGAGTACCCAGGAGGTGAGTCAAACCATGAGGAGACAAAGCTCTGTGGCAGCATCAGCACCAGCAGTCCCAAGCAAAAGGAAACAAAAAGAAAACAAAAGCTTCAAAACTTTGCCAGTGTTTAATCAGTCGTTGCTAGATCATATTTACTTTTCATGCAGTTATAGACAATAAGCTAACCATAAGCCAGCAATGTGCCCTCAAGGCCAAGATGGACAATGGCATCCTGGGATGTATCAAGAGGAGTGTGGTCATCAGGTCAAGGGATATTCTCCTCTCCCTTTACTCTGCCCTGCTGAGGCCTCATCTGGAGTACTGTGTCCAGTTCTGGGCTCCCCTGCTCAAGAGGGACAGAGAACTTCTGGAGACAGTCCAGCACAAGGCCACCAAGATGATCAGGGGACTGGAGCATCTAACTTTTAAGGAAAGGCTGAGGGAACTGGGACTGTTTAGTCTGGAAAAGAGAAGACTGAGGGGAGAGCTCATCAATACTTACAAATATCTAAATGGTGGGTGTCAGAAGGTTGGGGCATCCAATTTTTCTGTTGGAGTTAGCAACAGGACAAGAGGTAATGGGATGAAGCTGGAATGCAAAAAGTTCTATTTCAATATAAGAAAAAAACTATTTCACTGTGAGGGTTGAGGGAGCCCTGGAACAGGCTGCCCAGAGGGGTTGTGGATTCTCCTTCCTTGGAGGTCTTCAAGACTCATCTGGACACTTTCCTGTATGACCTGATCTAGGTGGATCTGACTAGGCAGGGGGGTTGGACTAGATAACCTCTAAAGATCCCCTCCAATCCCTACCATGCTATGGTTCTATGATTCTATGATTCTATACTCCTATAGTGACTGTGCCTTGGCATAGGAGAAATTAATGCCAGTGATTTTAAGCATTTCACATTTTCCGAAGTTGCCAGAATTGTGGAAACATCCATGACTTAAAAATGTTAGAGTCTACTAGAAGTACACACCTTCACTCAATGTATTGTGGACTTGCTGTTAAAGACATGGGAAAACTTACTATTTTGATGTCTGAGATGTGTGAGACTGGTTATAGTATGAGTTCATATTGTCTCAAATTTCCCGATACATCCTGACTTGGTGACTCTTTTAGACTTTCTTCTAATCTTATAGGATCTTTTCTTTCTTTCTTTCTTTTCTTTCTTTCTTTCTTTCTTTCTTTCTTTCTTTCTTTCTTTCTTTCTTTCTTTCTTTCTTTCTGCAATCTCACATGGTCAAGGGCTTCTAACATTCCCACATTCAAGACTGGCACAAGTCTGTTTATGCATGTGTATTTTATGAAAATTCACAAAATATTCAATAGCTTTTAAAATCACCCTTTATTATCTCTGCTGGGCTGTGAAAGTGATTGAACATTGGGGTACATTATAAACATGCAGAGAAAAGGGTTTGAGACCCCTTTAGAGGGCACTTTACTTTTTATGCTGCCTGCAAGGTACACCTCTGCATCTTTGGTTAGAAGTATTAAAAAGAAAAAGCAGATGAAAGCAACAGACTTTTTTGCAAAGCTGTGACAGAAATCAAATGCAAATAGAGCTCAGTTCAAGAGTGTTTGTTAAGTGTCACGTCAGTGAGTATTAAATGCAGCACATGTCATTTTACAATAAGCATACTGTATATGAATTTTATTGATTTTTTTTCAAAGAAGATACATCGAATAATGTGCTCTTCCTTACTAGAGCCAGCTTACAAGTGTGTCTTCGTACTTGTGTATGCACATTCATTAGGCTTCTAAATGCTGATGCCTTACTTAGCACATCTTGTTTTGCAGACGCTGAGATTCAAGCTGTAGAAAGACCTACACAAATGACTCCCTCTCTCTGAAAAACAGTGGAAAGGAATCATTTAGATTTCCCAGCATGAAGCTGTCAATAAGCAGCTTCTCAAAGTGATTCACAATTAGTGCACAAGGCTTACACTAGGAACAGGTTCTCAACTGATTTATTTTGTTATTAAGAATGTTACAGATGTATAAAAATACCATCAGAGATGGTTAACTCTGCTGTGCACATATACGTATATGAAGACTTTATACTACACTATGTGGAAAACAAATTTAATTTCTCCATATTTACTCAAACTGAACATTTGTCAATTAACATTCAGAAAAACTAGCACTGGCAGCAACAGCAGTATCATACCCATCTCATGCAATAGGATAAAGTCATTAATGATTCAGCAATGTGGTTACTGCTCCATGGAAATGCTACGCATATCCACTGCGTTCACCTACGTAGAGTTGCATCAGCATCTGAGCTCTATTTGATTTACTGCATGTACAGTCTTTTCATCAGTTGATGTGAGATCTCTGATTCCACAATCATCTCCTTCACAACACTGAAATCTTCAAAGTGCCTCGAAAAACATATTAAAATCTGTGGCAGCTAGACAACTTGACAATCTTACACATTCTGGACTATGATGGTTCACCTTAGGTGTTTACATGCCACAGAAAAGCATGTTAAAATTGGCCATACAACTAAGATATTTAGTTCATTTATAGGTGAGTTTAAATATCTTACCCGTAGACTCAGTGACTGTCACTCAAGGTCCTTTGGAAGCTGCAAGATACACAGTGAATTTGTAGTCCAGACTCTTTTCTCCTGGCATGTCTTAACTCCAGGGACATAGTAATGTTACACATGAGCCAAAACTGAGGCTAGGAATTTGGATAATGACCTGAGTTGCTGGATAACAACAGGCTCCTGCTGAGAAAGCTTTTCCTCACATATTGAGTACTCTGAAGGTGTAGATTTCTGCTAGAAATTTGCCACACACAGATAATACGGCTTCTTCTTAATCCATTTAATCACCGTTTATGATCTTAAAGAATGGAGATGAAAATAGCAGTTTATACATATGGTTTTACACCCGTGTAATCTTAAAGTGCTCAAGCTTTGCATATCTATTTTTAAGAAAAAGCACGTCACTTAGACATTATCTAAGCAATGCGTAAAAGAAGACGTTTCTGTGATATCCTCTAAGTGAAAGCAAAACTGTTAGGTTAACCAGGCTGTGGTCTGAAAGGGGTGCAGAAGTTAAGGATTCAACTCCTGGAGTCATGTGATGGTGCCAAAGCTGTCTATTTATCCATTCACTATCCATCTATCCCATCTATATCTTAGAGAAAATTGATAGTCCATTAGACAGTGATTCCTTCCGCCTTGGAGATATTTCCTCCCTTCCAAGAAAGATGAACAGCAGTTTCTTCTGTAATGCAATAGAAAACATATGGGATGGTAGCCATTTAAAGGTCACTATTTCTGTGAGCTAGGGAGTGGTAGACGACAAGATCCATAACTTTTGGAAGTAAAAGATTTTTTAAAAAATCATAACAGTTAACCCTGCAAAAGTTGTATCCATTTAACTGAGTTCCCAGTGAACCTATGTCAATTAATCTTACTGTGCTGGCTTTAGCTGCTACTTTTATTGGGGTTTTAATGGTCATTTTTAAACAGTTATTTGATTTTATTGTAAAGTAACAATTGTTTTTGGAAACTGTATTTTAAGACAGATATATTTATAATGGCACATAACATGATTTAATACAAATATCTATGCCATTTACATACAGCTTTCATTCAAGCCTCGTGTTTTGAGGAAACAAATCATGCCTAGAGCACTCACAGAAAAAAAAAAGGTTTTGTGTATAAAAGAAATAAACACCTCTGTTTACTCAAATAAAGAGCAATGTTTCATATGAATGCATTTTTTCTTCTTCCTCTTTCTGTCTATTGACACTCCTCTTAGAGGAATTGTTTTTATCACTTCTGCATGTTCTCTGTCCTTTGCAGTCATGCCTCCTCACTGTTTCTCTTTACATTTCCTCCAAAACATTTTTTTTTCCAAAATTTCCTCCTTTAGGGAGTGCTGTTACATTTCTGTTCTTATGCTTCTCTTTCACTTTTAAAATTTTCTTATAGAGCCTTCCTTACTCATCCCAAAGCTTCACTCTTGCCATCTGACATGTTTCTCAAATCTTTCTTGTATTATTTGCCTTAGTTCTTCTTGTAGTTCTTCTCTATAGAGCAGGCGTGTTCTTGTATGTTCTCAGTAATGTGGCTTGAGTGCAAAGAAAAGGAGTGCTTTGAAGGGATTGTTAAGAAAATGAAGGTACTGTATCAGAGCCAGATTTTGGGTTGATTTTTAAGCAAATGCAGATCAAATCAAAAGCAGCATGTAGGGCAATAATAGAGAAGACCCATGCTCAGCCAAACCTGTAACATGTTTTAGACTAAACCTACGCACTGAGGAAAGCTATTCCACATGTTTGTGAGTAACAGTGAGGGGTTTGCATGTGCATTTTTCTCTTTTCATCCAGATATTCTGGTGACTTCCTACAGATATTTGCTCAAAAATACTCTTAGAGCCTAAGACTGAAAGTTAACATATTTTATCCACCAACTGCCAGCAGGTATGGTGACTTGTATTGATTTTCTAAGTTAGTATAATTCAGGAAATAAATTTTTAATCTGCAAGGAAAATACATTTCTGTCAGTGTTTTTATCTTCAATCGTTGATAAGAACTATGATAAACCAGGGAATCATTAATCCTAACTTTTTCCAGTATGCATCCTAAAGACATTTGACTCTGCAGATAATTCAAATGAAACAATATGATTACAATAAAAGTCTTGTTTAAAAGAAGAAAATCACTTTACTAGCTCACTGTAGTCTTCCTGAGAGTGAGTGGACAATGTTTCCATTGCACATATAGGACTACACCAACAGTCTAAATGTATAGTAATAAAAAACTTATCTAACAAATCTTGTCTAACAAGTGTTGTAGCACTTAAGGTAATGAACTTCCCAGTGTGCCAAGGCTGACATTTCAAGTCCAGAGTATGTCACAAGCAAATGTGACTTAATTGCCATATGACTTTTGAGATTGTCTAATGATGTCCAAGACCACTGCATGAAGCTAGTAGGTATAAGACCAGAGTTACTGGAGACTTTTGATCTTCAGTAATTCCACGTGAACCATAGACTGTTGAAGATAAACCAACAGTGAGATTTGGGTGAAGATTCAGGCATATAAATTTAGATTTACATGTAGCTTTCAGCATGCAAGCCATATTTCATTCCATTGTAGTCAAGAATGATCTCAAATTAGATGCAGTTGTCCCCACACAGGCAATTAGCGTAATTTTAAATGCCATAAGGCATCTCAGTTGGTCTCCAGTTGCTACTCAAGAAGGATAAGGATCTCTTGTAAGCTCTATCTGACAGCTATTAGACCATCAAGGCATCTAGAACTTTTTAATGTATCTCCAGTGACTTAGAAGGAGTCAGTGCAGTCTGGAGAATTCAGATACCCACATCCAGTTTCTCCAGAAGATAATGTATATAACAGTAATTTGAGCACATGAACACAAAATAAATATACTTTGTGCTGTAAAGAAATGATAGCCAAGCAAACATAGCAAGCAAAAGTTGGAGAGGAATAATTGCTTTGTCCTCAGCAGAGAAGAAGTAGAGAGGAATTAACAGACAGCCAAGTGATGTGACTTGTCGAGCTTCATAGAGGCAGTGCTTGGCAGAGGAAATTTACTGCAGAGACTCTTCTGCCAGACCTCATCCAACTCTCCTACTGTGGCTGAAGTCATTAGACAAAATTGATAGGAATTTGATGTGAAGCAGCCAGAAGGGCTACATACTTTTTTCTTTCCAAGCACTACTGTTGTTGAACATGATAGGATTTTTGCCATTGCTTTCAGTGATTTTGAGTGGGTTCTGGGAGATTCTCCAAGAGTTTCCACAATTATTTAGAAATATATTTCTTTGCTCAGATAAAGCAAATAATGGTCCAATCTCCTATCTGCAGTCAGAAACCTTTGAATAAAGGCAGAGGAGCATCTGTCAATGAGCATGACCTGTGCAACTTCCTCTGTGTCCTACTTGATTTGTGGACTTCCTATGGCCACAGAGCTTAAGCATGATGTAACATACAATATGCTGCTCAGAGTAGATCTCCCTTCTCATTATTTCAGATTAAAGATACTCATGGTCAGACATGGAGAAGATTGCTCTTTCTTGTCTGACAGGTGGTGGTTCTAGCTGTGGCAGGAGAGAAAGATGTTGGTAAATCTGGGGAAAGCTCTTGAGTAATCTTCTAGAAATGCCAGAGGACCACAAATATATTAAAATGTATTAAAATGAAGCTCTATTATCTGGCTATATGCTGTCTGAGGTCTCTTTTCTATTTCTGCCTATAGAATCCCTGTCACAGATATTTTTCAAAAGGACTTTAAACATCTACAGGCTATAGATTTCACAATTTAGATTTACAGCAACAGTAAATATCTAATGTTCTGAGAGGTTATGAACTTTTTAAAAATTCGGTCAGTGAAGACACAGGACATTACAACACCTACAAGGAGAAGCTTAGAGACAGCAGTGGAGCTGCTTTATGTTCTTACTGAAGCTGTGCACATGCAGCAATCTTTTATTGAATATAGCCCTCATGAAAGTAAAGTTGGACACAACTGGGGCTGTTACCAAACCGTAGCTTGTGGTCATCATAGTAAATATGTTAGGTACCTATACAGAATTGTATTCATGTAACACACCCTGCTTGCAGGGGAAAAAAAAATAATTTATTTATTATATATAGCAAAGACAATAATTAAGGAGAGAGAGAACTTCAGTGGAAATGTAGTATTTAAAAAAAGATTTCCTAGGTAAGGGAAATAATAATTTGTACTCCTTCATGGCAGAAGTCTTAAATATAGCAGGTGTTCAACATGTGCTATGAATGCAATAAGCAACTTTAAGAAGCTAATATTATTAGCTGTGTTATTGTACTCATAACCAGTAAAAACTTTACTCATCAAATAACTTGATG
Source organism: Urocolius indicus (assembly GCA_013401255.1). Classification (NCBI taxonomy): domain Eukaryota; kingdom Metazoa; phylum Chordata; class Aves; order Coliiformes; family Coliidae; genus Urocolius; species Urocolius indicus. The sequence continues at coordinate 77,032 of WBNH01004930.1, forward strand.
AACTGTCTACAAATAAAGGGCTTCTGGTTGTGAATGAAGTTTGGAGAATACAGGCTTACTGCTTCTATGTTGCTTTTTAAAACACTTTCTCATTATATCTGTATTTTATGGTTTCAAAGACAAATACTAATCTGTGTGTTTTGAGTTAAAAAGATCTTCAGGATATACAGCAGCTCTTGCTCTTAGAGGCAAAGGGGATACTCAAATCTGAAAATCATCTCAGGCTTGAACTATAGAAACAGGGCTTATAGAGTATACGTATAGTCAAGACAGCTGGTAGTCTGTGGAGTAAAAAATATATAACTATGTAGTATTTAAATAGGTTGGATAACTAAAGATCTTGTTTGTGTGTTACTATAGAGAGTAGCAGTTCTTTCTTGTGAGGTACTGAAACTAGAATACATTTTTTATTGGATCAGACTGTAAAAAAGAGTTGTGCCAGATGTTTGAGACAAAAGGGCACTAGCCTGTATTTGGAGCATCTTCTGAGTGTAAAACCCTCATGTGTCAACAGTAAGGCTGTCAAGATTTGTCTTACAAGTGAATGATTCACTGATGCTTGTCATGGATGGCAACCAGCAGAAACAATGTGTCTCCAACATTCTGTGGTGAAGCAACATTTCCAGATTCTTTTTGCAGGACTGCACAGAACTTCACTTTGGCATAGGACATAATTTTCAATATTAATACAAAATATCTTTCCTTTCATTTTACAACATTAAAAATAAATTTTAAATTCAAATTGAACCACGTTATCTAAAGAGAGTCCTAAAACCTCTCTTTGAGAACAATATAAACAATAGGAATTTCTGACTAGAGAATACACACAAATAGTGTTCCACTGACCAATCTGCATAGAAACCAATTGTTACTGTTGTTGTAATTTTAATAATAGTGTAGAAATAATGTAGCTCTCCACTACAAAAAACTAATTTTTAGAATGTGCTAGATTTCTGCATCCAGATTAATTTTTATTAGTTGCCCTGTGAATTGTCCTATTTACATGACTGCTGACACTCAGTGTGAATAAGCCATCAAAAAAACACCAAAAAAGCTATGTTTAAGATGCACAGATTATTTTAATTCATTATTTTATTCACATACTAGCAAGTTATTTTAAAATATTGCCATTCTACCCATCAATTAATTTCTGAAAAACACAGCCACATTCACATACCCATAATAACATATATGTTGACAAAATAAATTGTGACATTTACTTAACACTCAGTTTTTAAGCTCCTCAGCCAAGAAATGAGACTCTGAAGAAAAGTCACTCTTACAACCATTTTAGTCACCTAGATTTGATGCAGTAAGCTACATAGGAAAATATTTTCTGAGAAATCAAATAACATTAAGGCCAAAACTAATAAAGCCATTAAAATCAGGGCAAATCAAGATTTATGTGAGTCGCATAGGAATTCTAGCCTGGCATTATCAAACAAACCAGTCTATTAGGATTAGAGTTTTATCCAATATGATCTATTTGAAACTCTATATTGTAAAAATCAGCCAAGATAATGGCAGTTTGATGCACTATGCCATTTCAAATGATTTGGCTCTTGCCTGAAAATAATGACGAGACAAAGAAATTCCTGGGAACTGATTACGGCACTGCAATTTTTATTTTGGTAGATTTAGATGCATGTAAAAATCTTTAAAATGTCTAAATTTTGTAGATTATCCTCAAGAATTCTCACCAATAAAGATATGTTAAAAATAGAAGATTATTGAGACTGTATAAACCATTTTGCTTCAAAACATATATTCTGTGTTTGAATTTTGATACAATTCACCATTGAAACAAATTCACCATTATAGCCAAAAAAATTACAAGTATAGACTTACTACCTCTGTTAGTCACCGTGATCATGTAATCCTTTCTTTTTTAACTGAAATAGCTTTAAATCACACCTTTTGTTCCTAAGACATCACTGTTTCCTGTATTAAATTACCCACCCATGAAAAAAGTTGATTTGTGAATGTGTATTCTTATAAATAACCTACAAAACTAAAATTGTTATGATTGATTTGAAATAATTGATTACAGTATGACAGCTTTCTTTTTCTTAATTATAAAATACAATTACATTCTTGTGCTTTCATACCTGAACATTACAAAAGCTGAGAGAACTATTTCTGTTCTACTTCTGATTAGCAATGCCACTTCTTCAGGTCTTATCAGATTGGTTTTGATAATAATTACTTGGGAAGTGTTTGATCTCAATGATGAATACTTGATTAGTTTTTCATGAAATCAGTCAACCACACCACTCAACACTACTCATGTGAGACCTTGTTGATTTAGCTGTTCAAAAGAATGCATTCTTTTTCACTGCAGTTATGGGATGTCAGTCTTTGGGGAAAAGAGGGTGGAAAAAGGGCAAGTTTATGGGTAATGATATTGCAGAGGCAGATATTTAAGGTTTGCTAATTCTCGTCTCAATTATGTTCATTCCCTGCCTCGTCACACTGCCTGCTACACAGAGATAGAATCAATCTTAGCAGCGGAATAAATTTTTCCTCTTTCAAAAAAAGGTTTCATGACACCATTGTCATCTTTGAAACCCTTGGAGGGTTTTGCCCTGATGAATAATATTTCATATGTGGAATGTTTATATGATTTTCACGGAGTGATAACCCTGCTACCACCTAACTTTGATGCATTGAGATTGCTGCTTTTTCCTACTAAAGTGCTTTTACACACCACCTCATACAATTTGACTTAAGAGTTAGAAATAGAAGATTCAACAAAACTTCAGCTTTCCATGGAAAAAAAAGGGTCTTACAGAGAAATTTATACATTAGGCACAATCTGCTTTAATTATTTAAACAGGAGCTTTTGCTGAATAAGAGTTCCAGGCTTTTTTCCCTCATCTTTTTTATTTTACTTTATGCAGTTAGAATCAGTTATCCAAAGCTGACCATGTATATCTGTATTTTAAAATGGCTACATCTTTTAACCAAGCTTTGTTTTAAGAACTGGTCTGCAGACCTGTGCTCACTGAAGTCAATAGCATTGTCTGCATAAGTAAAAAATACTCACATAACGAGACACTCAATGGATTAGTCTCCAAGTTATAAGGGGAAAAATGTCCCATAGCTCAGGTACTTATGATTAAGTATCTACACAAGAAGAGATTTTCAGGACAATGTCTTTGGTTGCCAGTCATAAAATAGCAAGGCAGAGTCTTTTATTATAAGAGGAGTTAATGCCATGCTGATTCAGAGAAGGGAAGAAAATTTCCAAACAGGCAATATTTTCTCGAACATTTTTCTTTTTAAAGTTGTTAATAGAATTATGACAGTTTTAACAATCAGAAAATACAATGCATTCAAAGTGTTTCCTTTCTTAATTATAAGATCTCTGGAAATTGCCTAGATCTTTAAAACTTAATGTTTCACTAATAAGCTTAGATCCCTTTAGGTTGTTGTTTTTGTTTTGTTTTTAATATCAACTGTTATTTTGGTGGCAATACATTTCTCTTTGAAGATCCAATTTAAGCAGACTCTTCTCTCGGAGACTCAGACTACTTAAAAAGAAAATAATGTTCCAGGACTATAATTATTTTGGTTATTGTGTCATCATGTTAATGTTGTACTGGAAGAAATGTTCATCTGAATGCTTCATTGTTTTGAAAGAAATCTAAAAAGAAAAGGAGAGTAGTCAGGCTGCTGGGTGGAAAAATTGAATGTCTCTCTTTAAATGGTGAAAAGCAATTTGAATGCAGTTACCTCCAAATATAACATGATATCAGCACTTTTTATTTAACTGTTGTGCACTGTCAAAGTACCTGTCATCCTAAGATATCATCTTTATGTAAGAGTTGTTGGCCAGCATTTCCAAAGAGCTCAGCTCTCAGTTAGAAGATGAAATGAGCAGAAAGGTTTTCGTAGAGGCTTATTACTCTGCAGCTCTCATTGAAAACAAAGGACACTACTGAGTGTCAGCAACTTCGGAAGTGTCTCCTTCATTATGGCTTTTAGGAGGAACTGCAGCTGAGTTTTTCAAAGAAACCTAAAGGATTTAGATGTCCAGTTCCCATTCAGGGGCTACAGAAGAGGAAGATCTAACCCAGTGCCTTTGAGCAGCCTGGCTCAGGACTTCTAAAATTATAATGCACAAAAATAAAGCAAATACCCATAGCTGAGGAAAGGCCCAAGCCTGAGGGATGTCAGAATTAAGAAGGAGCTCGTGGATCTTGGACTCCAAATAAAACAGATCATTGGAAAGCAAAAAGAGGAGTATGGAAAAGCAATTAATCCTCACATTTTCACTGAAATAAACTCATTTCACATTACAATGAGCAGGCTATTGTTAGAGGCATATGCACCAGTAACCCACAGACACTGCTAATACTTCTCTTCAAACCTGTATGTATATCAAAAAATGAGAAAAAATAGAAAAAAACCTCTGCAATAGCATAGGGATTCCTACCACACTGTTCTTCTTATCGATAAAATCCTTACTGACCTCTCATTTAATTCTTCCCTCATTATTCCCTTCTAAAGGAAGCATGCATTCTGGACAACAATAAAAAAAATCTATAGAGTAGTACCATTGCTGTCATTTGCAGCTAATGAATGCTTTTTAGTATTGACTAGCAACTGGTCTAATAATGACAATGACTCCACCGATTTAGAGTAATAAATCCAAAGACTTGGCAGGCCTCTGTTAGTATAATAAGCTCAAACATTCATTCAGGAACATTAAGAAAATGGGCATCAGACTCTTGCATAGTAGAGATTCTCATGGTTGTTTCCTTTCTGGCTTAAAAAACCCCAAGATTTTGTAGTGTTTAATGTGTAAATTCAAGTGACAGCTAAGGTAGCTCTGCTGCTAAGAGAGTGGGTCGATTATTATGAATATTATAACTGTAGAGTTGTGTGAGCCCACACTCATGGCATCTATTAGGAAGGGTTTGGAGGGGTTAAATGTCTGTGTTCGGCATCTACTGTGGACAACAAATATTAGCAGTGGTTTCAGATATTACCAGAATTGTATGTATGCTACTCCTCATAACAGACCTCTCAGTGTTTTATCACTAGATGAAAGGCTTTAAAGACTTCAGATAAACAACAGTGATATGCTTGTCTTCATCAGTGATACTTTATCAGTAAAGATAATTCTGCTGAATTGCTCATCTGTTTTATGTACATTTACTTTTCTCATTCATGGAGGATATATTAGTTATTATTTATTTTTGTGATTACATGAAGATTACAGATTAATTAAATTAGTTTCATCAGGACACTGTGCAGATAGCATTCCCTGTAAAAATATCTAAATTAAGTAAGAAGCAATCTTGCCAGATGAAGTCTGACAAGCAAGCCAGTCAGAAAAATTATGAGAGAAATCTGTCCAGTTGATATTTTAGTTCTAACTTTTAATTCTCTCTCAAAACCAATGTTGCAGACTAGCCTTTAGTGGGATCTCCCTTTTAAATTTGTAGGATATTTCACTTTTTTATTCATCTGAGGGCTTGTATTAAGCTGCAGAAAAATCTTACCCATTAAAAGGAAGGCAAAAGCACTGTCAGGCCATGGAAAGCGTATGGCTTAGACTAGTCCCTGCAGACAAGCTCCACCACACAGGGCAAAGGGGTCTGTGACACTTTTCCCTACAGTTGCATGATCCATGGAGAGTCCAGTACTGACCTGTAATGAACTGTGTGAGTGAAATATCTTCCTAATGAGGCTATTGGCCAAGTTGCTTGTCTTCATAATTCAGTTTCTTTTTTATAGCTTGCATTTATAACTAAGTTTTGGCCAACAAACGCTTATTCAGAGCTGTGTGGAAGGGACAGAGGCTTGCAATTCAAGCATTGGAGCATCTGAGTGGCAGATGCTTCTACAAAATTATATTCTCCTCCAAGTATTGTAGATAGCAGCTGTAGACTGCAACTATATGAAGAGCAGGAAAATGTGTCTATTGCCAGACTTCCCATGACAGTTTGCATACAAATTTGTGGCTGGAGGTGGATTCATTAATAAAGTCAATAAAGTTTATGTCAGCTCCACCAAGGCAGATAGCCATAGGAGAATCTGTCTTAGTACTTCATCTGATGTATTTAATTTGCTGATTTATTTAGTAATAATGAGTGGATTTATTGTGTTTGAAAATGGAAAGTGCTTCTCAGTGTGAAACATCGTGCTAGAAGAGATCGGAAAGCATATTGCAACGATGACGGCAAGGACAGAGAAGCAACTGCAAGTTCATAGGTCCCTATATGAGAGCAATAAAATTAAAGAGCTCTTATTCTCAGTTATTAGTTTATTATTATTTCTGTCATTTTGCTGCTGTGCTTGGTCCTAGCAAAGTGCTTATTACAGTCAGTGTAGTGAATTTCGATCGCACTGTATCCTGAATCTGATCAGCAGCCCAGCGCGGAGGGAGGACAGAGGTGAGGATATGGGTTTAATGATTTCCTATCAGAGTCATAGAATCATAGAATTGTTTCAGCTGGAAGAGAGCTTTAAGATCATCAAATCCAGCCTTTGTCCCAGCCATATCAACCACTAGACCGTTTTCCTAAGTGCAACATCCAGCTGACTCTTAAACACCTGAGCAGGTCATTGTAATGCCTGACAAGCCTCTCAGTAAAGAAATTCCTGCTTATATCCAGCCTGAACCTCCCCTGGTGCAACTTGAGGCCATTTTCTCTTGTTCTATTGCTTGTTACTAAGGAGAACAGACCGACCTCCACCTCACTACAACTTCCTTTCAGGTAGTTGTAGAGAGCAATAAGGTCTCCCCTGAGCCTTCTTTTCTCCAAGCTAAACATCCTCAGATGCTTGCTCCAAATCCTTTACTCCCAAATCTTTTATTCCCACAAACTCCTCACTTCAGAAAAACTAGCTTATTTGGGCTTTATTTCAGGGAACTATTAAGCATTATGTGTGAAGATATGTGAATATTTGTGGTCTGAGGTAATGATAAAAAAGAGAAACATTAAATGTAGAGCATTTAATTCCTCTGACACTATTGTTATTTGCGAAACAGCATAAGAAAAACTAATTAAATGTCCATCTCACCTACAGTCAATAGAGGAAAAAAATGAGTTTGAGGTATGGACTTCCTCAAGACTCACTAAGCTAGGTGCATTCTACCCCAAGTGCCCAGTAGAAATAGCTAGCATAAACCAAGAGGGTCCTGCCCATCTCAAGCGAAACAAGCTCCATGTTCAGCCCGATAGCTTCAGGAACATAGTTTAAGTTCCAGGGTTTGGTTATAGTCTTTTAATACTGCATATTATAAGGCACTTAAGTGGAGTTTGTATTTCCATGACAAATGCAATGTGAAGCTGGAAATTATTTCAGCCAGCAATTTTACTGGCACACTGCCAGAGGATTGCAGATGGTACAACATTACTCTGTCTTGAGCAAAGAAATCAAGAAAGCTTGAATTGATAAGTCTTCAAACAGGCGAAACTGTTTCTGTGCCACTTGCAATTGCAAATACAGATGATTGGAGCGTAAGAGACATCAGGATCCACACATCTGGTCTTCACAAGAGGACAATAACTCCAGAATGCGACAAGTATACTGCAGCTGAAATTGAACCAGAAACAGAAGCAGAAATATTGAGTCTACACAAAAATGTGGAGATTCATGGAAGACAATAAACAAGAACCCAGTTTGAATTTAAAGAAAATGCTTGCCTTGTTTGGAAAAAATTGCATGTTTATCAGGCTGAGTACTCTGATTCACAGAGTACAAACAGAAACAGTTCTATATTCATTCTGGCATATATATGCTGCATTTCTGGGAGGAACAGTTGACTTATATGCTGCCAGTAACAAGAGGAGTCATCCAAGTTCTGTTGATCAAAGTCCTCCTTAGAAGCGGGGTTGCAAAGGTTTCTTCAACCACAGAAGAGAAGCTTTTAAAAAAAGAGAATGATGCAAAGAAAGAACAAGTTCCTGAAGTAAATGAGTTGATTACCACCTGGACATAATGTACACTTTGTAAGAAACTTAGTGGAGACACAGTACAAAGTTTGCACAGGCAGATACTGTCACAAATATGAACACTGGGTGCAAAAGCGGCTGTACCAAAGACAACCAAAAAGCTGTGGAATTACATGTAATAAACACTCATGCAAACAAGGAGTAGGTGTTGCAGATACAGCTGCAAACACTGTATTTGAAAACATAGACTACAGGTCATGTCATAAGATAAGAAAACCTTTTGAAGCAGTAACTCTGGAAAAAAGATTAGATATCAAGTTAAGAACCAGTTTTCAATGTCACTTTTTAACAAAAGGACAACTGGGTTTGTTTGTATAAAGAGAGCTCAAGTAGTAGTTGGAGTTCTTAAATGACTTCTGCTTGCAGTTACTTGGAGACGTTTTTACTTATACTGGAATTCTGTATGTGTCTCAAACAGGATTTTAGGGAAATTAAGAGGGTTTAGAAAAAAACAACAAGAATGTTTTAAAGCACCTCCTATAATGAGTTGTGGAGCTAAAGCTATTTTATTAAATGTCCAATGTACTCTGGCCTCAGACAATAAGAATCTATATGAAAACCAGAATTCTAATATTGGACATTCTTCTGCCTTTTAACCAAGGAATAATAAAATCCGTCGGGGAAAAAAAAATCACATAGCATACACGTAGTTTTAATACTGAGCAAAAAACCACTGGAACACTTTCTGAAAGCTGGTGGTAGCATTTTTTTTTCATTGATAACAATTATTAACTCAGATTTGATTTTCTTCCCTGAGACTTTTGTATAATTGAAACTGGAATATCTTAAAGGAAACCTACTCTGTGTATGTATGTGTGTGTGTGNACTCTTAAACACCTGAGCAGGTCATTGTAATGCCTGACAAGCCTCTCAGTAAAGAAATTCCTGCTTATATCCAGCCTGAACCTCCCCTGGTGCAACTTGAGGCCATTTTCTCTTGTTCTATTGCTTGTTACTAAGGAGAACAGACCGACCTCCACCTCACTACAACTTCCTTTCAGGTAGTTGTAGAGAGCAATAAGGTCTCCCCTGAGCCTTCTTTTCTCCAAGCTAAACATCCTCAGATGCTTGCTCCAAATCCTTTACTCCCAAATCTTTTATTCCCACAAACTCCTCACTTCAGAAAAACTAGCTTATTTGGGCTTTATTTCAGGGAACTATTAAGCATTATGTGTGAAGATATGTGAATATTTGTGGTCTGAGGTAATGATAAAAAAGAGAAACATTAAATGTAGAGCATTTAATTCCTCTGACACTATTGTTATTTGCGAAACAGCATAAGAAAAACTAATTAAATGTCCATCTCACCTACAGTCAATAGAGGAAAAAAATGAGTTTGAGGTATGGACTTCCTCAAGACCCACTAAGCTAGGTGCATTCTACCCCAAGTGCCCAGTAGAAATAGCTAGCATAAACCAAGAGGGTCCTGCCCATCTCAAGCGAAACAAGCTCCATGTTCAGCCCGATAGCTTCAGGAACATAGTTTAAGTTCCAGGGTTTGGTTATAGTCTTTTAATACTGCATATTATAAGGCACTTAAGTGGAGTTTGTATTTCCATGACAAATGCAATGTGAAGCTGGAAATTATTTCAGCCAGCAATTTTACTGGCACACTGCCAGAGGATTGCAGATGGTACAACATTACTCTGTCTTGAGCAAAGAAATCAAGAAAGCTTGAATTGATAAGTCTTCAAACAGGCGAAACTGTTTCTGTGCCACTTGCAATTGCAAATACAGATGATTGGAGCGTAAGAGACATCAGGATCCACACATCTGGTCTTCACAAGAGGACAATAACTCCAGAATGCGACAAGTATACTGCAGCTGAAATTGAACCAGAAACAGAAGCAGAAATATTGAGTCTACACAAAAATGTGGAGATTCATGGAAGACAATAAACAAGAACCCAGTTTGAATTTAAAGAAAATGCTTGCCTTGTTTGGAAAAAATTGCATGTTTATCAGGCTGAGTACTCTGATTCACAGAGTACAAACAGAAACAGTTCTATATTCATTCTGGCATATATATGCTGCATTTCTGGGAGGAACAGTTGACTTATATGCTGCCAGTAACAAGAGGAGTCATCCAAGTTCTGTTGATCAAAGTCCTCCTTAGAAGCGGGGTTGCAAAGGTTTCTTCAACCACAGAAGAGAAGCTTTTAAAAAAAGAGAATGATGCAAAGAAAGAACAAGTTCCTGAAGTAAATGAGTTGATTACCACCTGGACATAATGTACACTTTGTAAGAAACTTAGTGGAGACACAGTACAAAGTTTGCACAGGCAGATACTGTCACAAATATGAACACTGGGTGCAAAAGCGGCTGTACCAAAGACAACCAAAAAGCTGTGGAATTACATGTAATAAACACTCATGCAAACAAGGAGTAGGTGTTGCAGATACAGCTGCAAACACTGTATTTGAAAACATAGACTACAGGTCATGTCATAAGATAAGAAAACCTTTTGAAGCAGTAACTCTGGAAAAAAGATTAGATATCAAGTTAAGAACCAGTTTTCAATGTCACTTTTTAACAAAAGGACAACTGGGTTTGTTTGTATAAAGAGAGCTCAAGTAGTAGTTGGAGTTCTTAAATGACTTCTGCTTGCAGTTACTTGGAGACGTTTTTACTTATACTGGAATTCTGTATGTGTCTCAAACAGGATTTTAGGGAAATTAAGAGGGTTTAGAAAAAAACAACAAGAATGTTTTAAAGCACCTCCTATAATGAGTTGTGGAGCTAAAGCTATTTTATTAAATGTCCAATGTACTCTGGCCTCAGACAATAAGAATCTATATGAAAACCAGAATTCTAATATTGGACATTCTTCTGCCTTTTAACCAAGGAATAATAAAATCCGTCGGGGAAAAAAAAATCACATAGCATACACGTAGTTTTAATACTGAGCAAAAAACCACTGGAACACTTTCTGAAAGCTGGTGGTAGCATTTTTTTTTCATTGATAACAATTATTAACTCAGATTTGATTTTCTTCCCTGAGACTTTTGTATAATTGAAACTGGAATATCTTAAAGGAAACCTACTCTGTGTATGTATGTGTGTGTGTGTGTGTTACAAGATTGCATGGCATAATCACAGTGTCCATTTCTTGCATACGAACCCACAAATGTATGAGAGCTGCACAAACTATGAGCTTTAGCAGTGCTGTGAATATCAGGTTTGGGGCAATACAATGCTTTGGAGGATGGAAGAGCGGCTTGGATTTTTGTCAATATGCCACTTCCACGCCTCAACAGTGTCCAGCCTAACAGGTGGAAAGTTGCCAAGACCAATAAATTCCATAATAGAAGGTAAAATGCTGTCTTAACCAACAGCATCACAAGAACTGTCAGTTTTGGGGAGGGGTTTAAGTCTTGCACCAAAATTTAGATGTAGCAGAAGACAGAAGTTGACAATATTGAAAGCAGGAGTATTAAAGAGAGAAACATGTTCTAGAAAATAATAAATTTACCAAACACTATTTGGAAGATTTTATTTTTAAAGGTATTACCCACATCTAGCCCTGTAATAGCTAGTTGCTTCTCGAGAAGAGTCTCTGATAAAAAGAAAGAAAGCTAACTCAGAAAGAAAGATATGAAGAAGTCCTCTTATTTGTCATATCCAGAAGATAAGCAATAGTTTATGTTTGTCTGGTGTAACACTGAAGTTCACAAGCATCATCAGAATATCAATCAACGTTATGAACTCTAGTGGAATAAGACACGTTTGTCTTTGTTGATGGGACACCTATTCTTTCCTGAAACCCTGGAGCTGCTACTGAGAAGCTGCACAGCCAGTCTTACATAAACACCCAGGGCTGCACTACACAGTGTTTTTGTCTTCTCGCTTTGACAACTATTTCATTCTCAATTTACAGTGTCATGTCTATTGTGGGAATTATGTCATAACCATTCATGTTCCCTGAAGTACATCTTAACAAATTTTCCATATAATAATTAGATAGTAATCGACAATTACAGTTGCTTTGTTGTTTTCTAGGCTGTTAAGCCATAAAACAAAAAAGAATGTTAAGTAATTTTCAGTAGATTACCACAAGAACTGTAAGTGGCATGGAAGTCTTCACAACATCTGAGATGTACTTTCATTCTAAACAGTTGTAGTATCTGTGACTGGGCACTCAAACCTTCATTCAAGGTTTGGAAAGACTGAAAAAGACACGAATTTAACACCTACAACACTTTCTACAAGGACTCACAGTAAGACTATTTTATGCAAAGCTTCTAGTAGAGCTTTGCATTTACCCTTCAGTTAAGACCATCTCTTCTTGCTCTTTGTGGGCTGAGCCTGTGAGATGTTGAGTTTTGATGGCTTTTATCCCTTCTCAATGCAACTGGGACTCTGACAGGGCTAGGATCTTGACTTAGATTCTGAGAAATGAGTGTTTGCTGTTCCAAACTGTGTGGCTGCTCCTGGAGATTGGGCAAGGATGCACCAGAAGTATTTTTATTTGTGACTGGAGTAAAAATTAGATGCTAATGTTAAAAAATAATGGCACTGAACTGTGGTGCTGCTCAGCTCTATTAAATATTAACCTTCTCACAGCATCTCTAACTGTTTGGAAGGATCTTTTTGTTTTTGATGAGTGTATTTGAATGAAATTTGTCTCTTTTTTCAGGTTAATAGAACAAAGTCTTTTGTTGTATCCTTCAGTAGCCAGAAAGGTGGACTTTGCCATCTTTTGTATATGTCTTCAGATTTTCCTATAGTCTTTCGTATCATCAACAGTATGCACGGACCTTTGTTGTGTTTCTTCCTCTCCTTTAACAAGGTGCAGGGGAAAAGACTTCTAATCAGCTGAGGTCATTTAGGGCCAAGGTAAAAAATCTGGTTCTTACTTGTGACACCTATGGAGAATCTAATTTTGCGGATTGATGTATATCTGAATTTGATGTTCCTGGAGAACTTCAAACCGGTCTCTTTAAGGTTTCTTTCATACTCTAAATGTGTTTCTTGTTTAGTTTTGGGGCTTGACTTACTTTGGTGCTACCATGGGTTATCGATTTCACAGGCAGTGGGTACATGAATCATTAAGCAGAGTTAATGAAGAACAAGGAAGAAATAAAGCCATAGCAAGGACAAGACAAAATATAGAGACAGCATGATCTAACACATGGGCTGCGCTGAGCTACCCAGGACCTTCCAAAAGCCTTCTGGGCCTACACACTCTGACTCCCGCTTGTGGGAGCTGGAAATACTGCTGAGAGATGCTCAAAACACACAGCTTCTTGCCAGTCACATGGTGGGGCAGATAAGCATATTCCAACACCCAGCAAGCATTCTTGTCATACAATAGACATTTCAGACACGCAATGGTGAAGCAAGGGGAATTTCAAGGTACCTGGTAAAATAGAGACAGGGCTCAGGATACAGCTATACGAATTTTGGAGGTAGGCCAGTCCAGGTGACTAGGAGCTGGGCTCCTTAACCTACTGGTTAGAGACAAGAAATCAACACCCCTTCTTGTCTCCATCACATGCCTAGACTATCAATTTGGATATGTCACTTTGCCAGTTTGTCCTTGTGTTACCTCTGTTTTATTTTTATAAACTACAAATTCTTTAAGGCAGTCTGTTGCTCCGGTTTTTCATAGTACTTTTTTTTTAGAGAAGAAGCCTCTGGGATTACTGCAATATAAATAAATAACGCTAAACCTATAACAGAGGTATTATGTGAAATGAGCTGAGATTTTGTATATGAGCCATTAGATGTGTGGGATGAGACAAATTCATTAAATCTGAAAACATAAACATATAAAGTGTGCATACTTTCTTAGTCTATTATGTCATACTGATCTCATACCAACTTATATACATTGAATATGCTTAGCCTATTATATAAAGTGGATCTAAAATGCTTTACATTAAATAAAACTCGTCCTCTAGAACGATGTGCATTATAGGTACTCAGCAAATAATAAATACAATTGAAATGACATAAGAATCAAGATGGACTATATTCATCACTTCCTAACTGGAATCTTTAATGACGCTAGCAAAAAAAATAGGGCAAAGGTATGTCAGCCTGGCGTTCCTGAGGCACATATGACTGGAGTGCATCAAGTGGATCTGAAAAGCTTTGAAGCACCTAGCCTTGGCTTCAGGCTGCAAAGACTTTCCTCCCATCCCAGACAAATGCCCAGCAATCCAGTCACATATTGCCTCAGATATAATATTATTGGTAAGCATTAAACGAGTTTATTTAACGCTATACACATATCTGTTTGCAGTGCAGCTGGACTTCTAGATTACTGTGTAAACAAGTTGCAAATATTGTCAGGGGCTTTTATCACAAAAAGAAAATTCAGCCTTTAGACTTTGTGGACTGCTACAGTCCTACATCTATGACTGGATTTGTTGCCTCTGAGGTTTCTACTTCATGGAAAAAAGTGAAAAAGACAAGATTTTGGTTGAGTGAGCTACATAAAACCTTTTATTTCACGTTACATCTTCTGCTTTGGCACCTATATTGTCCTTGCCCTGGAGTATTTGTCCCCTTTTGCCTCCCTACCAGCCATAACAACAGAATGCACAATGAAAACCTGTGTTTACAAATCTTGCATGCAAATGATTACGGCACAGCCATGATATGCAGCAATTTAAATTTGTTGACAGAGTTGCTAAGAAACAAACCTTTTGATTCTGTGAAACCCTTTTTGATACAGCTCCACGCTCTGACAGTTGAAGTTATTGAACAAGAGTGAAGACTCTTTAAAGGAGGAATTTCTGACATTTGCTATGTTTTCAGAGGCTGTAACATAACATTGAATATTCCTTCAGTGTCAGTTTTATTCAGTAGTGGAGTGTCTGATTCCATATATATTTAAACTATGCTATATTTCAAAAAAAAATTGCTTCAGCACTTCAGTACTATCTTCTCCCACTCACAGGCACAATTGTTTTGCAAAGAATTGTGATCTTTACATGCTCCCCTGCCAAATACCTTGTAAGTTTATATTTTTTTCCAACCTGTTCTTTAAACATCCTTTCTCCAGGGCATTTTCACAAAGGACCTCATAGCGTGCCACTCGGATATCAACAGTAAAATACACTATTATTTTGACATTCCAGTATTATGGAGACAGCTGATGTTTTAAGAACATATGTTCACACTGCAGATACCTAACCATTAAATGGTGAAGCAGAGATGGGGAAAAAACAGGGCCCAGATTCATCTCATGTCAGATTACCTATATCATTTAATTGATAAAATTAGAAACACTGTCATGTAAAGTCTTGTCAGTAAAAGAGGATGATTTAGCCCTTAGGTTCAGTGAAACACAGTTTGGAGGCATCTAACCTTCAGTTCATTGCCAAAGCAGCCTAAAGCAATTACAGTCCTAATTTAAACACTTCAATTTAGGTGTTTAAATTTGTGTTGAATTAGTCCTAGGCTAATTGATCATAACTTTCTTTTTCTTAGCAGTTGCCATTGCAACCTGTCTACATTGATACTACCTTTTGTGCACAGCTGTCACACTGTTGCATTCAATGAGCAGATGAGAACAGGAGATAAGAAAAGCCGATTGTGGGACAGAGGCAGAAATGAGAGTTTCAAGGGCAGAACAGGTGGCATCTTCCCCCTCTGAAGGCATACATTACTTTCTAGGATAAACATAAGACTCGTATAGACATTTTGAATTTTTCTGGTGTGAAACACAGAAACCTAACTTCACGTATCTGCCAAAGTGCTGGTTTTAATCAAATAAAATGGATGCGGAATCTTAAACTAAAAATGTAAAGGCAGAAGGATGACTCTGGGATAAGACAGATCAGTCTGTGATAGTAAAAAAAAAAAAAAACCACAGGAAAAGAGAGTAGGGCAAGGAAGAATCAGTCACTTTCAGGTTCACCCAGAAACACTGAAGACTATCTCTGCCTACCATTTTCTCTTCACATTTTATTCATAAGGAACGAGTTTCATTCCTTGTGAAAAAAACACGTCTCCTCAAATTGTGCAAAAGTGTTTTGAAAAGGATTTTTAAAAATGTGAAATAAATGTAAAAATAATGAGTCATACTCTATAATGGCCATTGCAGAGTGTGCATTAGAAGGCAACCAGAGCACTCTCAGCATGCACTAATAGCTTGCTAATGCACAGCCTTCAATGTCTTATTGCTACAGTCGACATTTACCACAACGAATACTTTGCAGCAAGGAATATTTCGGGCTCCATTATGCTTTCACAACCTTGAGCTGTGCTGGGAAGGGCTGGAAGTAGAGTGCTGTGAGCAATGGGAACTGAAGGCCTGGAGATATAACTCACATCTTTGCCATTTGTTGGTATACCTCATGTTCAGTCTTCATGTGACAGAAAACACCATCAGGGGGAAGGAGAGACCTTTCCTCTAACCTGGTTCTGCTAGAAGACAGCAATGCAAAACAGCTAATAACAGGGCCTTGGCTTGAATATCTCACAGGATTTTCACCCTGGGACCACAGTAAGGTCCTCATATTCCTGCCCCTATGAGTCTGGACACCACCAATTGCATTTTGTTTGCTTGTGTTTTAAGACTCCTTCTCCTCCCAAGCTTCATAACAGCAATTTGCTTCCTCTCTCCTGCTCTTCTTTTGTTCCATGTCTGCACTTGTACATGAATGTATCTGTTATGGATTACACAGATGTGACTGTAGCTACCAAAACACTTCTACTTTAGCTGGGCTTCTGCAACTTCTGCAACTCGGTACCTGAGCCAGGAAAAACTTCATAATCAGTGCTCTTTGGATTTATTATTTTTACTTCCTCAGGGGTTTTTGTCATCATTGTCTGGATTCTGTTCTTTCTCATCAGGTAAATAGTTTGCCAGTTGCTAAGACAAACATGAGATGCTCCCAGTGCAATCCCTGATGGGGGACTGCCCTGTGCCCCTGCACAGTGCCTGTGCTGATACACTTATATGTGCAAAATCTCCAGAGGGATGGACTAACTGAGGAGAATGACTAACTGGCTCAAAAATATCTAAGAATGGATAATGCAACATTTTTTTTCTGTAACAATTGAGGGGTTTTTTGGTCTATATCCAATGGTCTTAGACATCAGAATGAATAGTAACTCTTATTATCTTCATTGAGTCCCACAGTCCACCATCATTACACAGCTTCTGCTCTGCCCTGTGGTTTAGACTGTGAACTACATAAGAAGAAGAAAAAAATGTGGAGTTCAGTATCATAATGCCCAGAGATATTAAAGAAACCCATAATTTCTGTTGGCCTGAACCCTTGACTTGTAAGTTCTTCATGTCAGTAGTCCATAAAAATAAGCTTCTATCTTTCCTTCATTGAGAGAAACTAGCCCCAGGTCACAAGCAATGGAACTAGGATGGAGCAGAAAACCAGGTTCACATGCCATCCTAGAGGACTGTCACTCTTTGAAAGGATGTTGCTCATGCAGGTAAAGGTTTGGAGGATTGCTTCCTCATTTACATATACTTTTAGTGAGAAGAAAGCTAAATTCTGGGAAAAAGTAAAATGAATCAACTGAATCCCTGCATTTCCTCCACTGCAGGGTTTTTTGTTGTCATTTTTAATAGAGCAGCAGTTTGTTTTGGTTTACGTATGATCTGGATAAACAGTTTCTATCGAACGATGCAATACAATGAATTGTATTGAGCTGTATAAGTCCTAGCAGTCAGAAAACCACTACATTTTATGGCTGGCTATGCTTTGTTTTCCTTTAACTCAGACAATTTAGAGATTGAATCAGTGAATTTTCCAGAAGAAAAAAAATGACAAGGCAGTCATCTTGAAACGTAGCATTATTAGCCATCATCTCTTCTAGTTTTGTGTGCATGTTGAGTGATCTGGGATGAAAAACTAACAAGCACCTGTCAAATCTGAGACATCAGTTTTTTTGACAGAGGGCCCACTGGACATTCCTATCAAGAGAGCCTTTATGAGTAAACCGTGGAAATCTCTCTCAGACAAAAAGGAAACAGAGCTCATCAGATTCTGCAGACCCTTGACTTGGAGGGCATGCTGTCTCCAATGAAAGGCTTTTGATCACAATGCTTTTTTATTCAGATTTGACTTCACATTATGGCTAATCAATACCTTGCAACAGTCTAAGTCCCCAGTTAGATGCACATCTCTCAGTCAGTCAAGGAGACCTGCTAATTGAGAAAAAGTCAGAGACCCAGGTACTGTTGCCCTCGGGCCATAGTCTTGCCTCAGCTCAGTCCTTTTTCCTATCCCTGCCTCTGTTATCACAGTACCTTAGAAATGGTGGAAATAAAATTTAGAGACATGACAGGCACGGAAAAACAGGATCAATTCCTGTCACTTGCCACCAGTGTTTACTGCCTTCCCAGGTCTTCAGAGGGTGGTTTTTTTTCATAGCTTAGGGGAACTTAACCTTTTATAAATAGGAAGATGGGACCTTCATTAATTTTAAATTGTTTGATTTTTCTGGGCCTGAGATTATCTCGACTTTCCAAAAACGAACCTCTCTTTAAAATCTTCTTTGTTTGTATAGGATCAGAAATAGACACTGGAAGCTTTTTGTCAAGTCTTTGAATTTTTGATATGTGCTCTCTTCAGAAATTACCTTTCTCTTTTCTGCATCTTTTTTCATCATCCAGACGGTGCGTGTGAATAACACGAACTCCTTCTGTTAAAAAAAAAAAAAGAAAACAAAAGTAACCGCAAAGCTAAGACATGGGACATTTCCTCACGTAGGACAACAGCAAGAGACTTTGGCAGCAGCAGAAGGGCATCAGGCTGACCTGTCTTCCACAGTACTTGACTGAGGAGTTCTTTACAGTGCAGTGTCACAAAGGAGGTACTTAGCCCTGGTCCTCTGTGACAACAGATATTAAAAATGAAGGGGTTTGTTTTCATTTGCCTCCTGCCTCCATTTGGTATTTTCCTGGGAGCGTTGTTTCCCTTGACCCTACTACAGCCAGCTTCATGACAAAAATCCCGTATTTGTAAACCTATTTTTGTAAACTATGGTAAACCAACCGCTGGAGGGAGTCGCAGATTAGGGAGCTGCTCAAATGACCACATTTTACTCTGGGAACCACATTACATAACTGTCCAGTGTAAAATGAGCTTTCCAAGGCATCTCTCTGCAAGCATTATTGCATAGACATTGTCATAGAATGAGCTGCCCTTCCACATATGCAAACACTTCCTTCAGCAAGGAGAGAGATATTACCCACCTTGTCCTCTCTTCCATCACTTCTAGTGAGGTTGAGGCTCTGGACAGATATTTCAGTGGCAATATATTAAGTGATGGAGAGAGAAAAAAAGATTGTGTGTTAAGAACAAATAGCAGAACTGGGAGAGGAGTGAGACAGAAAACCACTGAAGAAAAAAGAAGGAAGAGAAGCAGAAAATGAGGTGAAGAAGAAAAAGACCAAAACAAAGAACCTACATGAAGTAGAAATACTTATTTTTTTTCTCTGTGTATATTTTTTTCCCTAGAAGGGCAATCAGGAGCTCATGTTCTTCACCTCCTGTTCTTTGGTGCATTCTCCACTTATATCCATCAGCTGTTCTTCCCACAACAAACATCTCAGAAGATCAGCTTGGACAGCTGCTTGCCTTGCAAATAAAACAGTATTTAAAAGGACACATCCCCACTAACTAATAAGTAGTCTGCCATATATGTGTATTTTCTTCAAAGTTCAGTCATTTGATTATTAAAAATTATGTGGTTAAAGGCAAGTATCTCAACAAATATACCTACATATTCATAAATCTCTGAAATGACCTTGTTTAGATAAAACCCTTTTGTATTTTTTGTGTTGATATTCTCATTTCTTTTTAGATTTAAAATGTTGCTTTCTTGATTTTGAAACATTGTGGGAGGGTGAGGAAAATTAAATTGCTTTATTTTGTGAGAGCAGGATTTATTTTGAATTATTTTTTAACAAACCACAAAAGATGTTTAAAAATAAATGAAAAGAAATTTTTGATTGACCTGCTGGAGAGCAGCTCTACAGAGAGAGACCTGGGAGTCCTGGTTGACAATAAACTAACCATGAGATAGCAATGTGCCCTTGTGGCCAAGAAGGCCAATGGCATCCTGGGATGCATCAAGAGGAGTGTAGCCAGCAGGTCAAGAGAGGTTCTTCTCCCCCTCTACTCAGCCCTGCTGAGGCCTCACCTGGAGTCCTGTGTCCAGTTCTGGATTCTCCAGATCAAGACGGACAGAGAGCTTCTGGAGAGAGTCCAGTACAGGGACATCAAGATGATCGGGGGACAGGAATATCTTCCTTATGAAGAAAGGCTGTGGGAACTGGGGCTGTTTAGTGTAGAGAAGGGGAGACTGAGGGAGGATCTCATTAATATTTACAAATATCTAAATGGTGGGTGTCAGGAGGTTGGGGCATCCCTTTTTTCTATAGTAGCTAGCAACAGGACAAGGGATAATGGGATGAAGCTGGAACACAAAAAGTTCCAGCTTTAAACACAAGGAAAAACTATTTTACTGTGGGGGT
Organism: Urocolius indicus; assembly: GCA_013401255.1. Classification (NCBI taxonomy): domain Eukaryota; kingdom Metazoa; phylum Chordata; class Aves; order Coliiformes; family Coliidae; genus Urocolius; species Urocolius indicus. Next base: position 97,461 of record WBNH01004930.1, read on the forward strand.
GAGGGAGCCCTGGCACAGGCTGCTCAGGGAGTTTGTGGAGACTCTCTTCTTCCTTGGAGGTCTTCAAGACCCATCTGTCTAGACCTGATCTAGGTGGAGCTGCTTCTCCACCTAGATCCCCTAGGGGGTTGGAGTGAGTTTCAAGACAGAGTTAGTTTCTAATTTAGTTACCTAGATAGAGTTGTCTTTTGTGCTGCTGAGGTGGTTTACCTTCCCTTTGTTTAACAGCGTTTATGCCAGCTCCTATGCAGAAACACCAGCACTAGCCTAGAACACACAGCAGGGACTGACAGAGCATCTGCATGTGCCGAGGACACCGACCACAGCCACTAACAACCCAATTCGTGGTCCTTTCCCCCTGAAAAAAAGAAATGCATCTATGGAGATGAGCCTTTATACAAAGGTGTCTGTGTAGCAAGAAGAAGGCAGGAATTGGAGCAGTCTGGTAACAAGGAGTAATGTTAGGAAAAGCCTCTAAGGATCTCTTCCTACTGAGGGATTTTTAAGTCTTTTTGTCTTCTCAGGCACCTACACAAAGAAAGGCCTGTAGAAAAGTACTTGAAAATTTGCTCCTTTATATATCTTTATTTTTCAATTTAGTCCAGGCTTGTCAGACACTCTCTCAGCAAGAGGAATCAAAATAATAAAATGCATAATGCCTACAGATGTCATGTTACTGCAAGACTAGCATACTTTTAGCTATGAGCCACCCTTTTTCCTCAAAAAAAAAGGAAAGCATAGGTAGTCCATATTCAAAGAGAAGCAATGGAATGAATTTTCTCTCATTCCCTCCATTATTCTGCTGTTAGCTGGGAAAAATGTTTGGTAGGATATTAAGTGTCTGAAACTACAGTACAAAAGATTATTGTTTCACAGGCTGAAACCTGGCCAGAGAGTACTTCTTTTTCTCTTTACTGCTTCTATTTTTTGTTGACTGCCTCATGTATGCTATTTTATACCTGTATCTTCTCTGTATGATCACATTAATTACATTCCATTCTTTCCACTTTGATATCTCATTAAAATCTTATAAATGATCATGCAGTGACCTTGAAGGACATGCATAATACATGAAAGTAAACCTGCAGTAAAATGTATTCTTTCACTCCTGACTGGCTACATCCCACATTTCTTTTTCCTATCCCCAATGACCCCAATATGGGGAGTTATGCTAGCTGAGCCAAGGTATGCAGTAGTGTGCAAATCCACTAACTCCATTAGCTTTCCCTACTGATGACAGCTGCAATATGTTAATGGCTTGTGTTTGGATGTGATGGCCCTGCTACTACTTAGGGCACTATGCTAATTACCATAAGATGGTGACAACAGGTGCAAGTGTCACTTCATATCAGCATCATGTGTATGAGAAAAATAGCTAGCAGCACCAAAAGCAACTCAAGAAAATGTAAACTTTAGTCAGCATCCTGTGATTCTCTGAAGAACTATTCTTTAATGCTTATGATTAAAGGATTTACAGACGGATATTGTTGCTTTTTCTGCAAGTACAGTAATTTTGAATTCACAGGGATGTCTTCATAAGCTATTTAAAGTTATATTTCAACAACATGCACTTATGTGGCAGTTCAAGTAAAATGCAGAAAGCCCATATTTATGAAGATTTCCTTACAGAATAAAAGTTTTACTAAGCCACATTTCTGCAGTGAATACATATTGGAACAGACATGATTTCCAGCTGAATGAAATCACTGTATTTTGCTGGCCTTGTGCTCTTAACAGAGTTCTGCTCTATTGTCAGTTCTCTTTATATGTATGTATACCCATCTTCCTCCTTCTTTGTCAAGGTTTGGTACACCCCATTTCTTGATAGCAAGTAATGTACTCAAGCCCAGTGGAGGCCCTCCATCAGGCTGAGCCAGCAAGATGGTTACCATTTTGCCCTTAACATGGTCTTACAATCATAAGAGAAGACACACGGGCATGCCTCAATCCTTTGTTAGTAACCAAATACCTTAGAAGAGAGCTTTATATGAAGTAGGGAATAGCTATTCTATTCTCCTATTATTTAAGTAAAAATGTTTTTCACAAAACTTTTTTTATTCTTGTTGCCGAAATTAGTCACTACATTAACCCACTGAAAGCTAACATAAAACCTGAAAACAGAGCTGCTCTTGGATTTCTAGATAAAACCAGCTGATCCTTGAGTAAGATGGTGTCGACCACTCTCACATAACCATGATAGGGATATTGATGAAATTAGAAGCTTGTTTCAAAAGCTAAAGGGAGCAAACATAAAGCTAAAATATTAGTTGCATTTTAAAATAAAATGCAAAACACATATATTTGCAGAGAAGGTCAGTTTTACACCTGGTTAATCTCTAAGCTGAAGACCATCACATTTATTGCCTAGTTTGAGATTTCATATGTGCTGCTACATGGAACCAGTGTTCAGTTGTTTAATGATTCCCCTACTTTTACATAGCTAAGGCTCACTAGGTAGACTCCTCTCATGATATCCTTCAACCACTTCCACAAAGACATTGAGCACATAAAGGGAATAGAATGTTATCTAGGGATCCTGGTGGATTAAATTAAATAGAATCAACCACAGACCTTGTGAAGTCATGTTTTAATAGAAAATAGTAAATTTGTCAGCCTAAATATTGTTTATCTTATCAACTGAGCAACATTCTCTATTGTTGCTTAGCCTTCCTACAAGGTTTTTTTTGTTGTTGTTGTTGTTGTTTGTTTGTTTGTGGTTTTTTTAAGTACCAGGGAAAGTTTCTAGAGACACAAATCTGCAGTGTCACATCTGATCTGAGAGATGTCTTTCCCCATGCCTAAAACGTAATGCCATATCATGATTAATGTTCTACTAAAAAATAAAAATATTGCTGAGTAAAACAAAGGAAAAGGACAATGATGGGCCTCAATTCTGAAGTGGAAATAGTGATGAGACTGCTTGAAAATTTGCCTCTTCATAATGTTCTATGTTTCTTACTGATTCTTACTGTTTCTTACAGTTTCTTACTGTAAGACTGTGACAAACCTCAACATATTCACTTTTCAGCTCTGATGTTTTTTGGTCTCTGACAGGTTTTATTTTAGTTATAGATTTGCATATCAGGGATATGAATTTCTTCATAATCTATGGCAATTCAGGTATTTCAGCTTTAATTCTTCCATGGCAGTGAAGATTCATAGACAAATTTTGTGCTTTCATAAGTACAATGTAAAAACACAGACTTCTATCACAAAGCCAAAGAAGCTTCAGATACTTCTCAGCAGCAGGATCTGCAAGGAAGTTCCCTTCCCATATTCCTCTATCCAGACAATTATAGGGACTATATCCAGTTCCAAAGGCCAGCTCTCACTTGGCTTACCTAAACGGACAGAAACAATTAAATCAATGACAAACTTACCTAAACCACCCAAAGCCCAGAAATACATCTTAGGACAACTGTTCCCCATGTTCCGTTTGTGAAAGTGTGCAACAGCAGAAAGAATGTACTATTTCCTGATAAATCACATTAATTCCTTTATGCCAGATGATCTCAGCTACCAGTTTTTAGTGACCATTTGCCTTTCATTTGCTGTCTGTGGTAAATACATCCCCCTTGAGAAAGCCCTTTATACATATTTGGATTATTTGGTGTAACCTGCTAGTCAATATCTCTTGTTATCTTCTAATTATGTTTTAGCTTATGCAATTTAAAAAAAAAAATTGTAGATAGCAATCTCCCCCCTTCCCAAAGCAGACATTTAAAAATGTTGTTATTGTCACTCTGTTTAAGCACATTGTCTGAGTTATATTCCCCCTGTTGAGACTTAGCCTGAATGAATTGTAACTGCAGCATGTCCAACTGTTTCTTAAATAATTCCCATTTTTTCTGCACCAGCTTTCCCACACAGTCATGAGATCTTGCACCATTTCCAATCAAGATCATTTAGTTATTTATGTTACCACAAGCTATTCCTTGTACTTGAAGTGAAGGTGTAAGTAATTCATATCTTGGCGTATCATGAAAAGCTGTTTATCTTCCAGAAAAAAAACATCCCTAATTGATGTAGTTATCTCCGTGAACTACACCATGCAAAATTTTTATTTTTACAAAACTTTCGCTGAGCCAAAACTAATTGTGTTCCTTCATCTTCTTTTCTGTATTGTGAATTTCTGATCCCTGGATCAGCCTTGCTCTATTTATCAAGGTGGGCTAATTTCCTAGCTCTGGGTGCCAAGAGCCTCTGATCATGAAGTTCAGTCAATAAGCTGACTTCAGTAAGTAAGCAATTATGCATTGCCTCTGGAAACATGCTTCCCACCTTACAGGTTTTGCATACTTGTTATCCCAGTAAGTATCTATGAAATTAAAATCCCCTATGATCAAAGTTTCAGGGTTTTTTATAAGTATCTCTTAGCTGTAAACATGTTGTTTGTTGCAGTTATTCTAAAACACAATTTACAAGGTAAAGTGTCTACAGTCACCACTGTAACTTGTTTCTTTTAATCAAGCAGCTATGTACTGAAAAAGTGAAACACTATTTTGCATATAGAAGGTTAAAATATACAAGCTATAAACAATAATACTTCCTCTGAGCTCATTTTTTATCAAATGTAACAAAATTAAAATAACACAAATTTTGCTCTATCCTATGAACAGCAGAAAAAGACCAAACACATTTCCATCATATCATTTACTTCAATGTCAACAAAATTACCATTTCCAAAGTCTTTTTATTGGGGATAAGTACTATGCAAGGGTTTTAGAGTAAAAAAAACTAATTTAGAGTAATGTAATTGAATATGCAAAAATTAACCACTTAACTAAATACATACGTATTTGAATATTATATTTGGAACAAAAAAGAAGAAGATATAACTTTTGCACTTCTGCCTGTGTTTCACTCCTTAATCTTCCAAGTACCTACACATTAAACCAAAAAGAATAACTTGTCGTTGAAGCATTTCTTCTTTTTTTCTTTTTCTTTTTTACTTTGAACACAAAATTAGGACACTGAAATTGCAGGTTATTTTTAGTAGAGAAATACATACCAGAATATTTGAAATTTCTACCTAAATAAGTGTTGGCGGGTCCCTCATTTTGAATGTTTGTCATCTACTGAATGCCATACTGAAGCTTCAGGAAGCTACAAAGTAGGCCTAGATGTTAATTGAATAGACAGGTTAAATGATTATTTGCGTTTTTCTCTAATCTTTCTTCTCCCACATCGTCCCTGCTATTTTTTTACTTGATTGCTGTGAAAAATACCATCATCCTACTTACTGTTCAAACCCATAAACAAGTCTTCAACTTGGATCTCTGCCTAGGTACTGTCATCTAACCTAATGTAATTGAGATTTTATTTTTAAACAGCAAAAGATAAGACCTTTCCTGTCCACTTTTACAGTGAAGTCTTTTATCACTTCATTTCTAAATTATTCCTATTTTTTTAATCTTCTCCCTTGACAAATGTATCATTTCTCCACTCATATACTTGCCGCAGATAGCATACTTATCTGATATTTTGACCACATTTGACTTACTCCATGGAAACGTTTTGCCAGCCATCTAATCTTAGATTTATTTATTTTTTAATTATAGATTTCTTTTAAAGATTTTTTTAATCTTAAGAAGATCTGTCATGTGGAGTACTGGATAAAAAAGCAAATTGTCAGGTTAACATCTTCATGAGTTTCTAAGTTGCTGCTTAGAAGATCCTCCTACTCCTGCAAAATCTCCTTCAAATCCCTCCCTGAAGTTCTCTCTGGCTACAAACACCTCTTGGGAATGACACAATTATTACATCACCAGGCTTCACTTGCCTACGCTTTTTTCTCTCCATACACCCTGTGCATCTCTACCCTTTTGCCTTGTATTGAGCTCTGACAGTCCACTGTTTGGAACAAGGGTCATGCTGTTGTTTATATTCACCCAGACACAAAGTGCTGGGCACTTTGTGCCACTAGAAAACAACAGCCCAGTGAGAAAGCATCAGGGGAGGGATTCAGTTCAAAAAAACTTACACACAAGTGTCTGCATGTGAGATTCATCTACAAACCCATTCTGGTCAATAAAAGCTGGTCCACACAATCAGAGCCATTTCAGCAGCTCAAACACAGATTTCTAGCATCATTTGAGATGCCTTAATGCATCTGAGTCTTCCACAAGAGGCTGGCAGATGTGGCACAGGACCAATGCAAAACCCATGCCCCCTGGACACAGCAGCCACCCACAGGGCATGGTCCACTGGAAAGTCTCTTGTGGCAATAGACATTCATTTCTTTGGCAGCTCTATTGAATCTCCTGTGAACATAAAAGGACTTGAAACACCTAATGCCACACACACAGCTACATGTAACTGTTTTCTCTTTTAAGGGAGCCCGGAGCTGAATCTCACCTTTGCTGACTACTGCCATTTAAGCGTTTGTTGCTCTATTCTTTCCATGTAATTTTGTTGAAAAAAAGATCTGGAGATACTAGCTCATCTTTTCTGCTAATCAAAACCCAGCAGCTTATCCTCAGGTTCAGTTTTACTGTGAATTTAAACATCCATTTTACTTTAAGTACCTCTACTGCCTATGCAACAGCCATTCTTTCCATGGTAGAAGTCCCCGAAGGCAACAGTTTATCAACCTTGTACTCACCTGATAGAGAAGGATCTGTGACAGGTGACTGATGTGGGAGAAAGGCTGCCAGTCAGCCACTCTACCCCATTTCTTCTGCTGCTTCTGGTAGAAGATAGGTTTTTCAGACAATATGCCTTGCAGTTCACAGGGCTGCATCATCACTACCACTGAAATGATCAAAAAGATTTTGCACTCATGTCACTGCAGTTATTTTCAGGAAAATTAGAAACAAAGACAAAATGAGATGAAAGCTTCAGTGAAAGTGTCTTTGAAAAGCATTTAACTGAAATAAACCTGTCCATTTCTCTTGCTAAAGAAAAAAAAACACAGTTCCTTTAAAGCCAGAATCTTTGAGCCACAGTCTCTGAAGAGCATTCAGGTAAAGCTGTTGAAGTTTTTGTGCAATAGAAGAAGAAACCCCAAAGAGGGATGATTTTGCCAGCCTGGAAATCTTCCTTTGTGTCTGTGGCCAAGTGATTTTCCTTGTATCAATCTCCTTATCTGACATCTTATATAAGACCTAATTCATAAAGATCTCTTTGTTGGACTTCTCTTCATTGTAAATTGAACAACTAGAAGTGATGACACTAAAATCAATAGATTTGCAGATGGAAGAGGTAAAAAGGGAAAGGAAAATAGTCTGGAGAATCTAGACACATTTTGGTGCTAGTAAGGAGAGATAAGCAGAACTGGTAAAGAGCTGGATGTAACCAACTATCAGTAATTACTGCATCAAAGTTTACTTTGTCCATTCTGCTCCCAAAGAAATCAAGCTGTGCAAATGGCAGGGGGGGAAGAGTGAGAAAAGATGAGAAGACAAAATCCCTAATTTGTTCCAGTGTAAAGGCTAGCTTAAAAAAAAGGAAAACCTTTGAGGCCTAGTTCTGGAAGCAGCTTGGTAGCTCAATAGATTTGTAGGAGGCAATTCCTTTGCTTCCTCCATGAAACAAAAGCAGTAGAGAGGAGAAAAGAGAACATTTCATCTTCCTCCAGAATCTGAGCCCTCTGGAGAGCTGAGTAACATGCTTCTAGCATCTGCTGGTCAGTTGTGAACCATGGTAAGTTTGAAATCCCTTTGGTGCATTCACAATATTCTAGGTGCCATACTAAAAGAAGAATGCATCTACTGCATTATGTAGCTAGTTGCTATCCTGGAGCAACCAGCAGAGATACTATTAAGCAGCTGTGATTAATCTCTTCACAGCAAGATTCCCCACAGTGAGAGCTAAGCTAGGGACTGAAGAAATATGGAGATTTTTTTTTTCCACATTACTTTCCTGTGCACCACAATAAGGTATCTTTTCAAGTCTTTCAGCTCCCATTAAACATGTTTCTTGGGACTTCGAAAGGCTTGAATAAATCAAGTATGTTTTGTGAATATTTTAACCTTCCATCAACCTTCAAGTTCTTATTTCTTCCTTTCTCTCAACCTCTGGTAATTTTTGAGAGAAAAAATGTTAGAAATATGCCATTTGCATCTTCTTTGTCAAATCCACTCTCTTCTGTGATTTAGCATAAATGTATTTTAGTACAATAAGTTTAGTGTTTTGGCCTTTGTATGAAATGCTCACATACTCTCTGTCTTATGTGGAAACAGCAATGCAATAATAGTTGTCATGTATTGTACAATACTGTCTCTTTCAAGGAGATGATCTCATTCAAGAAGCTGTGCATTTCATCTCTGTATTAGTTTCAGTGAAGACACCTACTGTATCCTGACTGATTTCATTTTTTGTCTCTGATACTGACAATAGCAATTTTTCTTCACGTACCAAGGGAGTTCACTGGCTGTTCTGAAAAGACACTGATGACTCTACACTGTATTCTGTTTTCATTGAGTTATTGAAAATATGAATTAACGCCACTGAAATCAAAAGATGTTTATGAGTATAAAATGACATGAATTATCTCAGGAACAAACTCTTGTCTGTAAGCTCAAATCATATGTTTGGTTCAGATGTAATACGTAGCCAGAAGTAATATTTAAACTGCATGAAGATTAAGGAACTGATTCTGACATCTTTATATTCATGTTGAGAGTTTCTGTGTTGTTCATTGATTCCAGGGTGAGTACATAACCGGAGAGAATTAGTGCATTGAACACAATATCTTTTAAATTCTGTTTTCTTATAACTCCTGTTTGCCCCAGTGTCACAGCCCAGAGGCATTACTACATAGCTCAGGTCGGAATTCCAGTTGGTTCACTGCTTCCAATAGTAAAACAGAACAAACAAAAGAGCCCACAGAAAGTTCAATAGCTAAAGGCTACATCCTAGTATGTGTGCAACTCACTGCATTCAACTAAAGCTGCTTTGGTATACCTGAGACAAAATCTAGGACTGCAGGTTAGTGGCATAACACAAAAGCAAAATTATTTCATCTTTGAGCTTTTCATCACATACGTGTCAGTTATAAACTTGTTAATGTCTGACACTTTCCCATTTATAAAACTTGTACCTAAACCTGATTGCTTAGGGATCTTTGAAAAGCAGCACTCACATTTGCAGTCATGCAGTAAAGAGACACGTGTACTGTAAATTGGCGTGACTTAGTTACTTTCCTGGTTGAACCCTGGATGAAGCATTGTACCAAGAGAATGTATACACCCTCTTTGTAATGTGGGTATAAGGTTTAGGTCTTTATGCTTGCTTATGCATTGCCTACTGTTGCAGCTCGTGTGAACTTCAACATCAGGAAAAAGACAGTATAGCTCTGTGATACAAGAACCATGGCATACTGCAGCAAACTGAGTCTCAATCCTTCTGTCTGTGCATTGTACCAATCAGTAAGGTAGATACATGCTTTCAGTCCTCTTTCATATGGTGATGAGGGGCAGTCCAGGGGCTCCTCTGTGCTGCTGCTGAGTCTGGAAATGACAAAAAGAAAGGCTGAACAATGTCTTTGGAAGGAATGAGACAAGTTTGAAGTAAAAGGGTTGATCTGACAAGTACAAATCTGATAGCTGAAACTATCACACTGCTTCGCGCTAAAAAAAGCAGAGGAGAAATACATGGAGAAAGATCAACTACTGCATTTCAACAGTTTACCTGGGGCTGAGGAGATCTTCCTTCTAATTTGACCTAGTTTGCTCAACCTTACTTAGCCAGCAGGAGAACAACATCAGATTTCAAGTTATACAACATTTACAGGTATTTTTTAAAGTATTGAAAGTCAACAATCTCCATTTCTTACACCAGCAGCTGTTTACTCCAACTATTTGCTTTAAATATCTGTAGATGTCTGTCGCTCTCTGCTGTATTTTCACTATAGACTCCATTAAAGACCAAATAGCCCCATTCTATCAGTTGAGTTTCACTTCAGATATTTCACTAAGTCTAGAATGAATCCTTAAAAATCACTTCATGGTAACAGATGAAAAAAAGGACTAGGAGACATTTCCCAATAAGAGGACAGTTTTAAAAATATATAAAAGTCATATTTTTTTAAAGCAAAATGCATTTGAACTTTCTTCAAAGTACATTATAGACTTGATAAATGCTGAGAGGTGCTACTGTTTGACTGAGGGAGATATGTAGAGCTTGTATTGGAGTATCATAATTTCTCACAGAGTTGGAAATACTACTTTTTCATTTCACTGTAATCCATTCATTGGTTTATAGACCTCCAGTTCTCCAGGGAGCATCACAGATTCAAATGATCTCCCTGAGTACTGGATTTTGCATTTGAATCCCTGATTTACCTGGAAGACGTATTAAGAAACCTCATGTAGCCAGACAGTTCTCTGTTGACTGCACATCTGAGGAAGCTCAGGAGCAGAAGTTATTCCATCAAGGATATGGAATAAATTATGCTCAGTAATTTGCCTCTAGATCAGCCTTTCTCCACACAGTAGAATAATGTATTCATCTGGACAAGCAGGCCCCATTTCAGAGAGTATTTTATGCAGAGTATATATCTTGCAAAAGAGCAGAACAGATCAAATATTTGGCATAGAGACTTGCTTTCACAATCCTTCAAGAAAACAGTACTTATTTCAATTTGTGGAGGCTTGCACTGTCAGCTAGAAAATTGAATTCTTATGTATGTGTGTGTCATTTGTACTTGGATTAACCATTACTTTGAATAAACTTCTCAAAGTTCTTTAAGGATACGCACCATGTTACCCCAGATGGGAACAGTATTCAAATCTCAGGAGTTAATCTGTGATGGGTAAGCCGCAAAGATTTTGACAGTTTGGTTTAAGTAGACATGAACTGCCAGCTATGGGAAAATGTCTGAATTCTAACATATATCCTTCACTTTTCACTTGTGCTTCTCCTTCACAGCAAGATTTTATTCCTGTTATTTTTGTGCTTTGCTACTTGAATGATGAGTCTGGGTTTCCCCAGTTCAGCAATGGGCCCACAGTAAGCGGCAAGGGTTCCAGCTGTCCTTTGCTGGCTTATCAAAATGTTCCTGAAATATTCCTATGTTTAACAACTAAAAATCTCCAGCACTACAGAGCATATATTGGATCCTGCAAATTTAAAAATCCTTGAGAACTGTCAGACTGAAAAAAAAAAAAACAAAACAAAACAGATACTTGATGGCCCAACAGACACATTACAGAGCTGTAACAAGGAATTGGTAGTTTCAAACGATTTTGACTATTTGTCTTAAGCAACTGGTAGTTTCAAAGGATTTTGGCTATTTGTCTTCCCCTCAAAAGAAGTCAGCTGAGGCAAACACTGCTAGAAAAGAGAGAGGGGAAAAAAAAAAGGTAATTCATCTCTCAAGAACAGAATAAAGTGGAATAAAGAGGCTTCCAGGACCTTTCACAAACTGCAGTCTTCAGTCTGGAGATTCACAGTTCTTATTGTGACAAAAGTCAGCTTCCCTTTGCAAGTACCAATAGACCTTAACAGAGAGACACGTTCTGATTTCTATGGACAAATGAAGCAATCATGTTTACAAGCAGCTTGTAAGACAATGAGAAAATTAGTTCAGTTAAAGCTCATCCTTCTGTTGAAAACTTGCTCAGTCTCCAAAGTTTCACCCTTCAGCTATGCTGAATCGCTTGCCGGTGTTTCTAGGCAGACTCCATGCAATGTCAAAATACTGCAAGCAATGCTGTTCATCCAGCATTTCTGGCAGCACCCAATCCACAAAACACTTGAAATGTGGTGCAGAATCTTGTTCACTTGGCATGAGAATAGCTACCCTCTCTCAGGTCTTCTCTAACCATATGTTCACATCATTCCTACTGACATTGGTGGGAATTACAATGAACCCAAAGGAAAGGCCTATTAAAAACAAGTAGTGTTGTATAGGTTATAATATATGCTTTAGTCAGAAAAAGAGGAACTTAGCTTTTAACTTAGTGTAAGTCATAGGAAACTAGATAGAAGGGGAGTAAGAGGAATCTCTTACCTGTTTTAAATCTTCTTTTTGGAATAGATGAACTTTTGGCATAGGTGATTAAGAAGTGTTTCCGCAAAGTGTTGAATTTAGTCCCAAATTCATCAGACTTTAGAAATCTCATTAAAAACTTAAATTAGGTTAAATATATCTTCTGTCCCTTCTGCAGTCCCTAGGGAGAGAAGTAACTCCAGAAATTTAACTCAGACTTAGTCTACAAGTGTTCCTTACTATAATTTGAACAGGGATGTTTGCAACATGCAGAACATTTGCTTCATATTATCTGGAGATGACATTTCATTCTTAAATCTGTTGTATACTTGGAACATCACCTAAACAAAAAAGAAAGCTGAAATTTTTTATAAGATAAAAACTTACATTTACTCTACACACAGAAACTGGGCTGATTTAAATCAATTACTCAAAGTATTTAAATACCATCTATATATGGATATTGTGTTAACAAAATATGTTAGAGTATTCAATCAGTTTTGTTAGGTACCTTTAGTGTATTCTATGAATTAAAGTTAGATGCATAGAATTATTTTGATTTATCAGACTCTGCATGTGTTACTCTTAGCTACTTATATAAATGAGTACACTTCAACTCTTGTACTTACTACCTTACAGTTTATACCTACATCATCTGAGTTAGATGTACCCTTGACCGGCTGGACACACTCTTTTTAATGCATCCCAGGATGCCATTGGCCTTGGCCACAAGGGCACATTGCTGGCTCATGTTGAGTTTGCTGTCATTCAGAACTCCCAGATCCTTATCCATGGAGCTACTCTACAGCAGGTCAACCCCCAGTCTGTACTGGTGCCTGGGGTTTTTCCTCCCCAGGTGTAGGGCTCTTCACTTGCCCTTGTTGAACCTCAAGAGGTTCCTCACTGCCCAACTCTCAAAATGGTCGAGATCCCGCTGAATGGCAGCACAGCCTTCTGGGGAATCAGCCAGTCCTCCTAGTTTGGTGTCATCAGCCAACTTGCTGAGGATACGCTCTGTCCCCTCATCCAAGTTGTTGATGAAGATGTTGAACAAGACTGGCCCCAGAACTGACCCCTGTGGAACCGCACTAGCCACAGGCCTCCAGTTTGACTTGGTTCCATTGATCACCATGCTCTGGGCTCTGTCATTCAGCCAGCTCTCAATCTGCCTCACTGTCGGCTCATCAAAGCTACAGTGCCTGAGCTTTCTGATGAGGATTTTATGGGACAGTGTCAAAAACCTTACTGAAGTCAGAGTGCACAACATTAACTGCTCTTCCCTCATCTTCCCAGCCAGTCATGCAATCACAGAAGACTCAAGTTGGTCAAACATAATTTCCCCTTGGTGAATCCATGTTGAGTACTCCTTATAACCTTCCTTGCTTTTATATGCTTAGAAGTGACATCTAGAATGAGGTGTTCCATCACTTTTCTGCAGATGGAGGTCAGGCTGACCGGCCTGTATTTTCCCAGGTCCTGCTTCTTGCACTTTTCGTAGACTGGAGTCACACTGACATTTTACCAGTCCTCAGGCAGCTCTCTTGTACTCCATGATTGTTAGATAACATAGGGTATAGAAATTCCTTCCATCATTTCTTTTTCAAACTTGGAAAATATTGATATTTCTGTTTGAAGCTTCTTCTCCAATCTCTTGATAAATTGTAATGGATATTAACTTTCAGTGTTAAAAATGTACATTATACTTTGGCCCTGAATTTTTGTGGCTTCAGATTCTTTTAACCTTCTCTTTGATCACCTGGAAAAATAGATCTCCCTGAGTGGTCCACCACTTGTAAAGTGAATTTCTATCCTTTCAATGTACACAGAGCCTTTCCTGCATTTGGTTTTGCAGACATTTTCTGATAAAGAGGATTAATCTCAGAGTTTTGGCAAGGCTCTTTTATTACAGGCTGTCCTTGCCCTCATGTGTCTCTGTCCAGATACTGTGCTGCTTTCCTCTGACCTCTGAGCCCTCATCTCTCTCAGTGAGCCCTAGTAGTATCATTTGGCTATCACATTGTAATGCAACACTCCTTTTCAATCCTATTCTCTTTCCATACGTAATTCTGTCTCTCCAATCTTAAAGGAAAGTCCCCAGTCCTTTCTTTGTGCTCTACTGTGTTTTTATTCAATTCACTTTGGACCAAATCTCCCCTCCTGAGACTCTTGCTCAAGTCTCATTGTCTGGGCAAACTGTCTATCTTGACCCCATCCTTTTGTCAGGTCTTCTCTCAGTTTTAGCACATTTTCACAATTTCGTGATGACAATTTCCTTACCTTGCTACCACCAGCATTTGTCAGTTCATCCTTCAGTTAAGTAGGTTTTCATTATCCAAACTCTGACCAGCTCTCCTCCCTGGTGGAATTGTGCAGAGTTCATGGTCTAAAGCCATGGCAATGTTGGACCTTCTAAGGGAATGGACCATAAAGAATAGTGCGGGGGAAAGGGACCTGGGAACGTTGGTGGACCGCAGGATGACCATGATCCAGCAATGTGTCCTCGTGGCCAAGAAGGCCAATGGCATCTTGGTATGTATTAGAAGGGCTGTGGTGAGTAGGTCAAGAGAGGTTCTCTTCTCCCTCTGCTCTGCCCCTGTGAGACAGCATCTGGAATACTGTGTCCATTTCTGGGCCTCTCCATTCAAGAAGGACAGGGAGCTGCTGGAGAGAGTTCAGTGCAGGGCCAAAAGGATGACTAAGGGAGTCGATCATCTCCTTTATGATAAAAGGCTCAGAGAGATGAGGCATTTTAGCTTGGAGGAGCCTGAGAGATGATCTCATTGATGTTTACAAATACATAAAGAGCAAATATCAGGAGGATAGAGCCAGGCTCTTCTAAATGATGTCTTACCTAGAGCATAAGAGGTTCCAAAGAAACATAAAAAGAAACTTCTTCACTGTGTGAGGGAGCACTGGAACGGGCTGCCCAGATGGGTTGTTGAGTCTCCTTCTCTGGAGACATTTAAAACCCACTTGGACAAGCTCCTGTGTGACCTTCTATAGGTGGTCCTGCTCTGGTTGGGGAGTTGGACTAGATAATCTTTTGAAGTCCTTTCCAGCTCTCAGGATTTTGTGATTCTGTGATTCTGTGATAAATATGCATTTTCTAATAGACATATGTATTAGTGATTGCTTACTTATCCTGACCATTTCCATTTTCAGAAACAGCTACACAGTTTTTTTCTGAGAAGTACAAAGAATTTGGCCTCAAGATGACATCTAGAATATAAAATTTCAGGCCATTGTTAAAATGTGATGAATTTTTGAGGAATTGAAAACAGTTAATTGTAACAGACAGTAATCATGCATTTTACTGTATTGATATCAATTGTGCCCATCGTATACAATCGCTAAACACTGAAGCAGATTGTATATCCTCCCAATTAGAAACACTTAAGGCATATTCGTTAAAGAGCTATGGGATTCATGAGAAGTTTACCAAAACTATTAGCAACATTTAGTTTCTTCAAGTACATACATCTTGTTTCAGTCTCTATCAAGGGAGTGTAACTAATTGTGGAAGTTTAAAGCTTGAGTTCCATGAAGCTTCTTGGGTAAAAAAACTGAGATGACTGAGATTCACATTATGCATAGGATCGGATTCTCTCCTTCTAACCACTAAAACAGATGTCCAATGTAAGCTAATATTATAACCTCCATCAGTAATCAATGGAGAGACAGCATCTAGTAATTCATCCTGTTTACCCTAGACATCTAACTGAGGAAGGATCAGATCATCCTCTGACAAACTCTATATTCAGTCCACTGATTCTAGATCTAGCCCACATTAGACTAAATGTCTACGCTATAAAAGACAATAAGGTGATATGAATCATACTCTGAATATTATAGATTTATGTTTATTCTTTATTGAAAGAGACTTTTTATAACACAAGCTGTTTCTTTGAGTTGTTACTAACAATTACTAATAGTTTTAAATCATATATTCCTAGGCAATTTCTGTAGTCAAAGAAATGTCATTCTGATGTTATAATTTAAGAAAGGTATTTCATTTCCAAATGTTCTTTATCAAGGTATACAGTTTCTCCCAGTAAGGGATTTGTATCTGCTAGATATTCAGCAGTAAAACTGCTGGGACTGCGAAAGTGGCATTTAGCTGGAAGAAATGAAATGTTGAGTATGCAAATGGATTGTGGATGCTCATTTGTTCTGAGCCTTGCAGGAAACATGTCTATATTCCACACTGCACATACCTGGGGATAACTCACAACATAGTATATGTGCATTTCCTAATCTGTGCAAGTTAAGATGTCACCAAGACATCAGAGAAGTTAAAACTAGACAGAGAGACAGTAATAGATTATGAAAAACACAAAACTAAAGGAAAATGTTCTGCCTTCACAATTCAGGGCTTTATATGGCAGCAATCTGTAGGTATGAAAATGTGTGCATTTGTTTGCAATAGTTAACCATGTGAAATTAGTCTTGTAAAGCAGTCAGAGTCTTTAAAGGCATGGAAGAAACTAGACTGGTAGAAGCGTAGGGGTGGTCAGCCTCCCTCTCATTAAAGGTTTGCAGATTTGCAGTCTATCTCCTTGAGAGCAAATTACGTAGAGGGAAAAAAACACTGTTAAGTCCTACACCAGTATTAATAGTTGTAAGCATGAATGTCAGATATTCATCTAATTGTCCTTTAATTTTAGATGTGCATTATCATTGATACCAATGATGCTGATATGAGTACAAACACAAAACACACTGATTGTTTTGAAATATGTAGTATCAAATGTTTCTGTTCACAGATAGGCATCTTATAATTCAAAGAAAAAGGATGTTTTACTTGCTTGTATAAATGCTTATAAATTGGTGTATGCAAAGTTCTGTTGTAATTGCAACACAGACTGCCGTGTTTTTATATTACAGCACAGATCAGCAGGCACAATCAGGAATGCAGTCTTGTAAGACCAGAAAAGTAAATTTATTTCAGATTTTTTTTAGATTAGTGATACTTTTCTGGGCCCTGTTCTCGCATGTATCACTTATGTTTTGAAGGGCACAGACAAGTCATAAAATCAAGAGAACTATTCAGCTTAGTATATTAAAGAAATAAACTGGATATCAATAGGAAAATGAAAAGCGCAGTTGGTATGGGATCATTGTGGCTGTTGAAGGGCCTCTGGTCAGAAGTAACTACAGAAAATTTTAGGAATGCACCATAATTGGTCTCACTGACTGAAGTGAATGAAAATAATTAAAACTTTCTGCCCAGATTTTTCTTGATAACTGTATCTAATTCATCATTCATTAAGTTTCTAACTTACTTTTGTTGAAACAAAATTATCAATTTCAAAGAAACAAATTCTTCAGACTTTAGAAAGATTATGCAGACTACCCGTTTATTTCTCTAAATATCCAGATTTTGAACAGGTGATTATATGTCAGACAGGAAATAATTTGTTCTACTAAGTGTCAAAGTATAATGCAATGCTCAGCAAATGCCTCAATTCTCAAAATACAGGCTACCAAGCTACTGGAAACACGTTATTGAAAATACAGAGTAAAACCTCTTTGCTGGAGATGTGTCTCCACACAACAGTACAGCAGCGACCACTGACATCGCTGTGTAGGCTGAGGACAGACATGCCACAAAGACAGAATCTGCCTCTCTTCTTAAGAGACAAGATATTTTCCTCAAGTCCTAGCTAAGAAACTTTGCCAGGCTGTTTGGTGACCAGGATACCTATACATAAAAGTACTTTTATTCTCTGGTAATATCACACAAACATTTATTGTCATGTGGATACAAGCAATGAAGAAAAATAAATTTGGTTTCAGAAACAAGTCTACAAAGTGGTATGTTCCAATGCAAACAGCTGTAAAAGGTTTAGAGGTATATAGGAATATATATTTTTTTTAATATTTTCATCTATTACTCCTTTTGAGGTAGAAATCAGGATAGAATATGTAGAGTATGACCATTACATATTCTCATAGGCGATTTTTATCTGCTGAGGACAAATACAGAGGACTGCAAGGAAAGATGCTGTTTATCTTCCCTTGGGAATAAATAAGGCAATGAATTTAGAATTTCAGATAGGACACGTATTTCCATCAGTTGTGTTTTGTAATAATGTCCTGTCAATAAATTCTAATACTTGACTATTTGAAATCTACTACTTCCTGTAAAACAGTATTAAATATCCTTTTGAAAGATGTATTATCAAGACGTTCTCTCAATAGTTAACAGTAATTGCTGTTAAATCATTTTGGAATAACTACATTTTCATCATCTACTTATAAAAATGTTGTCTCTGCTACTGTAAGGAAATTGCAGTGATTTTTTTCATGGATGGATTACATGGTTTGATCTCTCTGCAGGTACAAACACACTGAAGCAAGAGTGTTGTTGCTTGGCATTGACAATAGTGCCACTGACCTTTCTTCTCTTTTTTCCATTCAGCCATTAAGTCTATTTTTTTACAGTTTCATTTATTTATGTGCTATCCACAACTCTGCTTAATCCAGGTTGTTCTACCAAAACAGTGTCACATATCACTAGAATCACTATAGAAAATGGTCAAACACTAACTTGAACATGCTTTCCTGCATGAGACCCACAGAGTCTGACGATCTGTATCAAAGCTGCATTGCTGCTGTCTTTTTTCGAGAGAGGCCTTTCTCTCTTAACCAACATCATAGATTCATCCTATTAAAAGCCATGCTGGAAAGATGTCATGATAACTTTGTACGAGGAGAAGGTTCATTTGTGTCAGTTTCACGTAAGAAAATGCAAGTGCATTGTGTGCTCCTACAATTTGAATTAACAGTAATAATATATGCTACTACTAAATTGCACAAGCATTGAACAAAACTAATAAGGATTATTAATAAACTTGCAAAAAGTTACTGGTCTGATAAATAATTGTTAGCTTATTTTTTGCATTTGTGGTTGCATCTTTTTAGGTTCTAGATTTATTTCAGTCCTAGTACTTTAGTCTTAAATCTAGTAGAATAACACTATACTGAAATAATCAGAAATACCTAAAAGGAGAAACTGTGAAAAGAGTGTGCAGGTCATGAACTTCCTATCAGTACACTGAAGCTGTCTTTATTGTTATTATTCTTCACTATTTCTACTAGTAACAGACAGTATCCATATCATGACATGGTCACAAAGGCAATCTCTAAGTAAACAGCTAACATTTCATACTCTGTTATCTATGGCTACCTCTCACTTTTCTTGGTTCCACATGGCAGAGGCCTTCACTTTGTTTAGCTTCTAAATCAGTAGAGCATGTATTCATAGGTTTAATCTTAAGCATACCTTGAGTAGATACTCTCATCAGTTAAGAATTTCCTATAATTCATCTGTTAAGTCAAGCATGTGATGATATTCTTTTCCAAGATAGAACCTAGATACCTAGAGTTAAAAGAAAAATGTATTCAGAAATATGTTCAAGGCAAGAGGAGGGAAATAACATGACAAATTTTTTCACAGGCGATACAACTGTGAAGTTCAGCTTCCTGAAGATTTTCTTGTACTTCTGCTCTCCTAAAACTAATCCTTACTTCCTTCCCACAATCCTCCATAACACTCTTCACTTTTTCAAACTTTCCAATAATGTTTCCCTACTTTCAACCTGTACCCTCAACACAGTTCTCTCACACACATGCCATCTCCAGCTGGTCCCTGCACTCTTATCCAGAGAGAAGGTACCCCAGTGCTGTAATTGGTTGTGATGATGGCTGTGCAGATTGGCCAAACTGCAGCCTAGATGAGCAGATCATCCTTGAATTCAGACAGACACTATTCCTTCAGATGGCTTTGACTTGATTCTCTTTCCTGCACAGATCTCCTTCCTCCTTATAGTTACATCTGAACATGTTTACTACTGCTTTTTAACTTGATGTAGCTAAATCAATAAATAGCATAGCATCGGTATAGAGAGGATGAAGAGCTTACCAGGACTGTTAGATTGGTATATTTACTCAAACACATCAGATTAAAGGATTTCTTGTAGAAACTCCTAATTTCTTGGTTACTTCAGTGAAAATTCATTTTTTATTGCTCATTTGGACATGACAATAGCAAGCTTGAATAAAACATGACTGTGGATAAAGATAAATACTGTCCCACTGAAAACCATTTAGAAAAGTTGCCTAGGAGACTTAGTGAGATGAACTCACCCTGATTCTCTATAGGACTCCTGACACCACTCAGTTTTAGTGCACTGAAATTAATCACTGAAATTAACCACTGACACCTGCCTACTACATCCATAGGTGCATCAATCTTGATTGTTTCCTCCCCAATTGGTATTGTGTGAAGACTGACTCACAGACTATTGTATCATCATTTGCATTGACTGTGAGCTAGTTCTCATTACAGAAAACAGGTGCAAAGCATAACCCAAATCTTCTGAAATGTATAAATAAGTATAAATAAATAATATGAATGTAAATATCCTGTAAAAGGGGAAAGCATATCTTCAGGATTTACCTGGAAGGTAGGTTAACACTATGATGGATGCTAGTGGAAAGTATTAACAAGAAAAAAAATTCTATGTGAA
The DNA here is from genome assembly GCA_013401255.1 of Urocolius indicus. Lineage (NCBI taxonomy): Eukaryota > Metazoa > Chordata > Aves > Coliiformes > Coliidae > Urocolius > Urocolius indicus. Next base: position 117,927 of record WBNH01004930.1, read on the forward strand.
TGGATGCTAAGGCTGAATCTATTATGCATATCCAGAAAGCAATGAACGAGTACAAAACTTGTATGTTACATTTTATAACCATCTGTAAAACAGATTATAATAATTCCAAAGAAAGGAAATAAAAATGTTTATATTTACTGTGAAGTCAGTGATACGGACTAACTGAAGTAGTAAAGAAGTGCAGTTTATGTTGCACAGTGAGGTTAATACTGTCGTCTGTGCAGCAACTGAATTGGCAAGGGATTTTTTTGTACTGGTAGTGAAGTAACACATGTCCTGCATTAGATGTATTTGTAACACCTGGAAATGAAGAGGGCAAGAGAGCTTTCCTCATCTGTCTTTCTCCCAGAATCTGGCAAATTAATTTTGAAGTTTAAGGAATCAAAATCTACCTTTCGGTATCATCATCAGTTAACACTGAGCAAGACGGCTACTTTTGCTTTTTAAAGCTGAGTCGGTACTGAAGGCCCAAAGAGCAGACCTTCCTGGCACTTTCAGGCCTTCAGGCACTTCCAAAGGTACTTTCTTCCACCTTAGTGCCTTTGACTCCTATTTTCCAATTCAAACTCAATTATGCCATTCTCTTTTCCTATCTCACCAACATACATATTATCCATTCCTTTTCACAAACTGTATTCGATCTCTTCCGTCAAACTCCACTGCAACTTCATCCTTTCCCCTTTGATGCCTTCTTAGCTACCCAGCTCTAGCTTAACTGAATGCCAAGCCCACAGTCCCATATGACTTTTTACCGCTTTTAACTCACTTCTCAGATCTCCCTCTTTTCCTGCCTTTACTTTTGTTTCAGCCAGAATTTTTCTTTTTCCAAGAAAGCATAGGCAACATAAGTCATGACCTTCCTTCCTCACCTTGACATGCATCTCCATTTTTCTCCTCCTTTTACAGATCTTGCACTGTTTTCTGTCATAGATGTTGACATTTCTACTTTGCTCTCTCCTCCAAATCTCATCCGTATGACCTTGTTCTACTCCAGCTCCTTCCATCCTTTGTTCCCACATGCATCCTCACTCTTCTCCTTAACCTCACACTCTACTTTGACTTTCCCCTCATGGTACAGTATGCTTTAGATGCTTCAGCTTTATAAAACCTCACCTTTGGCCTTTCTTTCCTCTCCAAATACAGCCTTAAGTCCCTTCTCCGTTTCATTTTAAATTCATCAAATAACTTGTTTACAATAAGAATTGGCAATTCTTCTCCTCCTTGTCAAATGTATACTGTCTCCATCATAGCTTTTTGCGCCTTGTCCTTTACGGAAACTGCTCTTGCCAGACACTAGAAAAAAAAGTCTTCCTAGCCATTCTTGTTCTCTTTTGACATGTCCAACATTTTTCATATGGCTACGAGACCTTTCTTTTTACATGAGATTGTCTGCTCCCTTTTCATGTTACTGTCTTCTGCTAGTCTTCTGTTCTCTTCATGATTTTGTCACATTTTCTATAAATCCATCTCAGATTTCTTCTCCATGCAGGAAGGAGTTATCAAATGTCTCTTCTTTTCTTCCTTCACATTTATGTCGTTCATATAAGAAAATGAGCTGCAAATGTTCAAAGACACGGGAACACAGTTGTGTTGCACTTGGATTGCTGTTGCAAAGACCGTCTCCCAGCTCAGTGCTTTCATATTTCCTTTCCTTTTGCCTCTTTCTTTGCTTGCTGCAGTAAACGTTATAGCAACCTGTGAACACTCTTCATTCACTTCATATTTTACTATTTTTAATTTTGTATTGGTCATTGGAATCTGATGCACAGCCAGTGTCAGAACTGGTTGTCCTCTTGTTCGGTTTTGAAACCAGCTTTTTCATCCAAGCTGCCCTTCATGGTTGCTGTAACACCTGTGAAAACTAATTCTAATAACTAATACCACTAATTCTCCATCCTAGAATTCCACTCTTATATGATGTCCATAAAAAAGTTTGACAACATATTTTCTTACTAGAAATATCATGCTGTTGTTAAAAATGACCACTAAGGTGGCAGGCATAGCATAGTCATCTCTCAGTATTTCTCTGGCTATGTCCATCTACCTGTAAAGTATATAGTGTTTCTTGTTTTATGGTAAAATTGTATGTTCTTTAGGGCAGGGACTAGCTCTCTCTTCTGTGTTTGCACATAGCTTAATACAGTGGTGTCCTGGTTCGTGACTCCTGGGTGGACAAGTAAATAATAATGATAATATCTCCACTCTTCCTTCTACAGAGCTCACCCACTGAGCTGACGGCCTAAATGAAACCCAGAGTGATTAATAATGCATCCTTTTACTGACTCTTACATGTTATTATTCTTGTCACCTGTCAGGATCCACTTTGAGCAAAATCTGTTGTTTTCTGATGAAAAAAGGAGTGAAAAGGAGGTAATTTCTTTTGCCCATTTCTTCAGGAAAAAAAAATAAAAATGGATAATTCATAGTGACAATCATGACAGAACTAACCCCCTCCTCCTGGAAGAGAGTCTCAGAAGGTGTCAGAGTTTTGAGGGGTTATCACAACAGTCCCCAGACGTTAGGAACACAACTTTCAGCTCTATTCCAGTACTAATTAGTGTTTGTTACTGTGCGGACATTTGCCCACTGAAAACTAGACCAAAAGACCATCAACCCATTTCACATAGGCCACTGAACCGTAAGTAGATGATAATGAATTTTGGTTCCTATCAACCTGGGCCAGATTTGAAGCAATGACCTAGAGGTGAGAAACTCTACATCTCATTACCATTCCCTTGAGTAAACCAGTTCTCAAATCAGAGGATGAAAAGAAGGAGGGAAAAACTAAGCCTTCCTGGTGTGAGTTAAAGGTCTGCATGAACTTTGAATTTCAAAGCTTTTTCTCAATCATTAATTTAATTCAACTTAAGTAGACTTTAAAGTCTTGAATTTAGATGACTGAGAATCTCAATAGTCAAAATAAAGAGATAGAAAAAATAATTTCAAAAAGAATGGCAGGATAGTTACTTCCTCTTGCTCCAATTCACCCATCCCCCTTCCATTTTCCTTTGTCACTGCAAACCCAATGAGGGAGATCGGATTAAATATGATTGCCTACCATTCTGCCTAGCTGACAGCTCACCTACAGTGCTTTCAAAAATAAATGTTAACGGCTGTTTTTGTACAAGCTTCAAACATGTATTTGACCTTTTAATATTTTATTTGGCTTTATTGATTTTTGCTTTAATACTTTAAAGCTTTTGTAGCTGAGAAAAATTGCCAGCACAGTGAACTACACAAATGGACCGATTTGCATAAGGATGGTTGCAAGAACCTAAGCCTGTTCTTCTCTAGCAGTCAACTGATGGAAAAGTTATAGATAGATTGCAATGAACAAATGCGCATTTCAGCATTTATGAAATGGATCTTAGGAAAACAAACTGTGAAAAGATTCCAAACTGATGCCGTAGAAATGACAGCTGAAGAATAAACATAATGCAATCAAATTCATTCTCACTAAACTTTAGACCTTTTGCTCTAATTCCTCATAGAAAAATCTCCTTTTTTTTTCTTGACCATTAATACTGATAATTATATCTGTATTTCTTAAGAATATTATGAGTTGCCATTTCTGCATAGTAGCAGATTGAATTTATTCACCTTACGGATATATTATTATCACAGATAATAACTGCGGCATGATAATTATCATTAATTATTCATTTGGATTAAGAGGCAAATAGGCTTGCATTCAAGGGTCCTCCAGAGCAGTGTTCATTGTTCCGGGGCCCTGTGTGCCAGTGTGACTAATTCATACTCCTTTCAGTGCCACTGTTGACATCTGACCGGTCCCATATGTATTTTTTTCAAAATACTATAAAAGGAATAAGTGCATCATTTCAGGACATAACCACTAAAATAGACATATGATTCTTTTCTGCCCTCTGAGTGAGAATACACAATTTTCTATTACAGGATCTGCTCACAGAGTATCATTTCAATAGATTTGTATGTATTCCCTATCTTTGCATTCCTGTATCATCCTATTTAAGCTTATATAAGCCAATATATTTACATAATAGCTTTTAGCACAAATAATAATGTGTGAAGCTGTACAATTTGTTATTCACTGAACATTGTATTTAGTCAAACTGATTTTAATCCATTCTGAAGCTGAACTAGATTTGATGTAGAAGGATCTTCTCAGCACAAGGTTAGAAAAATCCAAAGGGAGGGGGAAAATTTGAAAGAAGGGGGATATGTCTGATGAAAAAGGGACAATAAATAATATAAATGCTAATTCCTTTATGTGGCTTTCACACGATACTTATTAACAGGCCTCTCTCTCTCTCTCTCATTCCCTCTCTAACCTTTGCTTCATATCTAAAAAAAATGTCTTGAAGGTAGTAACACGATCATCTGAGGACCAACATGACAGCTCCAATATGCACAGAGTGATAAATGTCAGTCTGGCTTTCATAGCTCTGAGGCTGCACTTATATATGCCCTCTGTGACTTACCATCTTTGCTTTCACAGATGATTCCTTTTTACTGTTAATATGTCAGCACGAGTCCCATGCTATTCAATATGAATTACTCTGTAATAGTCTGGAACCCTCGTTCTCCAACTTCAGTTTTAGCTTGTTCTACTATTTCTACGCTTAATTTTAAGGTTATGTCCCTAACGTTCTTGAACAAAAACAGCAGATTCCATGTGGAGCAGTATGTACTTTATCTGATGTAAACACAGGACAAGGAGACGAGAAAACATGCAGACACAGCAAAAAGAAATAGTGGCATCAATGCTGCTAAAATGTATTGTGGAAATGTCAGTTACAGACTGCAAATTTCGACAAGAAAAAATGGAAAATCTTAGCAATAATCATAATCACTTTTGCACTCACACGCCTCACTGACATACAGTTGGCAGGGAGATGTATGTGGGACAGAGAAATAAATACATATTTGGGTCAAAATTGATGACACAGCACAACAGCAACAACATATTTGCAGTTCTGCCATTCAAAATGTGCATCAAGAAATCAACACCTAGAAAGAGAGAGAGCAGCAGATTTTTTTCACAACCTGACTGTATTAGGTTGTCTGAATAGTGACACATCCACTATATGATCAACAGCAGATGGAATCATCAGTACTTCAAAAAGAAAAGGAAGACAAAAAGAACTGTTTGCATAAACAGAAAGGATCGATGAAGGTTGGGCACACAAGGTGAGTGGTCAAAAGAAATACAACATCTACTATTTGTGTTTAGGAAATATCTAGATACCATCAGCCACACTGGAGACATTGCCCCAACATTTCATGAGTATTGTCACTGCAGATGAATTCCTCTTCTGATTAACAAATGAAAGAGGTCAAATAACACTGGTAGATTGGAGTACAATGGGTCTGTGGCACTGGAAGAAGCAATTGCGTTTGTCGAATCAAGGGGAATGGGGCTTGATGTGTTTAGCAAAGTCATAATATTCATTATTGTTTTCCAAACACTTGCTCATTCGGAGGCTAGAGAATAAACATGAAGAATTTAATGATTGGTAATAAGTTTTGAAGAGCCAAGGATAAGATTGCTAGGCTGTACAACAAAAAACTGCAAAATTATTTAGAATTAATTATACAATGCAGCATTATACAGTCATACACATCAATACAACATTGGCAAAATTGTGGTGATGTTGCCAAGAGATAATACCATCCCAACCATTGCCAGGAGGAAAGGAATCTTTTTTTGAAGGCTCCTATTCTGTACACAACTTTTAAGCCATAATACTATGAATCTGAAAGAATTATTTTACTTCACCAAGTAACAAAGCAACAGCAGTTTTATTGTACTAGTTGGTCAAGAATACACTGAAATGTGAAATTCTCAGGCTCATTGTCTCACATTATAACTTTTGTTATGGTTTTATGATTTTTTTTCAAAATCTTTTCAAAAGCTAAGTCTCTATTACTTTTTGCTTTTCTATAATCATCTAAACTTATGCACGTTTCCTTCAGAAAGTCAGAATGGTGGCACACAGTTTCCTTTTGTGTTGATATTGGTGGTTATCCAAGATGAAGGCAATGAAGCAGCGAGCAATGATTGCAATGGAGGATGCAAAAATAAATCCTGATAAAGGATTATAAATAAATCCTGGTTCGTGTTAAAGAATGGTAAAGCAATAAAAAATTTTCCATTTCTAAATGATCTAATATCTACTAAAAGCAATCTAAAAAGTCTTCCAAAAATGCCATTATAAGTTTTTAAACGTCCATCATCTAGTCCTCATTGAAATCTGTCTCCATTGGAGAATCTTTTTATTTATTTTTTTTTCATTATTTACTTACTTTTAAACTTTTTTAGAAAAAGGAGAAAAAAATAATTGTCTGTTGCACTAATTTCCTCACCGGCAACTTCCAGAAAACAAAATATTTTGTGAGTTAAAAAAGAAAGAATTTTCATCCCAATGATTAAAAAAACAGATCATTTCATTCCTTAAAAGAATGAACAGCTAACTGAAGTTCTTAATGGAAGCAGTTCATAATCTTAATTAGCAAGTTCTATAATAAGTTTTATATAATCAATTATTTTTTCATCTGTTAGAATGTCACTGTATTTTACTCTGGGTTTATGAGAAGTCTGGTAGTACTACCATGTAACCCTCCTCAAAACAAAAGTGATTTTATTTTAAAAGTTGGCATAAATGTCATAATTACATACAGTATTTGTATGAGAAAACAAAGTAGATCAAAGAGGGTGACAGAGAAGAGACAAACAGCCACGGCAACAGAGATTTCATGCACAGAAAAGGAGCCAAAATAAATTGTATTTGATCTCTGTTAACTCTATTTTATTTTTTCCAGGAATAATCTCTGGATTTTGTGTATTATTTCTAATCTTCCTCAGGTACTGGTCTGTCTGTAAGTCACTTCTGTCTGGTGCTGTCACACTTCTGTTCTGCTGCTGCAGTGCTGAATATGTTGCAGGCAAATGCACTCTTGATCTCTCTGTGGATAATTTTAGTCATATCTAAGTTGGCAGGACATGAGTGAACTAGAACAGATGAATAACAAAGTGGGTGTGACTGGACATAATTGAACTTGGAATTTTCCACTTCACCCAGCAAAGAAAAAAGAAAAGTAGCCAAAAGCTGGCTATATCCAAAAGTTACAAACACATTTTGAGAAGCAGGACTAAATTATTGTGTTACTATATTCCCCCCACCCATATTTCCTATCCAGCCCATTAGAAGAGACTGCTTGACTGTTGTTTTTTTTTTTCAATTTATTTATGGAAAGATATTTTTACAGGCTAACCCAGTTAAACTTGACAGCTTGTTTACAATAGGACCCAGAAGACACATTACTCTACGCACAACAATATAAATATACGTTTGAGATGCACACTTATGTTCAGAACATTTGTTAAACATCTGAAGTACACAGTGATCAAGTATCAGAATGATCTAATTCTCTATTTGAATATTATGAAGGGAGAGAGATTGTTTAGCTTGTTGAGAATGACACATTATCATAATTAGCATGTATTTTAGGAAAATTGTATAACATAGCTACTTTCTTAAAAGGTAATAATGAACTGACGTAAGAGGTTTAAACTTTATCAGAAAATCAGAACAGTGTTTTATCTCTGCTTGGATATACAGACTCCCTAAAACTGAAATTAAGTTAGGTTATTGGCTTTTTCCTTAACTGAGCATATATAGCCACCTTGTTGATTAGTATGAACAAAAAGGAATGGATTTATAGATCAAAACAGTTCTTGTTGAGAACTTGAAATCTACTTTATACTCATCCCTTGAGACAGTGTTCCATCTTGGCCCTGGGATGTGGAAGCCCAGAAGCAACTCAAGAGCTCCTCTGGTTTCCTTCCATTCAGAAGAAATCTGGTGTGTGCATCCCACGACTGCTTTGAGATATGGACCTAAACACCTAACCACTCTAAAGGAACTTACCTGGGCCAACAGAAACTAGGTCTCATAGCAGTTAATAGCATCTTTCAGGACCATCAAGATGATCAAGGGACTGGAACATCTCTCACATGAGGAAAGGCTGTGGGAACTGGGGCTGTTTAGTCTAGAGAAGAGGAGACTGAGGGGGATTTTTATTACTTTTACAAATATCTAAATGGTGGATATCAGGAGGTTGAGGCATCCCTTTTTTCAATATATCTAGCAATAGGACAAGGGGTAATGGGATGAAGCTGGAACACAAAAAGTCTATTTAAACATAAGAAAAAAACTATTTTACTGTGAGGGTGACAGAGCAGTGCCACAGGCTGCCCAGAGGGATTGTGAAGTCTCCTTTCTTGGAGGTCTTCAAGACCCACCTGGACATGTTCCTATGCGACCTGATCTAGGTTGACCTGCTTTTGCAGGGGGGTTGGACCAGATGATCTCTTTCAACCGTACCATTCTATGGATCTATGATTCTATGAAGATTATACTCTCAAGTAAAAAAAAAAAAAAAGCCAATAAAGACAAATAAATACTCAGACAGACTGCTTTCCATCTGGATGCTCAGTAGAGATCTAAGAGTAGGATTTTGTGTTTCCTTACATCAAATTAAGTTCTCTTTTTTTAAAAAAAAATATAGATATTGTTAATAACTTGTTTTAAATTACTCCATTTAAGGACTGCACTGTGATGTTACAGCTGCTACCACATTCAGGATATTAACGCTGAGAAACACTAGTACACTCGGTAACAGCTCCAAAATACATTACTTCACAGTTCTTTTTGCCGTTGCATTAGAATATAGTAGTACTGGCAGTACCTCAAAATTTGTTCTCTAACTAAAAAGAAACTGTCCACTGGTAGAACACAGAGCTATGCTGAAAGTTCTTTTTTTTCTCCATCTGTGCAGCATGAAACTTTAACCATGAAACAGTTTTTTAAAAGTCCTGTGGCACAACCTGAAAGGAGATGATCTGAAGCGTAGGATGGTGAGCATTTACATATAACTTTACAACCTACCCCTAGCCTCCAAAAGTGGTGGCTGCGCTACAGATGATAGATTAACATGAGTTGCTACTCAATCTTCATATTGCTTAATGAAATCTCAGTTACCACTCCTCTTCAAGAAGACATAGAGTTCTCCTCAAACTACTGAATGGTGCTTCTGCTGTTGCTCTTACTGATTAATTCTCTTTTTTACTCAGAGATGACTGATATTTAATATAAGTGAAGCAGAACAATTCCATAGGATAGCAGTTCTAAGGGCTGCCTGGTTTGTGGGTCAAGTGCACGGTGTACAACTTCTCCATCTGTTTTATCACAGTTTGCAGTCTTTTCTTCTTTCTTGTTCATTTTCTGACAACATTTATAGAATTAAGCTACCCTGGCAAAAGTATGTCATAGACCTGCATGCTACTTACCTGAATATTCACAAAAGAGGAATTTTAGAGTAGCACAGTTTTGAAATTCAGAGTTTTAGGTACTCATCCTGTAAGGAAAAAAAATACTGTGTATCTTATGCTGAATCACAATGAATACAGGCTTTGATTAAAAAAAAAAGCATTCAGCTGCATAACCAGCTGGCTTGACATATATGGTGGTCGTCTTGAGTTGCACAACACTGCAGATGGGCTCCAGAGGGCAGCTCCATGCACCCATACATGTCAGTACCCCCAAGTAGTAGCAATAAGTCTTGTACTATGTCAAGACTGGTTTTAGTAAGGGATGGATAGCAGGGTTAGAGCTCCACATTGCTACAGTTCTCATGCTCACTGTCCAAAATCTGTGCCTATTCAGGGAGAACTCAACTATCTGTAAAACACTGCACTGTGTAGTAGATAAATACTGCAAGCCATTAGATTGTCATAAGATGGTGCTCATGCTTTTGTTAGCCACAAGTTTGTCTCTAAACTATTAGGACTCAAAGAAGCCTTGGTTATTTGGTATTACCAGAACAATCTTGGTGATCAGTTCACACTGTTTTAAAAGTTCATTGAAAAAATCATTGAATAATTAAGGAAATAGTGATCTCTTTGTGGCTATTTCATGAGCAGAAAGAAAGGTTAAATTCATGGGATAAATTATTCATTGTGAGTTATTCACTCAGCTTTAATAGTTTGTAATTCTATAAAGAGCTTTGCTTAAGAAATGCACTATATAAATCAATCAATAGCACTAATAATATGCAGGAAGGATTTTCTCCTTTGTGATCTGCTTTTCAATAAATTGTACCCCCTTGACACTTCAACTACCATCATAGGACCATTCTTCTCACCTCTACTGCCTCAGCCTGTCAATCACTGGGCCACAGATGTGATATTCAGACACACAGCCCTCCTTACCCCTCAAACCATTTTCAGTCCATCAGTGCTTGTATGAACCTTTATCTTCTCCTTTATCTATTTTGTTAAGAATTCATGGAAACACAGTTACACACATGCTCATACATGCATGTTTTGTTAAAACATAATTTGGTTGCTTCATTGATGTATTGGAAGCTGAGCATCATGGCACAGGCTTCATGCTGTAAAATCTGAACATCAGTTACCTTTCAGAGAAGCCATATGGTAGAGATGTTGAAATAGCCCACATCTAAACCCCAGAGCCTCCAAATACTTACATCATCTTTCAGTGATGCTTGGAGGAGACAGAGCTACATCTGACTAAAGCTGCAACACAGGCTTCAAGGGATGTCAGCTGCTTGAGAAAGTGCTTGGATGTTCCTGTGCAGATCCTGCTGAAGTATATAGAGTTACAGCCTGAGACACCATTAATATACATTCAATCTACATGAAAGCTGGTGTAAATATGTATACACACTCTGAACCACACCACACTCATACCCTTAGGCACAAACAGCTTCAGTCCTGTGGGCAGCCTATTTGCTTCTACTTTTCCATGCTCCAGCCCTTGTTGATTCCCAGGGGCCTGACACTACAGCTCCTGAAATGGATGTCAAAACTCCCATTAACTTGCGTGGGCAGAAGTCCAACCCTTTTTACTTTCTATTAGAGTTCAATCTCCTTCAGATACACATCCTTTATATTCTTCACCTGCTCTTTCCTCCTAGAGCAACCCTCCTAGTATCTTCCATATTCTTCATTCTTGTCAGCCAGTCTCTGTTTTTCCACCTAGAGGTCATCCAAAGGCAGCAGGACTGAGAGATGTGCAGTCTCTGAGGTTACAGTATTTGACTATGTCCATGAGATTCTTGCTCATAGAGTGATGTGAATTGCTGTATAGCATTAGGACTCCAGAAGCCCTGTTCAGACCATAGTGCTGAATGGGGTGAACTTGTCCAATCTGCAAAGTAATGTTAATAATACTTTTTTGTCCTGTTGCCAACTCCTTTCATGTCTTTTTGGTCTAATTGGGGCAGCCTATACTTTCATGTCTTTTTGGTCGAATTGGGGCAGCCTGACACTCTATATGATCCTAAATTTGGCTGCATGGTGATGTTTTTCTTCCACTTCATCCACATATTGCTGCTGAGATATGTTGATATATTTATGGTTTTCCAGTTAATTATGTTTCTCCTTAACTGACTTACTTAAAACTTACTTTTTCCTGAGTCAGATTAGACTGCTAGTGCTTAAATATTATGAATAGTGACATAGTTTAGATTATTTAAAGTATAATTATAGATTGAATCAGTTGAAGTGAAAGTTTAGATTCTCTTGAAATATTTGTTTACTGGTAAACCAAATAATTCCTTTTAGACACATTTCAACCCTTGTATTGCTGATTCTAAAGAGATCCAGAAAGTGCAAAGACAAGTGAAAAGTATGTAACTAACTCATTCTCTCTGTGTCACTATTTCAGTCTGAACTCATTTTTCTTTACTGTGTATAATTTGCCCTGTATCAAATAATTCCGCTGAGGGCCTTTAAATGTTTCTTATGGGGACTTTAACAAATCTCCTGCACAGACAGATATTTCTTGCTTTTTCAAGCATACTGGCTAATAATCATTCTTTTGTTGACTAGTACTCTCATACTGTATGATTTTCAGTGGACTGAGCAAGGAATTTGAAGCCTCCGAGTTCAATTTGTGGGAGTACTGGGTAGCACCCTTGCTTACTGCATAATGTTCAAGCTCTGAATAACACGTAGATGTTAGTAACTTCTATTTGGACACCCAAACTGTTGGATCAGTGCTTGACATAGTACAGAAAAAGTAAAGATTTTATTTGCTTGTTGACCTATGGAGATGCAAACTGCTTATAAAATGAACATTGTTATCTCATATAACAAAAGAGGAAGATATCCTGTAGAAAAATATAGGCTCCAGACAAAATTACTAAAGACTGTACCATAAAGTGTCTCTGCCAGAGGGGTTGATTTAGGTTTCACTTGCATAAGTAACTATAATTGTGTTTCTCTTTGAAGTTTTTCACTCTTCATAGCGTTCTTTGCCTCTCAAAATCATATGTTAATACTAAAGCGTTAATTTTTTTGTTTTTTAATTTTAAAATGTGTTCCTTGCATTCAGGACTCTAGTAAATAAATAAATAAAATAATCCATTTTCACTCTGTCAGCAATCTGTCATACAAATAGAAAAGACACCACATATATATGTATAAATATAAAGAAAGATTAGTCAATGAGATGTATTGCTACTGGTGGAATACATCTGACCCCAGAGAGTCTGAGTTTATCTTTTTAAGCATTCCTCCTACTGAAATGCGTGAGCACTACCATGGATAATGATTTGCCATGTATTTGTACTTTTCCTGTATTATGTATAGACTTAATACCTCACAAAATACTGAACCATGTCTGATACTTTGCTTTTGCTGTCATCCTAAAGTATTATGAGTCAAGGATAACAGATGCCCTTCTAACTACAAAAGTTTTTTTCCCCAGCACCATCACAGAGCATTTCCATTAAAAGATGAAGACCCCAGCTCTAACCCTGGCAATACCTTCTCTACATGATTAATTATTTTTCACATTCTGTAGACCATTAGGGAAGCATCTGATGGCCTCAGGACACAGATTTCTGGCCTTTGTGTGCATTGTTTTGTCAATCTCCTGTTCTTCCCTGTCTTTTTGCAGTGAAATAGAAAACAGTATGTTACTTTTGTTTTTCATTGCCATGTTTGTTTCATCTATTTCTAATTCAGGTTGTCATAAAAGTCATTAACTTACACTTTCAATAACTTATTTTTGCAACAAATTGAATATCTTAGAGGTAAATATCTTCACAGACATTGGATAGTTCAAGAAAAATATGTAAGTTCAATGAATTCTGTAGAAAGATGCCTATCTCTTATTAGAAGATAGGATCAAATATTACCTTCAATAATGACAGTGTAAACTAGAAAAAAAAAATATATGGATATTAAGATCAATATTAGCATAGTGGAGAAGAGCATAGTGCTTCCAGTCTATGCTGTTCGAGTGGCAAAAAAGCATATACTTGGATTTTATTTGTTGTGGTAACAGCCAACTCTGTCCTGTAAAATATTTTCTTCACTTTTCTGCATTTCAGAGACAAAACAATAAGCCTTCAGGTAAGAGAAGCACAGGGATAATTCCAAGATATTTCCTGTACTGTTCAGTATGCTACCACATACCTAAACAAATCTATTCCTGACTGCAGTGAAAAAGCCTGTCAAAACTCTCTATACATTCAAAACAATCCAGATTCCACCTAACAAACTGTACTGAAGATAGAAATGTCACAAAATCTTACTTAACTGGTTTTCTTGAGCCAGAAGAGAACATAATGGTTTTTCCTCCAACATTCTGAAAATTGGACCATTATTTGAGCTAGTTGCTTTGGTTTATGATACCAGAGAGCAATAAAATATATCTTGTACACTGATGTGTTGGAGTTTTGATTTTATGATTTTAGTATTCTTCCATCTGAATAATTGCAACAGCCAGTGAATATAATAAATAACACATTAAAAAATCTTATTCTGATATTCACTTAAACATGCAAAAACTACTCCCTTTAAATTTAAATCTGGAAGTTTCAGACAATGTAAGATTTTAAATTTTTTTATATCTTTATAGCTTGTCAGAGATTCCAGTTGTAGATAGCAAGAGCTGATGTGAATATAATGCATAAGAGGACTGGACATGAAGATGTTGGTCCTTTACTGTATTAAGCTATGGTGACTACACATCTCATTTTAGTTCCCCTTCTAGATGTCTAAATTTAGGTGGAATGAACACAGCTTTCAGACACTATACTTAATTTTCTTAACACTGTCTTCCACAGGTCGATTTGACTAAAACCTTTTTAGGAGAGGAAGAGAATCCACTCACTGGAAAAACCTTATAGGCTAGAGTTAAAATTCCCCACATCAGTTCTTCTCAGTCTTGCCCCTGCTGAACATCTCTAATGGAATTTCTTGTTCTGTAGTAAGTCAAGGTCATGTCTGAGATACATCATCATTTAAAAAGATCAGCTTCCGTCTCACAGCTTCATCCTCTGACATTCTAAATTATTCTCTACAGTCAGATTCCTAACATTTTGACAACTTTGCTTTCAAATGGAGACTGTGGTGGTTCAGCCTAGAGAAGAGAAGGCTCTGGGGACACTTTATAGCAGACTTTTGTGTCTAAAGGCGGCCTGCAAGACAGTTAGACGGCCTTTTATATGGGCATATAAAGATAGGACAAGGAACAGCTTCATATTGAAAGACAGTAGGTTTAGATCAGTAAGAAAACCTTTACTATGAGAGTAATGAGGCACTGGAACAGGTTGTCCAGTGAGGCTGTGGATGTCCCATCCCTGGAAGTGTTCAAGGCCAGGTTGGATGGGGTTTTGAGCAACCTAGTCAATCGGAAGGTGTCCCTGTCCATGGGTTTGGAACTGGATGATCTTTAATGTCCCTTCCAATCCAAACTACTCTATGTTTTTTTATGATCTAGATTAAATCTAAGCATCTATTAAATAGATTTCAGTATACTTTGGTATAAAGTCACCTTTGATTCTCCTTAAAGTTAGTGAAGAGTTGGTGAGAAACAAGTACTTTTAGACAGATTCATCTGGCTTATTCCAGAGATCTACATTAGGATGAGATAACTCTCAATCTATAGATGAAAATACCTCTCTGTTGATCACTCTGGGAGTTCACCATCTACTTTAAATACAAACATAATCAACATCTACATTCAGTCAATTTTCTGAATTCTGTATGCATCTACAAAATAACTCTGTCTTGCTGTTTGCTTGTATCAAAATTTCAGCTTTCTGGGTTTATAACTACCAGAGCAAACTGGAAACAAAACAATTAATCCAAAAAGAATTTTGACATTCATTCTAGTGGAATGAATGTTTGGTGAACTGCAATGAAAAGCAAAACCACTGACTTTCCTTGTGGAATTGAAGTTCTTTCATAATGATATGTGGCCCATAACTATTTTTCTCTAAATATTGTTAAAGTTCAACGTAGTATTAAAAATATGCAAATAGAACATAAATTTAAAACTTTTGCC
Source organism: Urocolius indicus (assembly GCA_013401255.1). NCBI lineage: Eukaryota > Metazoa > Chordata > Aves > Coliiformes > Coliidae > Urocolius > Urocolius indicus. Next base: position 133,292 of record WBNH01004930.1, read on the forward strand.
TTAAAAATCAAAGAAGGAATTTGAAATAATTCATTACAACTTGATTAAAAAAGTCTGAAGGTAGACATCTAACGTAGGACAGATGCATCACACCCTAGGCTTGCTGAGTCCTCTCCACGAGGTACAGCTGGCAAGTTCTCTTTCAAAACATGAAACAGAGCCAGCACCCCACAGTTATGTCTACAGCTTGTATCCCAAAACATGCTCTGGATTTTGACCCTGCCAACTGTCTCCAGACAGCTCATGGCATGGCAGGAAACACGGGAGCTTTTCCCAGCCTGTGTTTCTGCTTCACCAGTTGGTCAGGGAATGACTTTGGGTATTAAAGGCATTCACTGGAAGCAGTGGTGGGTGATGCTAGTGGCTCAGAGCAGGGAGTATTTGAATCTGTCATGACAGGGAAGTTGAGAAACAACAAACACAGGCCAGTCTGCTTATTGTCACAATTGTCCTCTCTAATTTTCTTTTAGTGGAAACATCTCTTTGCTTCCTACTATCTTTTCACCATTTCTCCTCTACTCTTTTTATGCCTCTTTTTATTCTTCTCCATCACATTATATCAATGCACAGAAAGCTTCTGAATTGCATGCAAATCAGGACATAGAATTTGCACTTAGCTGAGTAAAAGCAGTAGATGTGATTCAAGTGTCTTTCTTGCTTAGATAAGTTGTTCATCCCCAGATACAGTGTATTCTGGGAAGACAAAGACCATACCAGCTAAAAAATAATATTTTTAGAAAATAAATAAAAGGGAAAAGGCTTTCTCTCTTTCTGAAGGCTATGTTCTTACAGTCTGTAACCATCATTGACTGTAGCGCAGGCTGTGTACATGACAGACCTCTGAAAACAGCCAATGCAGTTTCTGTTTCCATTCTGGAGAGCTAAATACATTCCTGATTAGCTCAGAGATGCTCTTGTCTCATCATTATAACATGTTGCTATTATATTTGGAACTGTTTATTAATAAATTTGAAAGATATCTTTAGTCTTAGTTACAGCAGATGTGACTTTGCAAGCGACCTGCCATTCCATTCCAGCTTCTCCTCACTTTCTGAATGGTACATTTTCACTCTAACAAGATTTTCTCTTTAATTTGGTTTTTCAGATATCAGCTAGGTGTTGGGTGGTTTTGTTTTTTTTTCTATTACAGCCAGGTGTGTAAGTGACTAGTTTATAGAAATTTCAGAGGGACTTTAGTTTGGGATTTTTTTTAGATCATGGACCTATAGGGAATATATAGCTAATTTAAAATGCTTCACAGATTTATACTGCGAGATGCTCCATAAAAGAATGACACTACAAGTTACATCAAACAAGTAAACATTTGTTATGGGGACAGTAAAATTTACTTTTCACAAAAGGAGCCTACAGTAATAATGCATTCAATTCTATTTCCCAGAATGCTTCTTAAGTATGTTAATAAAGTCTTTATTGTGTCTGCTTATAAAAGTCGCCACCATTTCCCATTAGAAAGTCTCTGTTTATTCATCAAACATTTACTGACAGTGACTGCTGGGAGCAGGCTCGGATTTCCACTCCATTACACGTTTGTGGCATAAAACACATTAATTATAGATATATTACAATATTCAACTCATTGAGGAAAAATTAGATGATCAAGGCTCATTTTCCTTGACAATAAGCAAGTTAATGAAAATACTAATTACCTGATGATGAAGTGGAGCCTTCAGGATTGAACGCTTAGCATCTGTAGAAGAGCTCTGTGAATCTAGCACAGAATATTAAAGCCAGAAGCACTGGAAGTCTAAAGGGTGGTTCATGAGGTCATCATGTGTCCTTTAATCATAGGACAGAGAGTGGTTAGCTCATAACATGAACTTTTATAAGCAATTTTGTTGTATGTCGTGAAAAACCACAGAAGCATCGTGTTCACTTTAAAATAATTATTTTCGCAAACTAGGGTTTTTCTTTCATTGTCTAGCTCAACTTTTTTAAAGGAACCATGGAAACTTGCAATCATGAATTTTGAGGTAGGAAAACATTGGAGTGAATTAAAATAAGGCATAGCCACAAGACTTTTTTTTCTCTGATTTCAGAAAAAGTCGTAATTAAAACTAATATCATGTGAAATTAAATCAACTCAAATTCAGGACATTTCTGCTTATTTATTTATTTTTATAACGACCACTTTTGCTTTTGTGCTTGTATAATTCCTTTTACCAATTCCAATTTAGACTGCAAATTTGAATCACTAAACAAATGATGTCATTCTTCAATTTTTCTTCTCATCTGCTTTTGATATTTTAGCAATACATTTCTGTAACTGTTGGCAGTAGGAGGTTCCCTTCACTCTGGACTGTTCACGTTGTCGATTAAAGACAGAAGTATAATTTATGTTTATGCAGCTTAGTTCATTTTTTTCCCCCAAATACTGTGCTTGATAACAACTTTTTAGCAATTACATGATGCCAGATGGGATTATCCTGAATTGTTAAATAGTAAATAGTAAAATATTCCCAAAATATTGTTTCTTTTCTGAAGATAGTAATAATCATGTTTAACAAATGACTTCCTTACATTTTCTTTAGGCATCAGTACTGGATCACTCGATAAAATAATATCATTATCTTCTAATTGTCCCAGAACCCTTTTGTAAGTCACGGATGACAAATATCTTCAATGTGATTTATTCTACTGGCACCTTTTTTAAAATATATTGTTCTTCCTATGAAAATACGAAACTATATAAAGCTGACAACCTCCTTCCTAGGACCAGGATTGTAAAGAGTTTGCAGAGCACAAATAACCACATTGGTAAAGATCGCTACACTGAATCAGAAAAGTTTTTTAGAAATCCATGGATCTTCAAATATCTTACATTTAGGTTTACAACATGCAGTTTATACCATTACTACTATTTTGTAGCTAGGTGTTATCTGTAGTGCCATACTAAAGCAGACATCTGATATCACTTCTCATGTAACAGGAAAATCTGTCTAATCCAACATCTTTCCAAAACATTTCATATAGTTAGTTTATATAGTCATAAGGGACTCTACACTGGAGTGTGTAGATGCCCAAGGGAGATTGCGACCCTATGACAAGCCCACTCTGGCGCAAGTTCCTAGCAGGACATAGAATCATAGAATCATAGAATAGTAAGGATTGGAATCACAGAATGGTAGGATTGGAAGGGACCTTTATAGATCATCTAGTCCAATCTCCCTGCAGAAGCAGGTTCACCTAGATCAGGTTGCATAGGAACATCTCCAGGTGGGTCTTGAAGACCTCAAAGGAAGAAGACTCCACAACTCCTCTGGGCAGTCTGTACCAGTGCTCCATCACCCTCACAGTGAAATAATTTTTTCTTATATTTAAGTGGAACTTTTTGTGTTCCAGTTTCATCTCATTGCCCTTTGTCCTGTTGCTAGCTACTATAGAAAAAAAGGGATGTCCCAACCTCCTGACATTCATTATTTAGATATTTGTAAATGTTAATAAGATCTCCCCTCAGGCTCCTCTTTTCTAGACTAAACAGCCCCAGTTCCTGCAGCCTTTCTTCATAAGGAAGATGCTCCAGTCCCCCGATCATCTTGGTGACCCTGTGCTGGATTTTCTCCAGAAGTACTCTGTCCATCTTGAGCTGGGGAGCCCAGAACTGGGCACAGGACTCCAGATGATGCCTCACCAAGGCAGAGTAATGGGCGAGAAGAACCTCCCTTGACCTGCTGGCTACACTCCTCTTGATGCATCCCAGGATGCCATTGGCTGCCTTGGCCACAAGGGCACATTACTGACTCATGTTCAGTTTATTATCAGTCAGGACTCCCAGGTCTCTCTCTGCAGAGCTACTCTCCAGCAGGTCAATCCCCAGCCTGTACTGGTGCATGAGATTGTTCATTTCCAGATGCAGGACTCTGCACTTGCCCTTGTTGAACCTCATGAAGTTGCAGAATGGCAGCACAGCCTTCTGGGGAATCAGCCAGTCCTCCCAGTTTGGTGTCATCAGTGAACTTGCTGAGGGTACACTCTGTCCCCTCATCCAGGTCATTGATGAAGATGTTGAACAAGACTGGCCCCAGCACTGATCCCTGAGGAACTCCACTGGCCACAGACCTCCATATGGACAGATAAGAGCCCATGCCAGACCAGGTTTACTGTCAGGACTTGTGACACCATGGGGGACCAATGCTAGAGCAGTCTGTTCCTGAAGGACTGTTTTTTCCATGGATGAGACTCACGCTGGTAAAGAACTGTTGCCTGTGGGAAGGACTCAAGTTGGAGAAGTTAGTGGAGGACTGTTTTCCATGGAAGAGACCTCACACTGTAGCAGAAGAAGTGTGATCCCCCTGAGAGGAAGCAACAGTAAAGACCATCTGTGATGAACTAAACATAACCCCCATTCCCGATCTGCCTGTGCCTCTAGGGAAGAGGAAGAAACCCAGGAAGAAGAGAGGCGAGGTGTTTTAAGATTCAAGTTTTACTTGTCATTTCCCTATTTCATTTTGATTGTTAATAAATCAAACCAGCAACTCCCAAGCTGAGTCTTTTTTGCCCATGATGGTAATTACTGAGTGATCTTAGTGTCCTATCTTGACCTGTAAGCCTTTTGTTATATTTTGTCTCCTGTCTGCTTTAGGAGATGGAGTGATAGAGTGGATTCGGTGGGCATCTGGCACCCAGGGTTAAAACATCACAGCTGAAGCCAGCTCCAAGTATACAAATCTAGAGGGAGTTAGGTTTTTATTCAGAAAGAAACAGAAGAAGAGATATTGACTCTTTGTATAATGTGTAAGGTAAAGCTTGTTTGAGAAATAGAATATGAGGATTTGGGAACTTTTCTACGGGATTTAAATCTCATAAGCAAATGGGGAGAGATATTGACCACATAATACAGGTAAAACAGATAAAAGAATATATGAAGGTTGCTATCTTTCAGGGATGAGATAGATGTGTTCTACAGTGTTATCAATACTTGAGTGACTCTTCCAACGTCCCCTGCAAGAAAGTAGACAACATATGCTGCACATACATTGCTCAGTACAGCTGCTCTCAGGAACCATAGTGTCCTTCAGGTTATGTGGTACAGAGTGACTTACATCCATTCTTCTAAAGAATAAACTGCTTAAGGCCACCTTCATACTACATGACACAGGGTCCTGCAGCTGTCTGGACTCCATACATTGCCCCTGTGACCCTGGAATAAAATAATTATGGTTTTGGTTCAGACTGTCAGAAGACAGTATGTCTCAGACCAGCAAGGTGGTGTTTTCATAGAATTATGTGGAACTATCTGTTGCATACTTTGCATCAAGTGACTCAAACCCTATCCAAAGTCAATTGCACTAGTGTTGGAGGACTGTGTAGGACAGAGGGAAACAAATCTTCACGTAGTCTTATCTATATTGCTAGCCAAAGTGAGCTGTCTCCAGAATGACTTTTGACGTTTGTTTCAACAAGGCCTAATTGGTCACTCTGTAAGAAATGTCAGGAGCAAAGTGAGATGGCACTCAGTTATTCAACAGCATAGAAAGTCTTTCAAAACCATCGAGATCACTCCTGCCATATCTCTTTTTGCTTTGAGTCTTTCTCACTTTGTTTTCACATCCTTCTGCCACAAATCAAAAAACACCTTTTTAACACCTCTGTGCTCTGACAATAGAACAAATTGAAATTGTGAGTAGCCAAGCATCCAGTCCATAAGCTCTTACATACACTATTGCATTTGAACATTTTTTTCACATTTAAGTCATTTCCCAATGCTTGCAATTCTTAGCAAATATTGCTGCAGCTTTTTTCATGTCATATTCCTTCATGGAGGAACTTATCTCCTGAGAAGACTAGTATATTGAGATAAAAACTCTTGGCCTGTGGAAAGAAGAAATATCACACTGCATTATATGAAACAGCAAGTTTTGATATAGATAATGCAGATACATTTTACACACATACCTGCACTGAATTTGTGATGTAAAAATCCTTCCTACCAGTCTCATGATCTATATCTTGCAACTGGTGTTGTGCAATACTGGTGTTGCTGTAGACAGTAGTATGGGATTAATTATGGGAACAATATCTAGAGTTTCATCTTTGTAAAAGATCCATCCTTGCTGTGCTAACGTGGATCTACCCAAGCAATGTAAAAGCTTCAGGAGAATTTAACATAAAAAAAAATAGATGCCTACTCTGTGAAATTGTGTTTTTTTCAAAACAATATTTGCAAAGCAGTTCCCACTAGTTTCTCAGACTCTATAAAACTGATCCCATTTCACTTGGTTCAACAGTCAGAGTTCTCTTTTACAGTAACAGGAATTCTAGTAATTCCCTGTCACTTGGTCAAGTCAGCACAATGTGATGTTTCTGCCTTCATTTCGAGAGCAAAACATTTAATCGCAATTGAAAAACAGGATTCAAAATGATGGGTAAAATAGAAAACAGAGATATCAGGGTTTTTGTGTGTGTACGTTAAACACAGTGGCATCAATTTTTTTATACAGTTTGTCACAGGGATGCCATGGGATATCATAACATATGATTACATTTCTGACAAGGAAATAAGAAAAAAAGGCAGTTTCAAGCAACATGAAGAGGGAACCAGGGACTGGCCATATAAAACACCATTTTCTGCACAAGCAGAACAAACTCTCCTAAATTTTGTTTTAGTTATGGTTCAACATCAGCGACTATTTCACTAAATTAATGTAAAATTCAACCTCTGCAATATAAGTATGAAATCCAATTCACTTTTTCAAGCTCTGTTTTTTTCCCCTTGTTTTGCACATTTTATCAACCTCAGATGAGTGCGAAGAGATTTAAATGAGTGCCCTGGGCCATGCTCAGACTTACCTGTGGCAGTTCACCACTGTTGCTGTTCAGCCAATGATCACAGATTTCCTTGTCAAAACTTGACAGTGAAGAGATGCCACACCACATGGGCACTCTGTCAGATTCAGGACCTCATAAATGCTCTCTGATCTGGAAACATGAGCAGAGCATACACATTAAGTTGCATTAGACATCTTAGTATGAAAGTCAGTTGACTGAACATGCAAACCTGGTCCCATTTGAAATAAACCTTCAATTCTCGCAGTTCCAGAAGTATATAAATTTCTTCAGGTCTATATCATATCTGAAAATTCTATGGAGCTGTCCCACATATCCTATAACTTCTCTGATGGCACTAAAGACTTCCGTTTTTAAAATTCTCATAAATTTCTGACTAGTAAAAATAGACAAGAAGAATCCCAACCATGGTGTACTGTCCATTTTTAGCCAGACTTTCAGATGTACTTAGGTATTTACAGAGGACGATGGGATACCAGAATGATTTTTCTAGCAGCTAAGTAGCTTAGGTGCCTGTTTTCCATTGAGATCAAGAGAACTTGAACACCTAACACATTAAGCAGTTTTAAATATTTTATCTGCATCTCTCAATAATTTATATTTTTAGAAATCCTACCTCTCGCAGTAAAAATGTACTGGTATTAACAGCTTAAGCCTGTTCATATTTTCCTGTAAAAAACAAACTAATAGCAGAAACCATTCAGGTTTCTCCTTTTATGCACCAGCTTCAGCTACTTTTATGTCTTATTCCAGTCTCCAAAAGCCTGAATAAAAACCTGTTTAGTTTTATAGAGTTCAACAGCCTGCATGAATTTCAATGAAGAGCAGAAATAAATTCCAGTTGTGTGACTTCTTTGCAAGACCACTCAGCCATCAATACTTTCATTCCACGGGTTTGTTGTATCACCTTGGATATGATTCTCTTTCCTGTGAGCATTAATTACTGCAGCAGCAATTACCCTTTTTTCATACTTTTAGGAAAAAGCTTTGATTCCTTAGAAGACATTTTCATATTTCTTACATTTCTTTTGTATACTTTTTTGTATTTTGATCACATCTCTTAATCATATGTAAATGAAAATTACCTCAAAGAAGACAAAGTGGAATAATATTGGAAAAAAAAGTATTATTCCATGAAGTGAGGGAATAAGGAATCAGGGCCCAGTATAGACTTCAAAGTGAATGCTAGAAATGTTCATCTGGGAGAAAAGTGCTGCCCATTGTCACGAGTGATGTATTTTGTCCTCAATTGCCTCGAACCACAGGCATCGCATATCTTTGTGTAGTCTTTGCTAAGAAACTCGCTACATTCATAGCAGATTTGCAATCAGAGAATATTCCAATGATGCCAAATCCTGAAACTTACCAATGGAAAACCATGATGCCCTCTATATCACCATTCTCCATGTATTTTGTCTTGAATCAGAAACTCAAAGTAAAAACTTACATGACTCCTCAGTAATACTGCCCCAAAAACCCAAACCATCCCTCCTTCATAGATTTTTAAAAAGCATATCTGTGATTCATATCGGATGCATTTTCCCACTGCTAACATATTAGATATTTCTGAGATAGGCACATTTTTCTTCACTAGTTTAATCTCTAACATTTTCAAAGTCTTCAGAGGCTTAGTGCCTAGCTCTAGATATTTGTTAATGTGATTTTTCTGACCTCAACATTTTTCTATAATTTTATCCCTCCAGCACAGCACGTTACATTTAAGTTAAAAAGACTGTGGGGATACAAAGAAGGAATTATTGTGCTAGAGTCTGAAGTTAAATTCTAATGTTTACAAAGAACAAGTTGAAAAGAAATCTTTAATGTCCCAATTCATAAAGATGTTAATTTTGACAGCTAAAATGTAATTCTTGGAAAAGAATGAAAGGAAAGGAGGAAAATAATCTTCTTTATCTCTAAAATGCTTTCTTTTTTTGTATGTAGCAGGTGCCCCAAGACACGTTATACTGTCTGCTTTAATTTGTCTTTAATATCAGATGTGCCTTATTGATTTGTTCTGTGTATGTTTTCATTTTGAATAATTCAGAAGCACAATTTTTTTCCATTATGGTCAATAGCCAGAGAAAATTCTGAAGATAATCAATTGAGCTCTGCCTGATGATTACTAGTGTTGATATCCCCCAAAGTGAGGGAGTCGGAAAGGCCAGGGATAAAATGGCACAACAGTCAATCAGTGCAATCAGTGGTACTATCAACACTGGCTGTGCAATGAAAGCCAGATCCATGATGAGGATCCATAACGGCTCCTAAAAGTTCAGATGCTTGACTTCTTGTCATATGCTACAACAGATGGTCTAATGTAAGATTAGATTCAGAAAGCCTCCCTTTCCGCTGTCCTCCTTTCTCAAACTGATAGGATTATAAAACAGTCATGTGGTGTGATTTATATAACACTCAGTGTCTTAGCTTTATTTGTTTCTGGTTTAAAACTTTCCTAATAACAAATACCTTCAAAGAAATTAGCAGGATGAGCACTTGGCTAACAAACACAAAAAAAGGTAGAGAGGTTATTTTGATTTAAACCTAATGCTGATGGATAATGTCTTTAGCTGGAGATCACATATGAGCATCCTAGTAACTCCCATCACATCCTTCCACATAATCAGGGCACCTCACATTCAATTTATAGTGAAAAAATGACTTTTTTCAGTGCAGAAATCAAATGAAGCTGACAAAGGTAGTTGACGAATGGTGGTCCTAAGCACTGTAGAGCTACTGACTTGAGGTTTGATGCAATTTCAGCTGAAGGGAAGAATCTGATTGACAGTAAGCACACAGAGATATACACACATACATATATATA
>WBNH01004932.1:0-54849 GCA_013401255.1 Urocolius indicus
TTCCTCTGTGCTCAACTCTCAAATCAATGGGAAATCTGACCCATTTAGTGGGTCAGTTTTCTAACCTATGTTGCCTTTTACCTCTTGGTTTCCTGGGAGAGCTCTGCTGCTATTGCATTATTATCCAGAAACAGAAGAGATGCTATAAATGTAAAGCACAAGAGCAATCCTTAATCATCCTCATCATTAGTTAATTGCCATAGCCTGAGTCCATTCCAAGGAGAACACAGAGTGTTAAATATAGATGTAGGGATGGGATCTATTTTGGTTGAGTTTGTGCTCTCTCTGAAGCAGATTCTGCCTGCTGCTCCTCTGAAGGATGTCAACACCAGGGACTGTCACAAGAGCCTCAGCCTCACAGGCAGTGGGACGTGGGCTCCTTACCCAGAGCATTTGGGAGGCTGTTGAGCTAGAGCCATGCCTGACACATGAATGCAATTAGCATCCTGCTATATTTTCCACTCAGCTTTTGGGGGAAAACCTGTGAAAAGAACTGGTTCCAACAGTGCCTTGTCCAAAGGCATGTCAGAAAAAGCAGTGGCAGAGGCAGGAGTGGAGTTGGGACTGGCTGAACCTTGCCCAGTGCTTGAACCACGAAGCAATTGGTTTCCTCCACATAAAGAATCATTTGTATCTGTTTCTTGGGCCTTGGACTAGCAGAAATCCCAGCTCTCCTCATTGCATGTCCCTACTTTTCAGAGATCTTTTCTTTCTCCAGTTGTGTACCTTTGTCCTCTCTGCATCTCACCCCCTCCACACCTCCTTTACCCCACTCAATCCACTCCATTAAACATTTCCTTCTCAGTTAGGCTGGTGGAACCCATGGAGAGCAGCTGGCCATGGAGCAGAGATGCTTTGAAACAAGAGTGGTGGCTCTGTCCTCAGTTACCTGTCCAGAGATTCCTGCAGCCCAGCCTTTGTAAAAACACTTTGCAGTTAACTGCTCCTTGCCAGGAAGCTTTGCAGCATTGAGGATGGAGGAAGATGCTTTTGCTCCAGCCAAGGTGAAAGTCAGGGCAAAGCAGAGACCTGTGTCTCCCTCCAACTGCCTAGACTAGGGAAGGCTGCTGGAGAGAAATCTTTAGATAGGGAGCATCCCCATCCCCTCTCAGGCAGAATTTCTCCATCATAATCCATCTGTTGCCTTTGTTTTAGGAGATTGGGGCTCTGTGAGCTGCAGGCAGTGGCTGTGCCATCCCTCTGCTCCTCTCAGCTGGATCTGACCCTTTGCAGGAAGGAGAGAGTTGTCCCCACACCTCCCAGAGAAACAAACCTTGGTCTTTTCACTTGGATGCCAAAGCTCCCAGAGAAAAACCAGCTGCCAGTGTGGGAGGAGCTCAGGTGAAGGTTCTCCAAGGAGACAGAAAAGGAAAGTCAAAACTTAATAAGACATTAAGACAACAGATTCATTAAAAAGTCATTAGTCTGTGTCAGGAGTGGCTTTAATTAACAAATGCCAGGAACTGCAGTGCTGTCTTGTTCCTGCCACTGGGCCTCAAAGTACTGTGACCACCTGCATGCAGCTAATTAAATGCCATTTAAAGCTTCCCCCAAACCTGGCAGCATTGGGTTTTTTTTCCCAACACTGTCAATTTCTTCTCTGCAGCCTCCAAACTCACCTCATTTGTCATTGTCCCCCCCACACACACAAGGAGGGGAGAAACCTTCCCTTCCCTTCCCTTCCCTTCCCTTCCCTTCCCTTCCCTTCCCTTCCCTTCCCTTCCCTTCCCTTCCCTTCCCTTCCCTGATGTGCTTTCTAAAGGATGTTTCCATCTTCCAGTCCTTTAGCCAAATCTCACCCTTCTCCTGTGTTTTCTAAGCTGTGGGAGCATTGGCATGGCTGTGCATCAGCTGCCCATGAACCAGGGACCTGCTGGCTCTTGGACAAGCTCTAGTTGAAGATCCCTGCTCATTGCAGGGAGGTTGGACTACTTGACCTTTAAAAGTCCCTTCCAACCCAAACCATTCTATGACTCTGTTCTTCATCTAAGGCTCCTTCAGCGACATCAGCTCACCCCCATCCTTAGCCAGGGAAGATCCTCATTCCTCCTCCCAGCCCCAGCTGGGAGCTTTGCTCCTGTGCATGCCCCAACACCAAGCAGCCCAGAGCCTGCAGATGCTCCTTGGCCATCTCAAGGCATCTGTTGATAAGGGATGGGGTTACTGCTTGAGGGGGAAGCTCTGTCAACTTAATTTGTTCCTCTGCATTGCACTTCTACAGAGGCTTCACTGTCAGAACCTCACCAGTAGAAAATAAGCCATGGTACCCAGCTGGAGCATCCCCTCACCCCAGTGCCTGCTGTAGGCAGCCAGAGACCCTGGAGGGCTGTCAGGCATGGGCAGGGGAAGTCCAGTCAAGCTGATGGCCTGAAATAGCTGAGTGGTTCACCATCTGCAGAGCACAGCTTGCCTGGGAATACCCAGCAAAACAAAAGCTGCTCCAAGCAATAAAAGAAAGGGAATTGAAGCCCTTTAGAAATGAGGTCAAAGCAGAACTCCAACAGCTGAGGAGGGGGAAAAAAAACTTCCCTTCCCTTCCCTTCCCTCCCCCTCCCCCCCCCCCCCCCTCCCCCCCCCCTCCCTCCCCTCCCCTTCCCTTCCCTTCCCTCCTAGTTTGCATCCACATGTCCTCTCTTCCCTCTCCCTGTGACCAGCTGCAACCAAACCCAGCTCTCTTAACCCTCTTGTCCCTGGGAAGCCCTGGATCTGGGGAGCAGGGAGGTATCACCATGGCTGGCTCTTGACTTCTCAGCATCCAGTGTGATTGCTGATGATCTGCCCATGAGGACATTTGGGCCAAGCTCTGCTCAGGCTCCCAGCTCTTCACTCTTGGAGTTTGTACCCAGAACTTTTCTGAGTACAATATCTCCTCCTAAACCACCCTGAGCATCTTGGCCTCACCCTCTCCCTCCCATCATTTCCCCTCTGCAGATAGCCAGTCTGTTCCCTAAGTAATGGCATTTCCTTGCACAGTTTCAGTTGCCTTTCATACTTCAGGCTGACCTCTATTGGCAACATCAAATCAAATCCATTTAGCCACAGGCTCCCCATTTCCTTGAGTTTCTTCTTGGCTCACATTATCCTCAAGGTTTGGTGTGGTTTGTTGATCAGGCAATCAGAGGCTCTCCTTTAGCTGCACACACACACACACACACAGACACTAACACACAGACACACACAGACACACAGGGACAACAACCACAGGCTCCAGGAAGCACACAGCATCCTCGTGCTGGGATTTACATAACACTGACACTGAAAGCATCAAAGAGAATTGGTTATTAGACTAAGGAGCAATTATGGCAACTGTGAAGAGGGAAGGAGGGAGGGAGGGTGGGAGCTGAAGGTTTGGGTCTTTCCCAGCTCTACAAGTGACACTCATTCTGTTTTACACCTCCCCAAGTAGTTCCCAGCTACAGGCAACTCCAAACCTCCCCAGGGTCCCCTTGTTTTGCATAAGCTGAGTGACAGCAGGTTTGCAGAGAGACATCTGGAAAGGAGCTTGGGCTCTACATTAAGTATCTTTTCATTCCTGCAGTGAGCTGAGCCCCCCTCAGAGAGCCCTGAGGCTTTGCAAACCAACTTGCAGCTGGATATGGCTCAAAAGCACATGTGATGCTGTGCTGCTCCAGCAAAGGAGCCAGGGAAGGAGGTGTGAAATGCCATCACTCAGAGAGCATCCTTCCATCAGCCTCTCTCAGATCAGAGCAATTGCTTTGGAGAGTGTTCCTTGCAGACAACCATCCAGCAGCTGTTCAAGACCTCACAGGCAAAGCTAGAGCCCTATCCAAATCTCTCTGGACACTACAAGGAACTCATCAAGGAAGCCCAAACCTGTATTGCAGGTGCCAGGTTTTAATGGTCAGATAATAGTAGATCTGTGGGAGATTTGGGGCTCTGGTGTATCTGAGAAGTCAAACATCCAATAAACAGCCAAACCCTCACTTTTGTTTGGTTAGAGTTCTGACTTGGGAGCTCTTCTTATTGGTAAACATCTCCTTTGTGGAGCTGAGCAGGTGACTTGCACACATGCCTTTCATCTTCTGGCTTCTCTGCTGTGATGTGCTCTATCAGAGGGACAAACTGTGCTCCCTCACTCCCACCCTTGTGCCCACAGCCTGCTGATAGCCCTCAGCCCTGGAGCAAGGCTGACTTTCACTCAGCCAAAACAGAACTGAAGAGAAAATAATCCCAGCATTTGTAGATGCTTGATTGCCATGGCAACCCTGCAGCCCTCCTCCTGCTGAGCTGCCTGCCAGCTTTGGGAGCTGGCTGGAACTCCAGCCAGGAGCATTTTCCCTCAGCTCCCATCTGCTTTACAGGGTTGAAATCTCACCTATTTCTCTGGCCCAGCCCTGACTCTGTGTCCAGCCCACATTGGTGTTGGGTTTTGTCCCCTTTGGCCAGCACTGGCATTGCTGTGCCCAAGGCTGATGGCATTAGAGAAGCTCTGGGATGGCTCTGATCATAGAATGGAAGGGGTTGGAAGGGGCTTTTAGAGCTCATCCAGTCCAACCTCCCTGCAGAAGCAGCTCCCACCTAGATCAGGTTGCAGCTGTGATTGTCACCAGCACGCCACACTCTGCCCAGTTACCTCCAGTGCCAAGAGCTGGGAGTAGAAAGGGGGGAAAGGGCTCATTTTGCAGGACCTGGGTAGATCTCAACCCCCTGAGATGTGTCAAAGCAGCAAGAACACCTTTCCCTGCACTAAAAATAACCCCCAAAGAGCCTCTAGTTTTCCTCTCCTCTCTTTGCAGATGCAGGATGGGCTTTGTCCTCTCTGCTCACTCCATTCTGATGGGTTTTGCCTTCCAGCAACGCAGTGCTTAAGCCAGCTCAACACAGGCAGGGAGAAGGATTGCTCCCACTCCAGTTCAATAGCATTAATGGGAATTGAGGTCAAAGAGATTCTAGGGAGGGAGTGATGGGTGTTGTGTGTGTGAGCCCTGGCTCTGGGAGAGCTGGGGTGCAAGCTTGGAGGTGACACATGGATCCAATCCTGTCTCCAGTGAGGGTATCCAAGGCTGTGCTCAGGCTCTGGAAGCAGCTGAAGCAAGGTCAGGCATTGCTAATTGCTCCTGCTCCTCTGTGAGGGTCTGAGGCAGCTGTGGCTTTGCTATGGAATCGCTGCCTCTGGGAAGAGATGCTTGGAAGCTTTCCTCAAAGGCAGTGTTGGCACTCAGGGCTTTAATTGCACGCTCAGGATGCTGCTCTGTTCAAGACCAGGTATTATTGGTAAAAATAGCAAGAGGGAGAAACGGGGAGAGAGGCAAAAAAAGTATCAAAGGGCTCTTGAATTGTCATGCTGCATCTGAACAAGCAGCCTTTTGGATCAGCTCACAGCCCAGTGCCCCTGGGAAGATGCAAAGTGCTGGCCTGGGGAGCTGAGCCCCATCAGCACCTCCCTGACCTGAGCCCAGGGGCCAAATCCTGGGCATGGAGAAGCCCAGGACTCATTTTGCAGAGCATGTAGAGCTTCAAGTTCCTGCACACAGGGCTGCAGCCCACAAACTGGGGGTAAAGAGGTTGAGCATTGGGCTGCTGCAGCAGGGAGAGGGGACAAGGTGGTGGCTGGCAGTGCCAGGTGCCCTGCTGGCCTGGCTGTGCTGGGGTGGCCTCATCCTGCAAGGATTCACAGGCAAGGAGAAGGGACAAGGGCTGCTCATGGTTGAGTCATTTGCAGTGATTAAAAAGGGCTCTTCTTTCCTTATAAAGGAGCTGTGGAAGGATGCCAGTGAACATAACCTCTCTGACTGCTGGAGGAATCATTCTGGGGAGGAATTAGCAGCACAGTATTAGTTGCAGGCAAAGAACTTAATTAGCAGATTCAGCAGAGATTCCAATTGGGGGGGGGGGGGAAAGCCAATAAGATGGGAAGAAAGCCCTGCACTCAATACCCAGCTCTTCAGGGGATGGGGTGGTGTGGAGGGGGATGGCATCCCTGCATGGGCTCCTGGTAAACCTCTGAGAAGAGGCCCAGGAGGAGTTGGGATGGAGAGGCTGGCTGGGTCAGGGAGGCTGGGGAGTCCTGGCTGGAGCCTGGGGTGCTGGCTAATGAGGGATCTGGTTTGGTTAAAGAGGCAGAGCTGTGGGGTCACAATGCAGCAAGGCTGGGGCAGCCTGGTGAGTGCTGGCACAGGGACCAGCACTGGCTCAGCCAGGGGTCCTGCCTGCAAGGACATAGGCAACAACACTTCCAGCCCTGGCTCCCAGCATCATCCAGCTCTAACATTAAAGCTTAAAGCACTCACAGGGGCCAGGGCCTGCATTGAGCTGAGCACTGATAAAACACAACTGCAGAGGTCTCCAGCCCTGAAAGGATCCCAAAGCTGTGGGGCTGAGGTGCTGAGGGCTGTGGGTCAGTGCTGGGCTGGGCAGGGTGAGGGGAGGGCTGGGACTGCAGCAGCTTCAAGGGCTTTAACAACTGAAATGGTTCTGTGATTCTGTGTCCCTGAGGGGGGTCCCCAACATATCCCACATGGGGAGGGAGCCCAGGGATGGGGAAGGAGCAGGTAATCTCCTCTTAGCATCCCCCACTTTTCTACCCCCGCAGAATCCTGGGGAGATAAAAGGTTAGGCTCACTTCTCACTCCAGGAGACAAGCAGGACACAGCATCCTGAAGCCTTCACAGCACCATTTCCCAGCTCCATCCCTTCTGCCTCCCAGGACTGATTATCCACCTATGCAAGTAGGCAATGGCATAGACAACCAGTCTTGAGAGATGAAAAGCCCCCAGACACAGAAGATGTGAATGGTCCTGTCTGTTAACCAAGTGCAACAAGTTCAGCTGCAACTGGCTGACGTTGCAGCCTTTTAATTACATTGTTGTCTGGCAATAAAAGAAACAAATTTGACTCTTAAAAGCAGCAAGTAACACATGAAGCATCGTTACCATTTGCCTTCCCCCAGCTCTTCCTTCCTTTATCAGCCAGCACTGAGCTCTTCAGGATGTTTATTTCCCCCTGGACCAATCTCCTGCTTGTAAATTGGAGAGTGGGGAGGGGGTGAAGACAGGCAAGAGAGAGAGAAAGGGAGAGGGAGGAAGAGTGATAGAACATTTCTGCAATGCAAAGCTTGTTCCATAAAAGCCAGGCTACATGATTCAATACTCCTGCCTGTGCTTGGCTAATGGGAGGCTCCATCAGGTTCACTTTAACCCTAGAACTCCCCTCCCAAGGTGGCTGTAAAGATATCTGGGAGGGGGAAAGATAAACCCAGCTTCTCCTCCTGCATTTCTAGGGCTGGCAGAGGGAGTCAGTCTCTTTTGGGCTCTAACTATGGTTGTTCCTGCATTTTATAGTATCACCCCTGATTTATTATCAGCTTTTATAGTAGCTGTAAAGCAGCCCCAAAGCAGAGAAATAAAGTAACCAGAGGAACATTTCCCCCCTTCCCACCCAACGTGATCTGTGCAGCACTGCCAGAGGGCTGCTGGGATGAACTGACCCTGGAGCATCCAGATGTGCAGCCCATCCCCAGAGCACCTCAGTGTTCAGCCTGGCCCTAGAGCATCTCACTGTGCAGCCCATGGTCCCTCCAGCCCTGCTGCAGCAACCAAAAGAGCCACTGATAGATGTCAAGTTGGAGATGTCACTTTGATCCAAACTGGTATGAGAGGGGTTAGTCAGGGCTCCACACTCCTGTCACTGTGAAAAGATGGGGTTTGGTATTGATCCCTTGAAGGCGGCGTGGGGCTGGGGGTGAGCTTGAGCTTAGCTCCAGTGAGTAGAGAGAAGGGAAGCCCCATCACCCAGGACACTCACCTCTGACTTGGAAAGGAGCCCTGAGACTAATTCCCTTCACTGCTACAGACTCCTGCTGTGACCTTGGCTTGGCTGTATAGACCCAGAGCTCCACATTCATTTAGATACTGAAATCAATGGGGGGTTCAGAGGTGGATGCTTAAATGCCTTTATTGATCTGGCCCTTGGCTTTGCTGTGCCTCATTTCCCCAGCTCCAGTGCAAGCTGGGACATGGGGCCATGGCTGAGCAGGGCTGAGCTTTATCATATCCCCAAACCAGCTGCTTCCATGGGCTTTGGGCTGCTCACCTCATCCTTGCTGGGGCTTTGCTCTCCCTTTTTTGGGGGCAGAGAATGTCTCTGGGAAGTGTTTCACATGCATGGGCTGACCTGGAGGGGTTTGGAAGTTATCCCAACACAAGCACTAAAAGACATTCTTAAAAATGGATAAAGATACCATTATAAACATCACAACAAAAGCACATTCACAGTGCCTGATGCCTCCAGTGCAGTGAGAATTCACTGATAACCCTGGTAAAGCTTGGTGTCAGCCCACAACAGCTTCAGAGGATACAAAGCCTCCTCAAGCCTCCTGCTTTCTACACTCCAAATAGATATTACACCTCCAAACCCAGCAACTATTCACCTGTTTATCCTGGGTTCAAAGCCTGTGTGACAGCAGCTCCCCTGTGCAGAACCTCCCCCCTACCACCCCCAGCTTGGCAATCCCCTCTGAACTGCTCCACAGAGGAGGCACAGCTCTGCATCAGGGCTTGAGGAAGGCACAGGGGGAGGGAGGTTGGTGTTTTTTGGAGCAAAAAGTGAGCAGGAGGCAGAAAAACCAGAGCAGATCCTTGAAAATCTCTTTGGCTAAGGTGGATATCAGAGGAGCTTTGGGGCTGGGGCTGTGCCAGCTGGTTTGTGTTCTGTCCACTTCAGTGTAGCTGCTGAAGGAAGGAGGGTTATTGACCCCTGCTCCCAGCAAGGCACAACAGGAGAGCCCCAGGGGCTGAGGGAATGGAGAGCTGCCCTGCCACAGGCAGCACAGATGCTGTAACTCAGAAGCAGCCTGTCTGAATTATGGCTCTATCCTGCACCAGCAATAGCCCTGTAATAACTTACTGCCTGCTGCTGAGCTGTGCTTTGGTTTATTCTGCACAGGGGAAATGCAGGAGGGGAAGGGGTGTCTCCTCCTTGGCTCCAGAGAAAGGGCTGCAAGCAGCTTTTCTGAGCACCTCTGGGCTTTATGACTCCATCATGCTGCCTGAGGGAGCTGCTGTTTTGTCCTTAAATCATTAAAGAATAACAATAACTGTGACACCAAAACCACTTCCCGTGTATGAATAATGCTGATGAGAGTCTCCAGGAGGGGTTGGTGCTTCTTGCCCAGCAGCTCCTGTGCCCAGTGGAAGGTACCAGGGGCAGGCTTGGAGGAAGGAGAAGAGAAAAGTGGTGCTGGGAAAGGATCCTGCCATTGTGCATCAGGGACTGGGGACATCACCTCCTGCCCTCCAAGTGTTCCCAAGTGGGTGTGTAGATCTTGTCTGATGCCTGTGGACAGGCTGAGATGCTGCAGGAGATGCTGCAAATGGGAAACCTTCTCTATCCTTACCTTAGCTTGATGCTCCAGGTGCAGGGCATGAGAGCTGGAGGAGTGAGATGAGAGCAGCCCAATCAGGTGGACTTAGGATCATAGAATCATTTCAGTTGGAAAAGACCTTTCAGATCAAGTCCTGACCACCCCCTGCCCAGCCCAGCACTGACCCACAGCCCTCAGCACCTCAGCTCCACACCTTTGGGATCCCTCCAGAGCTGGGCACTGCCCCAGCTCCCTGGGCAGCCTGGCACAGGGGCTGACACCCCTCTCAGGGAAACAGTTCTGCCTCAGCTCCAACCTCAACCTCCCCAGCTTCAGCTGTGTAAGTGCCAGAGGGGCTATGGGGGAGATGCTTTAGTGTCTGGGTGTGCAGGAGCAGGCTGGGCTCCAAGGAAGGAGAAAACTCCTCTCCCAGGGAGCTGCAGTGATGCCTGGGCAGTGGGGGTGGTTTTGTGGTGACCTGATTCTAGGATGCTGCTGCACAGGGTGGTGTGGGCACAGCTGCAGCAGCAGCCAGAGGATCCATGGCTATTGTGACACAAGGACTACACTCAGGGTGATGTTTCATGCTTTACTTCAGCTGTTCTTTATGCTGGTGAGTTCCTGATCAGGTCTGGTGTGTCTTCTGTCCCCTATGGGTGGAATCTTGCAGTCTAGTGGTGTGATGTTAGAGCCTGAAGGCACAGCTGGGAAGGAAAGGCGCCTGTGTGGTGTTCTCATGAGGGTTTCTGGTGGTGTCTCCTCCTTGCTGGAATGGGAGGTACAGTGAAGCCATGCCATCTGCTTTGTGCACTGAAATGCTTACATGGAGCCTTTGCAAGGACTGTCCTCCACAAATGAAGCTTGGCAAGCTCATGCTGGTCCAGAGGAGAAGCAGAAGCACCAGAGCCCTCCAGGTGTGTTGGAGCTAAGGCTTGGCTGAGTATGGCTTGGCCAAGCTTAGCCCTCCAAATCTACTGCTTGTCTGTAAGGCTGCCTTAGTGCTGCTCCCCAGGGAGCTGATCACAGAACCTCAAGGGCTGGAAGGGACTTGGAATGATCATCCAGTACAACCCCCCCTGCCAGAGCAGCAGCACCTAGAGCAGGGCACACAGGGACTCATCCAGCTGGGGTTGGGATGGCTCCAGAGAAGGAGCCTCCACAGCCCCTCTGGGCAGCCCCTGCCAGTGCTCCAAGAAGCTCTTCACAAACCTCCCTGTGCAACTGGCTCTAAGTAAAAAATAAACCCCCAAACCATCCTGAGGCTTCTTCCTTCTCCAGCAAGGAGAATGTTTAACCCCTTGCACGAGGGGAACGTGTCCCAGGGGACTTCAAGCAACAGAAACTGCTGAAGTAGCAGAGAAAACACTCGAGTGCCATCTCGGCTGAAATCCCACACAATTAAAACCTGGCTCAGGCTGTACTCATCTGCCTGTAGATAGCATCTTGAGAGTGACATGCATTAGTCATCAGCTGCAGCAAGCTGCCTTAGCACACAAGAAGAGCCTGTTTACCAGCAAGGTGTTAGACAGAGAAGGCTCCAGGCCACCCAGGGATGGCTTCTCCCTCCCCAGCAGCTCAGTGCCTGTGTCTGGAGTGGGGGGGAAATGCCTTCTCCACCGCCTTCCCTCGCTTGCAGGGGAGGCAGCTGGGGCTGACTCTGAGTGTGTTTACAGAAACACTTGTCTTCCCACACTGAGAGCATGTGG
Source organism: Urocolius indicus (assembly GCA_013401255.1). Classification (NCBI taxonomy): domain Eukaryota; kingdom Metazoa; phylum Chordata; class Aves; order Coliiformes; family Coliidae; genus Urocolius; species Urocolius indicus. The sequence goes on from WBNH01004932.1 coordinate 11,029, forward strand.
GGAAAGGCTGCCAGAGTGGGCTGGTGGCTCTGGCCTCTGGGAGGTAGTAAATGTCCCCTGTCACCAGCAGTGAGGTGACACTGGTGTCATCCTCATCCTGCAAACGGGATGGGAGGTCATTAAGGGACCTGCCTGAGGCCACACGGAGAATCTGTAACAGAGGAAGAGAAACTCAATTAGTCTTAAGACCAAACAAGCACCTTTGAACCCCTGTAGCTGGATTGAGAAGTGATTAAATGACCTGGGCTTAACAATGCTGTACTGGCATCCACCAAAGCTTGGATGGAAGCCCTGTGCAGTTCATCTGGGTTCAGCTGTTTCTATGGAGTTTGCTGTGTTGGGCCAGCCCTGAGCAAGGTGCCTGCAGCACCAACTGCTCCCATCAATGGTGCTGTGGCACCTCACATCCCCCAGCCCCATGTTCTGAGGCAATGGGTGCTCTGAAAACTGTCCCTGGGTGTTGCAGAAGGATCCAGCCAAGTGCAGGAGCAGCCAGTCATGGCCAAGGCAGACAAAGCTTTGCTGTTCCCCTGAGCTGAAGACAGTGCTGCATGGCTGAGCCCTGAGACCCAGCTCTGGGGCAGACAGGTCCAGAGCCCCCATCAAGTACTGAGGGATTACCCACACCCTCAGCAGCAGCAGATTGCTCTGTGCAGCAGCCTGGGGTGGGCCTGAGACATCTCCTGCACCATAGAAAGCAGCAGACAGCTCTCACCCCTTGCTCACAGTGATCTGTGTGTGCTCTGGTGCCAGCACCCAGGGGTGCAGCACTGAGCACTGGCACCATATGGTTTGCAGTGGCTGGACTGCAGGGCCTGTGCCTTGGGTTCAGTGGGAGAGGAAGGTGCAAAGCACCTGCCCTGCCAGCCCCACAGCACTGGGGGGTTGCAAACCAAAAGCAATCCCAGCCCCTTCTTTTCTCTAAGTACCTGTGGTCCTGGCAGCAGCAGGAGGAGACAGGCAGTGGCATAAAGACCATCCCAAAGGGCTTCTTCAGCTGACTGGGAGCTCCATAGTCTCATGAGAGAAGCGGCTTTCATAAGATGTAAGACAAAAGAGCATAACTCTGCATCCCCCAGTACTTGGGTAAAGCCTCACATTTCATCCCTTGCCATTTGAAAAGCCCTGAGGGGACCCTTCAGCTGAGCCCCCTTCTCGGGCTCTGGGTTTATGCTGCAGAGCATTTCAGCAAGGCTGATGTTAACCATGTGTTCCCATTAAGGATCTGCATAAATGCTTTGCTGAATGGGGGCCAACGTGCCAGCACATCACCCATTTGCTTTTGGGCACATGGGCAGAGATTTGATGTTATTGAAGTCCTGCCAATTAAATCAGGTCACTCCAATCTCTCCTCTTCTGCTTTCTCTCTTTCTTATGTGAGGCTGTTTTCCATCCCTATCACACAGCCTCCCCTCTGCCTCAGGCAAATGCTCTGGGAATGAAGCAGACACCCCTCTCCCCCCCCAGCTCAGCTCAGGCTCCTGAATGGGGATTCAATGGCTACTGTCACTCCTGGGGCATGTGGCATCTGCAGGGCTCAGGTTGGGGCTGGGAAAAGCATTTCTGGGGAGCAACTGCTGGAAAACAAACAACGCTGAGGTTGCTCTGCTTTGCTTTTTCAGAGCCCCCACAACTGTCCCTGGCTCAGCCCATACTCCCTGCATCAACATCTGAGTGCAAAGGTGGATGGAGGTCTCCATCCTTCACCCCAAGCTCCATGACAGGCAACTGGGAGCCCAGATCTTTCCACTTATGACATAGCAAAGCAGAAAGCAGCTTTTTCCTGGGTGTTTCTCAAGGTTAAACAGCCCTGTGCATCCTTTCCCAGGGGAGCTGAGCCACTGGCAGCATGTCTTGCTCTAAAACCCCCTTGGGGCATCTGTGCTGTCACCTTGGGCACGTTGGTGCAAGGAATCTCCGGGACTAGAGGCAGCCAGATCTTTCCAAAGGCGAAGAAAACCCTTTGGGTATTTGGGCAGGAGGGGAATTTGAGCTACAAGGCTTTGGGAGAACCTCCCCTTTACCCCAGGCTCAGTCACCCCATCCCAAGGGGAGGGGACCCGGCTGTCGCAATGGGCTCAGCCGCAGCGGGATGCGCTGCGGGTACCGAGGGCTGCGAGCAGCAGGCTCAGCTTTGGCAGGAGCTTTTTCTAGCTGATCCTGGGAAGAATTGGCTTCAAGGAGCTGGGGGAGATGCCAAGGGCTGACCCTTCGGCTGCTCGCCGGAGCGCCAGGAGTTAAGTGCTCAGCAGGCAGAGGCTGATTCAGGTGGGTGGCACGTCGTGGTGACAGGGCTGGAGTGAGGAGGAGGACGGGGAAAGGGAAGGGAAGAAGAGGAGGAGGAGGAGAAGGAGGAGGGGGAAGCGTTTGCAGGCAGAGGGGAGCGGCGAGAGCGGCTGCACAGGGAAGGATGGAGATGTCCCCCCGCTGCCTCCAGCCTGGGCGCTGAGGGCGAGCGCGGGGGGCAGGGGGTGACCCACGGTCCTCATCCCTCCCTTCTCCCTTCATCCTCCATCTCCAAAGCGACGAGGACGGATTCCCCCTCCATCCCCATCGAAAGGGAGCCCGGCCCTTTGTGTGGCCGAGGCAGATGTGCAGGCAGCTGCGGCTGGGCTGATGCCAACGGCGCCGGGGCACCGGAGCGCAGCACAAGGGTGAGTTGGGTTAAAGCCCCTGTCACCCAATTGTGGGTCGGTTGGGACTTTTGTTTGGGGAGGGAAGGGAGGAATAGGGAAGCTCCTGTGAGCTTTGTAACACAGAGCTGGCTGCTGGGCACTTTCGTTGGGGTTTGGGGTGGGTTTTTGTCTTGCTTTCCAAGGTTTTTGCTTTGGCTGCTCCCTGGGGAGGGGGGAGAAAGGGTGAGGTTGGAAAAGCAAAGGCAGCAAAGGCAATGGGAATGGGAAATGCACACACACACACAACATACACGGCAGAGGGATCTCTCTGCTCTGGGAGCCAGGAGAGGGCTCCAGGGGTGAGTGAGGCAGCGGAGGGGATGGGAGGTTTCCCCTCGGTGTTGATGATGGGAACTGGAATCCTTGTCCTGGCAACTCCAGTGGGATGGAGGCAGCGCTGGGAAGGTGGGGGAACCACGGCAGAGCCCGTGGAGATGCTCGTGGGGTTGGTGCTGCCGTACCCAGGGATGCTGGCAGGGTGTAAGCCAGCCAGGAGCAAGGGATTGATCCAGCCAGGAGCAGGGCTTTCAGTACATTAACCCCTCTGTGCCTATGAGAAACGTTAAAGGAATGAAGTGCAGAAAAGCAGCTGTGATCAATAAAGCAGCTTGTTCCTTTGCTCTCTCTCCCTCCCCCCTTCCCAAAGCACTTTTGCCTCCCAGTGCCAAGCTCAGCCCCTGCCAGGGGAGACAGGACAGGCTGCCCAGGGGCTGGCAGGCAAAAGGAGATGGCAAAGCAAACTCTGGGAGCAGCCCTCCCATGGCTCATGGTGTCATTTGGATGGGTCTGTGTTTACATCAGCCCTTCCTAACCCTGCTCCTCTCTTCATGTGCCTTCCCTGCTGCAGCTGCACCGGCCACTCACCCACCTGCAATCTGTGTGCCTGGAGCTCCGTGCACAGCAGCTCTGGACTGTGTGCCTGTGCCCTCCCAGCCCAGGGAGCCATGAGCAACAGGGCTCCAGGGCTCTGTGTGCAGGGAGGAACCTGCTGCATTGTCCCTTGCACCCACCTGTATTGATCCTGTCAGGGAGGTGTGCTCAGGATTGAGAGGGACCCTACAGGTCTCTCTGTGGCTGAGGAATTGCTGGTACTTACCTCTCCCTGATGTTCAGGCAGGCACCAGACTCTCCCCACCTCCTCTGGCTTCCAAGGCAGAGCCTGAAAAAGGGATTTGAGAGGTCTCAGTAATGCCCTTCTTTCCTATCCATGAGGAGAGGGTGAAGCCCTTTGCCCCCCAGGCTGGCAGTGGGACCCTGCAGGGGATGCTCAGGGCTGGGCACTACATGATGGGAAAAGGACCCTTGGAGCAATGTTTTCAGGGAAGCTTTTCTTGGAAGCTGCAGGTAGATACTACCACCACCTCTGGGCATGAGGAACTGGTTCCTCAGGCTGGGATCTAGCAAAGCTGAGAGGTCAGCAGCTTCTCAGGGATGATGCCTGTCTCACCTGCTTTGGGCTGCTGTGCTGATGCTGAGCCAGGACCCACCCAGCCTCTGCTGTTGCTTAGAGGATGAGCAGCCCTAATCCTTGCAGCCTGGATGCAGGCAGAGCTCAGAGCAAGGCTGGGAAGCAACTATCTCGTTTCTGTCTCAAAGCCTGAGCACGGTGCAGCTGTGGGGTGATGGGATGTAGCTGGGTGCAAGCCTCCCAGAGCAGTGACTGCTCTCCCTGCCATGGGGCTTCACTTGTGGATGTCCATCAGTCCCTGAGACATGGGGCACCATCACCCAGCTCCCATCCTGTTCCCCTGTAGCAAAGGACCCTGCTTGCTGCTGGCCCAGCCCCTTTGCTGGGGGCACAGCTCTTCCCAGAGCTCCTGGCTCTCCTTTCCCTTGTGCAGAACCAGCACTGAGTGCTGCTGCCCCAACACCATGACCCCTCTCTGTTTAGCACCCAGATGGTACTGGCCTCAGTGGCTGTGCAAAGCAGAGCTGAGGCCAAAGTGAGGGTCAAGTCTTGCCTCCTCAGCCATTTTAAAACCCTTCCCTTGGGTGGGACCTTTGTAATGCTCATCAGCTGTGCCAACACCCATCACAGAGCCTGCAAAACCCCTCTGGTGCAGGGGAAGGGAGTAAGGTAGGATCCCAAGCTAAACCCATCCCACCTCACTAGGGATGTCAGAGCATCAGGAAACCACTTTTCCCCCAGTACTGTATATTAAGGTGTCTAATTCCCTCCCTGGGGAGCTGGGGCAGCCCCTCTGCTCTCTGCACTGCAAAGGAGGTGCTGTGGAGGCTCCAGTTCCCAACGTGGAGCAAAGCTTCAGCTGCTCAACCCAGATGTGGCTCCTTGAGCTTCAAAGAGCTGTGCTGGCTCAGGGTTTGTCTCTGCTCCCTGTTGCAGGTGATCAGTGCCATTTAGGGATGTGATCCTCAATGTCTTGCCTAGGACAGGGCTGGAGGATGCTGACAAGTTCCAGAGCTCACTCCAGGTGGGCACTTGAAAGGCTGGGAACTTCACCAGCACCTCTTTCAATGCACCGAAGCCCAAACACAGGGCTTTCTTTATTCCCAGAAGAAAACACATCTCCTAATTCACCTCCAGGGTTAGATCCTGCTCACTCCTGCCTCTCCTTTCCTTCCCTAAAAGCTGCTCATCAGATAGCATTCCTGTCAGTACATGGCTGATCTCCTGGCAGAGCACAGATGTCAGTTCAGGGCCCGTGTGGTCCCCTCCTTGCACACAGAAAGTTGCAGTCACCCTCCCTTCTTGCTCTTGCATTCTTTCTTTCGTTCTTTTTTTGGCCAGGAAACATGCTGAGAGGCTGTTTCACTGCTTAGACATGAGGCCTCTGGCACTGACTGATGGCCCCTCTCCTTCTGCTCAGTGTGGGTGGGAGGTACCTGTGACTTTGGTTCTCCTCCTGGAAAGGGAATTGTTCTCAGGGGAAATGCCCTCTGGTGTGCTCTGCATTGAAAGCTGCAGCTCTGCTCAGCTTTGGCTGGGGGAAAACTGGGAGAAGGAGCAGCAGAGCTGCTGCTGAGCACAAAGTGCTGTTTGCTGCTCACTGGGGTGCATTGGGAGGAGCATTCCAAGGAGATGGGTTTCAAACTCCTCCTTAAGAAGGGAGATGATCTCTGTCAACAATGTTCTGCACTTGAGACTGTTGGGGTTAACTTTAAGGTTTGCTCACTGATGTTTATGACTCATGAGCATCTCATGGAGCCCAGGGCATCCTCCTTTGCTCTCCATGGTATAGCAATTCCCTCCCAACATCCCTCCTTGTGCTGGGCAGCTGCTGAAATGCCTGACATGGTTCCAGGACATCAGGCAGCTCATGCAGTGACACGTCTGTGCAGCTTTAGTGGTTGCTGATGGCAGAGAGGATTTTGTGCTAGATGTCTTTAATAGTGGGTTTTGCAACGGGTGGGTTTAAGGAAGGCAATAAATGACTGAGGAAAGGGCTCTGGTTGCAGCTCAGAGCAGGGCAATGGCAGCTTCAGCAGCACTTTGGGGGCTCCTTGGTGTGGGAATTGAGGTGCCACAACTGTATGATCCCAGGATCATACAGAGAGAGATGAGGGCTTGAGTAACCCCCATACTCTCCCTCCAAACAGCCAGAATCCTGGCAAGGGGTGGGGGGGATGTTCCCAGGGAGCTGTTTGCAAACACACAGCAGAGCAGGAATTATGTGGCAGCTCTTGTTTGAGGCCTAATTCCCAACCACAAAGAAATCTGGGAGAGTTGGGATCCGTTCCCAGACAATTCACAAAGGGCTTTAATTGGGCCTTAAGTGGTGCCTCAGTCTTTGTGCTGGCTCTGTGCACTGGGGTGCTTTTCACCCAGACAGAGGGGGAGTGGGGAGGGGGGGGGAAGAGACAAACTTTAGTCAATAAATTACTTGGTGATAAATTATTCACCAACTCAACTCAGAATTAATGCCAACATCCCCCTCCAGCAGCTTATAAATGCTCTGATAGCTCCTGACCCTACCCAGCCCTCCACAGCCTATCCAGCAGCTTTAAAAGCCCATCCCAGGCTCTATTATAAACCCATATTTTGTGGCATTTGATAAGCAGCCCATAAAAAGAAGTGTCAGTCCCAGATGAAATCTGGCTGCTGAGGTTGGAGCTTTTGTCCTTCCTGGTGCCCAAAGCTGAAGCTGCTTTTTCAAGCTCGAGCTGAGAGAATTGGGGTGGTGGGGTTTATTTTTGCATGAAGACAGGCCACTGTGCCTCTGTGAGACTTGCAGAAGGCTTGCTTTGAATTTAAAAGGGAGGAATTTGTTATCAGCCTAAAAGAGAGGGATGGGAGAGGAGAGGGGGGGTTGCATTTTAACCAGCCTTTCCCAAAGGCTGAGAGGAACTAATTCCAGCTCTCTCCTTGGAAGAAAGCAACTAGCTTTGCTCTAAAGCCTTACAAAAGCCAGGGGAGCTCCTCTCCCTGTGTCCCAGTAGGTTCATGTGGCTGGAGATAAGCTGGAAACCTAGAGGGGAGGTAAAAACCCCTAAAGGAATAAAACCATACAAGTACCTGGTGACCTGAAAAGGCCAAAATAAACGGGGGTTGGTTTTTTCCTACTTGTAAAGCATCAAAAAATGAAGCAGCACGGTTTGTGGTGGAATAAACATTTCATCTGGGTGTCTGGCACTCCTTTATAGCACCATCAGTGAGCTGAATGCAAAGGTTTGGTGGTTGAAGCCACTGGTTGGTAACACAGAAGCAAAGCTCCTTGCTTGGCTGCAAAAGCCCCTTTGGATTTCAGGCACTTTGGCCCCAAACTTGGGTCTGCAGGGTCTGATCTGAGTTTGCAAATGGCTGCACTCACTCACAAGCTGTGTTTTTCCCACCAAGGCTTTGATTCCCATGGGAAAAAATCAGCTGAGTCCAAGCTCTGAGTCACTTTTTTCCCCCCCAACTCCCACGTGCTGCCGCTGGGAACCAGCGATGGAGCCGGCTGGGATGACCCAAAGCCTGTGCTGCTGAAGGGCTGGCTCCATGCACTGCTGTGCAGCTCCAGCTCTCCAGCAGCAAGGTGCAGCTGAGGAGTTTTCTAGTTCCCAATGTGCAGCAGGATTCATCCCTGAGCATTTGAAAGCACCACGGAGCAGCACCAGCGTCAGCTCCCATCGTGAGGCTGCCCAGCTCCCATCTGCCTCCTGCAACCCGGGTCCTGCTCTGTCTGTTCCTTCCTTTTCATGAAGCTGTTGTCAAATAAGACCAGAGGGATTTCAGTGACACTCTCCAACAAGCTTTATGGCTTTTTGGTATCTTGTTGACTCCCTCTTTGCTGCTTCAACCCTTCTGGGAAGCCACAGATGTAACCCCTGGTCCTCCCTTCCTCATCCAAGCTTGTTCTCCTCCCCCAGCTTGGCACACAAATGCCAGTTTCCCTGTCTTGCTCAGGTTTGGAGGGAAGTTAAACTGAACAAGGCCGTTTACATCTGAAAGCCATCACTTATCATGCCAAAACATCTCTGCTGGCAGGCTGGCAGAGGCTGGGAGTGCTGCAGCTCTGCAGAGTGGGGGCTGCAGGAGCTGGGGGCTGCAGGAGCCAGGGGCTTCACCCCAGTGGCACAGCAGCCCCTTGGTGCATTTGGCTTCCCTTTGATAACTTTTGGGGATGGAGGGAGGAGAGCAGAGCTCTGCCAGAGTCTTTTTCTGCTGGTGAAGCAGCAGGGCCTCATGGAGCAGCAGCTCCTGGCACACAGCATCCTGCTCCCACGTCCCTGGGCTGCCGCTGGGCAGAGCTGGAGGCAGCTCCATCCCCTCTCGTGTCAGGTTTTGGTGCCATCTGCTTTTTCCCAGTGTCCTTGGTGTAGATGGTCTGCTTGGGCAGTGCCTGCACATATCCAGGCACTGCAGAGCTGAGTGGGTTTAAAAACCACTGCAGCCAGAGGCAATGGAGAGGGTTGATGTGGCTCCTGCCTCCATGGGGCTGAATCCTCCCTTTGCACTGACTACAGAAAGGGTGAAGCCCTGGGGTCACCCTGCTATGCTGGGGGCCAGGCAGCCCTCTCTCTTGCCCTCAGGGCTGCCAGATATTGCCCCCCCACCTTTCCCCCTTGCCACTGCAGGATTGCCCCGTGGTGCAGCTCCTTGATCTCCACAGCAGCCCAGAATGACTAAGAGGCAATGAGCCACTCACAGAAACTCAGCAGAGCTCTCATTCTGTGAATAAACCTAAAAGGGAAGCAATAAAAAAACCACCCATTCCCAGGGGGGGAAATGATGTTTGTGAATTAAAGACCAAGTGGGTGACATTTCCAGCCAGCCCTGTGCAGCTGCAGCATGGGGAGGAGAGGCGGGGATACATGTGGGGACACCAAGGGCTGTGATTCCCAGGGAAGATGAGAGAGAGGCAACTTCTCCCACTCTGTCCATGCTCAGGGAACCCTGTGAGTGGCTCAGGATTGCAGGGATCTTCCTTGTAGGAGGTGACAGGCAGCTCTCAGGGCCATGAGGACAGGAATGAGGGGTTTGTGTTGCAATGGGAGGTCCCCATGGAAGGATGGCAGAGGTGGGGACAGAAACCCAAGCACCTGGCAGGATGCTGTGGGTGGAGGAAAGGGGCAGGAAAGAGGAGGAGGGAGAAAAGGAATGGGGAGAGGTTGCATTTTTCTAAAGCATCTGTCAAAATGAGCTGTGGGAAATGAGCAGTGTGGGAGGCCAGGCACTGCCAGGCACTGCTGGGCACCAGGCTGCTGGGGGCTGGGTGGAGAAATGGTCCATCAGCTCTGTGTGGGTGGAAGAGTGTCCCCAACCCAGCCTGGCCTTTCCCTGTGATCTCTTCAGCTGCAGCCCCAGTGCACAGCAGCCCTGGAAAGTGATGGGGGGTCCCTCACACCCATCCTTCCTGCACACCTTGAATCTCTCACACCCATCCTTCCTGCACACCTTGGGTCCTTCACACCCATCCTTCCTGCACACCTTGGATCTCTCACACCCATCCTTCCTGNTCTCACACCCATCCTTCCTGCACATCTTGAATCTCTCACACCCATCCTTCCTCCACACCCTGCATCCCTCACACCCATCCTTCCTCCACACCCTGCATCCCTCACACCCATCCTTCCTCCACACCCTGCATCCCTCACACCCATCCTTCCTGCACACCTTGGATCCCTCATACCCATCCTTCCTACACACCTTGGATCCTTCACACCTGCAGCCCCAAAGCCTCTGGCTTCAGCCCAGCATCCTCTCAAATCAGTAATGCCATGTGCCCAGGTCACCCCATCCCATCCCAGCCTTGCTCCCAAGGGCTAATTCTCTCACCAGTGGCAATTCCCCTCATCTCTCCTCTGCTCCCAGGATCTCAGTGATAGGTTTGGCCAGGAACAAACACAACTCCTCACCCATGAAGGGTTATTTCACTCCCTTCACTTTGGGGAGGGACCTTTATCAGTTTCCCAGTGCCTGGAGCTGCAGCCACAGGCAGGGCAGTGCCAACACTGAGATGTGAAGGTTGGGGGTTGGTTCCCCCCCTGCCTGGATGTGTAACCCCTTTGGCTCATGATAGCAGAGGCAGCTTCATGGTTTGCAAAGGACCAAAACAGCCCCCAGCCCATTGGAAATCATCTCTGGGGTCTCTGCTGGTGGCAAAGCTCTGCTGCTCCCCAGGGAAGGGCTCAATACCCCCAAACCATGTAAAGGTGATGCTGATACAGTCATTTCCTTCTCAGAGCACAGCACAGGGCTTTGCCTCCATCCCCACTGAGCTGCTCCATGCCTGGGAAGGGGGTGAAGCAGCCCCAAAGCTGTGCCTGGCAGTTGCTATGGCAACTGTACATTTTTCTTATGATTCCTAATGACTTATTGGCATTTGCACTAATCTACAGGGGGTTTTCTGGGCTGCTGGAGGTTGATTCATCTCCTCTCAGCTCCTGAGACCAAGGGGCTGGAGCCTGGGTCAGGCTGGGGGGGTTGGAGGGGTGGGTCCTGCCCTGGTGTACAGCATCTACCTGTGCAAGACAGAGACAGGAGTCACCCAGCAGCCCTTAAATCACAGCTGCTTAAATCACAGCTTGGGTTTTTTTACCCCTGTGAGGCTGAGAGGGAGAGTGAGAGACCCACAGGGTCTGGAGGGGAATGGTTGTTACTGGGTGGGAACCAGTCAGCATGGAGAAACAGCCTCACAAGGAGCAAGAGCTGTGCAAATGCCCCTCGTTGGGGGTTTGGTGGGGGCTGAGATGTGACTGCAGTGAGGGATTTCCCAACCACATCCCAGCTTTTCCTCCATGCAAGTCAGCACAGACAGAACACCAGTGCACTCTGCTTTTGAAATCCATGTTCCAGTGCCTTGCCCAGGTTTGTTTAGGTGGATAACACACTTGTCAGGTGCTCATCAACTCAGCTGCAAGGTTGGAGCAATGCCCTAGGCAGGGCTGCCCAGCAACCTCTGGCTCACTCCTCTGGCCAGGCTCTGTGAATGTTTGGAGGTTCTTTCAGAGACTTGGAGAGATTTTTTTTGCTGTGACTTGGGGACAAGTTTCCAGCTCCTGAAGCTGTACTTGGGCCAGTGAGAGCAGCCCAGGGTTCTCAGCAAGCATGCATGTGGCTCTGAGCTCTTCTGCCCAATTGCTTCAGAGGCACAAGCCACCCATTGTGGTTTTCTTCCTGCAGAGAGGCTGCTCTGGGTGTTGTATGTGGGAAATGGCATGGAAAACTAAGCAGAGACTGGGGAGACAAAGTCAGCAGCGTGGCCAGGAACAGCTCCACGTCCAGCCCTTTAATGTCACCCCGTGTGCTCTTTCTGGCTGTCATGTCCTAATGAGCTGCTGAAACATTGGCTTTGCAATTACTGGCTGAAATGTTTAACCCTGAGCTGGAATCTGAGTGTACTGAAGCTCAGATCAAATCATGGGAAGGCTTGGAGGCTTTTAGGGGCAGTGCCAAGCTGTTGCAGCACAGGGGAAGGGGGTTGTTCCCCTTGTTTGGTGGGTTTGTCACCAGCCTGGATCTGCTCTTGTCCTTGCTTTTTTATTGCTGGAGCTTCCCTCCTCCTCACCCTCTCCTGCAGCCATCCCAGGCTGCTGCTGGCCCACAGCATAGGGAAGGGAGAACTGAGCTAACTGTCAGTGTCCCTGGGCACCTACCAGCCCAGAGGGGTTTGGTAGGAGCTTTATGGCATCTCCAGGGGCATTGTGGCAACAGAGCAGCAGCTCATTGGGATGTTTTCTGTGGTGGGAAGCAGCAGGGGAGCCCAGGACTCCTCAGGGAGCATCTCACATCCCTCCAGAGACATCGTTGAGGTGCAATTTAGTGTCACTCCCTGGGGTCCTCAAGCCCTCAGAAAGTGCTTTGTGCCTCCAGCCCTTTTGTCACAGCCCAGGATGTGCCAGCAAGATAACAGGGAGAGACTTCTCCCCTGTAAGTAGAAATGAGCCTGATTTCACAGCACTTCCCAGCAGCCACATTGCCATCCCTGACCTTCCTTCTGCTGAAGATCAAAGGCCCAGTTCCACTGCTGCTGGACTCACCTGCCCAAGGGTTTGCTGGCACTGAACCCTGCCCAAACCAATCACCACAGTGTGGGTGGCCAGCTCCTGGCTCCCTTCCTTCCTTGGAAGAGCAGTTTAATCCATCAAGGAAGAGACAAATAAGATGGAGGTGGCAAAGGACCAGCTGAACCTCAGCACAGCGATGGCTGAGCAAGGTCCCTGGTTCCTGGGCTCTCACCTCTTCTCTTGGCACTGCCTGTGCTACACTCCCTGCCTGCAGCAAGGCTGCATAGCTGGGGGAATATTGTTGCCAACAACAGGCACCTCTAGAGAAATAACAGGAGATATCCCACCGTGGTGCAGTTTTTAATGACACGAGGAATTCTTTCCTTTCCTTAAGCTTTAATAAGCTGTTCCTCCCCACATGCCCCCTCCCTGCCTGAAGAAAGTGCACAGAGCCTCAGTTTATCCCCCTGAACATCAATAAAGTGTGATGGCACAACATTTCTTCCTAAAATACTCCATGGGGACAAGCTGGAGCAGCCTCTGGTTGTTCCCAGGCTCTGGATCAGGTCAGGATGACTGCAACCCAGCACCTTGGGCTGCTGTGAGCCACCTTCACCAGGGTTTTCACTCTCACTGGGAGCTGATACCTTATTCCAGAGACCTGTCTGGGGAAGGGGGATGAACAGGAAAATGAGGACATGCCCTCCCCAGGTGACATCCTTGGTCTCTGTCCCCTTCAGAGCCTGGAGCTGAGGTTAGTTTCGTGGCTGGTTTGCGAGTGCCACGTGAGTTACAGAGCTCAAAAGCCACTGACATTGCCCAGGGCATCTCCTCTCCAAAGGATGCTGCCCTTGGCCTTGGTGTGGGGAAAGGAAGGGAGGGGGAGGTTTGAGGGGGCTGCTCTGCAAATGAACCATCCTTAATGGGCAGCTCCCCCCACCCCCCCAGGCTGTGCTGAAGGGTGTTGATGGATGTTGCTGTTTGGAAGCTGATCTGTCAGGGAAGGTCAATGGGTGGCTGCAGCACAGGCAGCATCTGCAGCAGTTACTGTGGCCATCTGTCTGCTGGCTTCATGGCCTGGGATGCTCCCGGGCTGGGATGAGGACCAAGCCTTTGAGCTGGATGGGATGGAGACTCTGGGTTGTCTGGGCAGGCAAGTAGAATCACAGAGAGATGGATTCTATTTTCCTCTGGGCTTTTAAGATCTGGTGAGGGAGGTTCAAACAGCCTGCCCACTGCAGCTCCAGGCATGCTACTTGTTTGTTTGATTAGAGAGAGGAAGAAATAAATGGAAGAGATATGAGCATCCCTCTTCACTCCCAGCTCCTGTGCAGCACTGGCTTGATTTTTCAAAAGGACTCAGCATCCAGAGCTTCAGAGCTGTCTGCATCATTCAGAGGGATGCATGGCAGATGAGCCCTTTGAAAGTCTTGTCCTGTGGCCTGGAGGCTTTTTCCTCCCATCATTAATGATCCTGGGAAGGGGAGAGGGGGAGGGTGTGTAACATCCAAGAGAAGCAAACAGTATGTCACACAAATGGATATCCTGATTTCCTGGTGTGCACCTGCCTCTCCAGCACTCACTCACACTGCTGCAAGGCACAAAAACACACACACACACACACACACACACTTGTGCAGATTATGAGCTACTGCTGCTGTCATGTTGTCACAGCTCAACAGGCTGTGTTACAGCCACTGGAGTTATCACATGGCATTGCCCTGCTGCTGGCAGCCTCTGGCAGCAGCTGCCACACTCCTCACTCCAATCTTAACAGCCTCCCCCAGGCTGTGGGAACTGCAGGAGCTGCTCCTGCCTCAAAGCTGTGTAGGGGAAAGGATCCCCTTTCCCTATGGCTGGTGAGGACCCAGAGCTGAGGCTCTGTGCAGGGAGAGGAGCTGCAGTCTGGGAGAGGCTTCAGATAAGTGTTGCTGGTTGTGCAGGGATGGCAGTGGGCTGGCTCAGATGCCAGGCTGGTTGCTGCTCTCCCTGCCTGGCCTTTCAGCCTGTGTGGTGCTAACCCAAGAGGAAAACCAGCCCCAGATGCCCCATGCAAGTTCACAGCTCATCAGCAGCCTGAGGATATGGAGAGGGGAAAGGTTCCTCTGATAAAGGCACCAAGGACAGCAAAGGGCTCCCACTGCAAGGAGTGATCCCTGCAGGACAGCCCCTGCTGTGCTCCAGCCTGCAGCCCCCAGGGCCTGGGGCTGATATGAGCCTGAGCTTTGCAGCCCTGGAACACAGCTGGCAGCAAGTGTGGTGGCCCAGGAGCCTGACAGAACCCTGGGGAGTGGCAGAGCCAGAGCAAAGGCAGGAGCTGGAGGTCTCCATTTCACCTGAAATCTGGCACCTTCCCCCTCTCTGACAGACCCATTAGAAGCTCTAATGATATCTGAGTGCTCACAACACCCTTTCCTGAGCAACCTGGGGATAAAAATCAACGAGGATGCTCTGAAGGGGGAGGTTTGGTTGATGGGAGATGGGCTTGACACACAGAGCAGCAATGGCTGCATCACCCAGGAGCCCAGAGCAACGGGAGCTCCCTCTCTGGCTGGAGACCACTGAGGGGCAGCTTTGCACTAAAGTCCAGGGTGACACTGCACAGGGTGAGGGTGGAGGATGCTGCTGTTATAGAGGCAGCAGGTACCAGCTCTGCCATCCCATGTAGAATCATTTGGGTTGTTAAAGCCCTTGAAGCTGCTGCAGTCCCAGCCCTCCCCTCACCCTGCACAGCCCAGCACTGACCCACAGCCCTCAGCACCTCAGCCCCATGCCTTTGGGATCCCTCCAGGGCTGAGCACTGCCCCAGCTCCCTGGGCAGCCTGGCACAGGGGCTGACACCCCTCTCAGGGAAACAGTTCTGCCTCAGCTCCAACCTCAACCTCCCCTGGGGCAACTGCAGCCCATTGCCTCTGGTCCTGTCATTCATGGCTGGGGAGCAGAGCCCGACCCCCAGCTCCCTGCAGCCTCCTGTCAGGGAGTGTCAGAGAGTGCTCCTGTCTGCCCTCAGCCTCCTCTTCTCCAGCCTCAACACCCCCATTCATTCCCTCAGCCCCTCCCCAGCACCCTTGTGCTCCAGCCCCTTCCCCAGCTCTGTGCCCGGCTCTGGCCACGCTGCAGCCCCTCAGTGTCCCTGTGGCAGTGAGTGAGGGGCCCAGCACTGACACAGCCCTGGAGCTGCAGCCTCCCCAGGGCCCAGCACAGGGGACAATCCCTGCCCTGCTCCTGCTGCCACCCCACTGCTGATCCCAGCCAGGATGCCCTTTGCTTTTTGCCCCCCTGGGCACGCTGCTGGCTCCTGTTCAGCCACTGACAATGAGCACTCCCAGGTGCTTCTCTGGCAGCACTCAGGTCCTTAACACAGGGATGGTCCCACTGGTGCTCTGCTCTGCTCCAGGTGCTAAAGCCAGAGGTAGCAAAGGCCTTTGGGGGTCTGCCAGTCCCCTGAGGCTCCACAGCCTGGCTGGAGACCCCTGCAGGTGATGCATCCTGCAGATCTCATCCCTAGGCCTGGTTGGGGAGCAGCATCCTTTATAGGCAGCAGCTCCACTTCTTCTGCAGGGTTCAAAGCCAACCCACCTGGGACTGAGAACAATTAATTTTCCCAATCTGCACAATGATCAGCTTCTGAGGTGAACAATTAACCAGGCACAAATTGCAATTGTCATCTCACTTCTGATTTTAATTTGCCCTAATGAAGGTTAAATGCTTCCATCTCACTCCTCCTCCCACGGCCCCTCTGGCAGCCCCCAGACCCACAGCCACAGCTCTCCCAGGGCTGGAGAAGTGCTGGGGGAAGGACAGGGGGGAAAACCCATTAATCCCTCTTGTGAGCTGCTTGGTTTCAGTTATCATGGCCAATAAAAGTTTTATTTAAGGGAATTGGCTGCCTGTGACCATGCATTCTGCTTTGTCACAGCCTGTTAGCCTCTGGTGCTTGCCCTTTGAATCAGGGGCTGACATTTAATCAGCTAAAATCATGCACTGATTTCTTTTCCCCCCCACCCCCCATTCCCCTGTCTGATCTGAACTCAGTGCTTTTTGGACACCCTTGGCTGTACCCTGGCTCCCCCCATCTCCCACCCCATCCCCACCTCCCAGCTGTGTTATCCTCTGCAGCACCTTTGGAAGCTGGCAGTGTTGCCTAATGAATTCCTGCTCTCACTGAATTGCCTTTCACTTTAATGCTTAATTTAGATTGAAGAAGGTGGCTGCCAGGTCTTGAATACCAAGTGAGCCTCTGGTGTAGCTCTGACTGGAAGTTGCATGATGCCTTCTGGGGTTGGGAGGAGCAAAGGCACCTTAGTTTGGTGAACTTTGTACAACCGACCCTGCTGCTTTCCCAGCCTTTGCAATCTCCTTTCTCCTCTATCCTCAGCCTCCCTTCTCCTCCATCCTCAGCCTCCTTTCTCCTCCATCCTCAACCTTCCTTCTCCTCCATCCTCAGTCTCCTTCCTTCTCCATCCTCAAACTTCCTTTTCCTCCATCCTCAGTCTCCCTTCTTCTCCCTCCTCAACCTCCAGTCTCCATCCTCAGCCTCCTTCCTCCATCCTCATGGAAGCAGACACACGAGCTGTCATCAGAATACAGCAGCCTCAGGCACTGGATGTGTTTGGATGTCACATCATCCATCTTTGAGCAGCTCAGCCCAGGCCCCCTCCTGCTCTGCAGCTTCTGTGCAGCCTTTTCAAGTGGGGCAAAGTGACAACAGAACGTTCCCAAGGCTGGGAGCAGGAGCTTTGCCACATGCCAGCTCTGCACAGCTCTCCCTCCTCCTCAAGCCCTCCAAGTGCCTGATCATTTGAACACAAGCACTAAGGAGAAGGGCTCTGAGACAGAGCCTGAGCCTTTTCCTGGGGTGAAGCATTGCAGCTCTTTAATAGCACCAATTAAAACTGCAGAGGGAAGGAGATGTTGGCAGGCAGTAATCCCCCAGCCTGGAAGATGAGCCTGAGCATAACTTGTTATGGCTTTGCTTGAAAGGGGAAAAAAAAACATCCTTTCTGTGACCCTTGGAGGTTGAATATTGGCCCTGCTGGGCCACTGCTGCTCTGCTGCAGCCAACAGCCCTGCTGCCTTGGCTTATTAAAAGCAGCAGCCAGTGAGTTGTGAGAAGGAGCAGGGAGAAGTACATCAGCATGATGAGGATTCAATGACAGGTCCATCAACTGATCTCTCAGGGGACAAGATAAACCCCCTTGTCACCTCCAGTTTGGGGCAGTGGGGGTTTGCAATGGACTGGTGATGAAGATGAAATGGCTTTTCAAGGGCTTGTTAAAGTCAGTGGAAGGGGTTCCCTGCTCACCCCCTTTCTGCAGCCCGGCATGGTGCCAGCAGCAGCAGCCTGTGATGCATCCCTGCCAGCCTCTGAGCTCAAATGCAGCCTGGCAGACCCTGCCTGGCACTACCAACCACTTCCATTTGCTGCCTTAGGGGGGGGGTTGTTTTTTGCATGCCACCTAGAGAGGATGTGGAGGCCAATCCTGCCCCAGCCATGCCCCTGACACGCTCAGCAGCCATCACCTGCAGCCACAACTAATGCACCCAGCAGCCAGCTCAGGCTCAGCTGATTCAGTGAGCTGTTTGCATAGCTGAGCTCAAAGCCTATCTTGTCTGAAGCTAAAACCAATTAAAATCCCTCCTGGAAAGCCCTAAGCACAGATCCAGCTGCCTGCAGCACAGCTTTCCTCAGCCCCAGCCTGCAGCCCCCTCCCTCTCGTCTCACCCCACATCCCACTGAGCCTCCTCAGGGCTGTAGTTTGCAGGATGCCCATTCACCCACTCAACCCCTGAGCATCTGCCCTCTTGTTCCATTGCATCTGCCCACACATTGTGCTCAGGATCTGACTCTCCTTCCCAGCCTAAGATGGGATCTTTGCCAAGGATCCGTCCCTCCTTGCATTCCCAGCCAGACCAACCCAACTCCACTGTTTGAGTGTTGGGCAGCTCTGGCACCCCAAAGGTGCTGAGTGTGCTCAGGCAGGGCTGCTCTCAATGCCTCCACTGCCTCCTGGGGTTAAACACCCACTGAAGCCTTCTCCAGCTGCATCTTTTCACAAGCCTTTTAGCTGCCTCATTATCTTTGAAATTGGAGAGTTTAAAAGCCATCTGAGGGGAAAGGACAGAGGTGTGAGGCTGCATCACCCCTCTCATCATCAAGGCAGACACATCCTACCCTGCCCATCCTCTCTGTCCTTCTGCACCCTGGCTATGGGTTGGATGTGGAAGGGAAATCTGGGCTGTGGCTGTGGCTCAGCAAAGCTTTGCTTCTGGAGAGAGGATGGCAGCTGCTTTGCCTCTGAGCATAGGGATTCAGCCCACCCACTGTGCACATCCCTCCTCATCAAACTTTCCTGCTGCCAAAGCTGGGAGCCTTGAACTGGGTGAGACAAGAGGCAGCAAATGCTTCTCATTTCTCTTCCTGTTCCTATTTGGGAGGGAGGAGGGGGGGGAGTGTTTTGTTGTTGATATGATGATGAGTTTATCTGAGCCCCTCTTTGAATGACAACCCCATCCCAACAGCTCATTTGGAAACTGTCAGGTCCATTGTTGAGAAGTCATCAGTCAGGGTGATGAGTGCTGACAGATGCCCTGTGACTCTGCTGGGGTGTCTCATACCCTGGGCTGCAGTCTCTTGGAATATCACATCATTCTCTGTATTCAGCATGGCATGAAATATCCCCTTTAGGAAAGCAGAAGGGGAGGGGAGGGGGTTTAATCCTTACATTGCTTCCATTTCTGGATAGTCACTCAGGCTTTCATGTGGCAGTCGTGGAGTTTCAAGCTCCTGATGGCACTGGATTTGAAGCAACAGGAGGGAAGTTTCCTTCTAGCTGTGGGTGAAGCCCCTGGGGCACATGGAACTCTCCTCCCCTCATCCCCCCCACCGTGGGGAGGGATTGATGCTGCTGTTTGGTCCCTCAGGGTGATGACAGGAGCTGCAGATCTTGTCTGCTCAGGGCTGTACCTGCAGCCTTGGAGCCATGGGCTCTGTCCCCTTGGCTGGCAGCTCTGTTGCCTGATGGCTCTCCCTCTCCACTTGAAATACATGGCAGCAGCATTTCAGCCTCATAGAGCTGATGGAGGGCAGAGTCTGGCTGTGATCCTCAGAATGACCCTGGGGTTGTCACAGAATCCCAGCCTAGTGGGGTTGGGAAGGGCCCTGAAGAGCTCATCCAGCCCCAGCCCCTGCTACAGCAGCTTCCTCTGGCTCAGGGGGCACAGGAACGTGTCCAGGTGGGGTTGGAAACCTCCTGAGAAGGAGCCTCCACACCCTCCCTGGGCAGCCTGGGCCAGGGCTCCCTCACCTCAGCACCAAAGGACTTGCTCCTCCTGTGCCAGTGGCACTGTTTGTGTTCCAGCTCATGCCCATCAGCCCTTGTCCTGGCACTGGGCACCANCTGGCAGAGCAGAGGGGCAGCAGAACCTCCCTGGCCCTGCTGCCCACACTCTCCCTGATGCCCCCAGGAACAGGATGCCAGAGCCCAGTGGCTGGGCTGCCTGTGGCCAGCAGAGCCAGTGCTGGGAGCTGCTTTCCTTCTTCCCCTCATCTGCATCACAGAGCCTTTGTTTGCTCTCATTACTGTGTCTGTGAAGTGCCTGATGTGTGAAATATCCTTTTCATTAGCTGCAATTGGTGAGGCCTCCTGGGACTCTGCTCTGCTTTCAGGGCCAGCACTCTCCAGACAAGCTGGTAGTGGCCTTGCTCAGTTTCTGGCTTGTGGAGAGCAAAGGGCTGTAAGCTCAGCATAGAGTGCTCCACCAGCCAGAAACCAGGAGTGGGACAAGCTGCAGAGTTCCCTTGGCTGCATCCACCCCTGAGGTCCTGCTGAGCAGAGCAGGCAGAACAGTTTGCTAGAGCAAAGCTGGGGCTGGAGCCTCCAGGACTGCAGATCCCTTGGATTTTCCTGCCTTTAGGGATGAATCTGCTTTTCCTCCAGCCCCTGGGGAGCTCCTGGGACCTTCTCTTGAGTGCAGCTGTGGGAAATTCCCCTTGGGTGGGAATTAGGGTGGTAGGAACAGCCCACCACAGTGTCAGAGCCCACAGGGGATCTCTCCACCTCCCTCTTCTCCCCACCTTTTTCTTCCCAGGTGCATTTTCACCCTCTTGTCTCTCCCATAGCCCCAAAGCAGCAGCACAAACTGCTGTTGACAGGCAGCAAGTTTTGTTATCAGTGACTTTACCCCCTTGCTGGAGCTTGCCAGGCAAACATTCAACCTTGGATTTGTAGCCAACCCCAGTGAGACTAAATCCTCCCTTCTAGCCATCCCAGGAGGATTCATGTGTTGGCCTGTGCCCTCACTGCCCACCCTGCTTCCCTTTCATCATCCTCCTCCTGGCCCTGATGCTCCCAAGACCTCCAGGGGGTCATGTCACAGCAGCAGTTTGTCATCAGAGCTGCCACTGCTGACAGGCAGGATGAGGACAGGAGTGACAGCACAGTGGGAGCTGCTCCAGAGCTGCTGCTGCTTGCAGGGTCCAGGATGGTTTGTGCTGTGCAAGGTTTTGGGGGTGGTGGGGATGCAGGAGGGAGAATGTGCCCTGTTCCACCCCTGAAACTCCATGAGATGCCCCTGGCTTGGGCCATATTGAAAGGGTTTGGCTTTTAAAGCCCCAGCAAGCAGAGCCCATGTCCCCATGGGGAGCTTGGTGACAGGTTTTGTTCTCTGTTGCATGGATTGTTTCTGCCCTCATTTGAACCTGCCTGGCCTTGGCCCTGCTCTGTGCACTGCTGCAGCTCCTGGTTTGCTTGCTCCTGGCAGCCTGAGGTGCAGCTCTGGCTCACCCCAGAGCTATTTCACACGCTGCTTCATCCCTTACCCAGCCTGAGCTCCCTCCATAGCAGGACCTTGCTCAGTGCACCAGCATGGCCCATGGAGAAGAGCTCTCTGCTCTTGCAAAGCATCTTACTCCTGATATCAGCCAGGACAGGGCCTGGCCACCTCCATCCTGCTGGGAGATGCTCATGGTGCTGTGTGCTCAGCTCAGGGATTTGGGGAACCTCACTGCAAGCACTGGGGGCCACAGTGGTGGTCTGTCCTTGCCCAGTGGCTCTGCTGCTTCCTTGCTCCTCAGCCTGGTCTGTAGTGAGCTCATTAGGAAAGAGCTGGAGGTGTTTTCCAGGCAGTTCAAGAACCTGCCTGAATTATTTAACATTCTGCTCCAGATCATGGCAGGGGAAGAGCAACCGAGGGAAGCTCATTACCAGGTCAAGGGCTGTTTGTCTCTCAGCCACAGCGTGGCAGTGCCAGGGACAGGCTACACCTGCAGCTCTGTGCCCATCAGCTCAGGGAAAGGAGCAGCACTATCTGCCTCTGACCCAGGCAGCTTGGAGCTGAGGCTTGCCAGCAAGCTCCTGAGGCAAGGATGTTGGTGCCTGCAAACTGAGGCTTGTTGCAGAGCTGGAAGGTGGGAATGAAGCAGAGCAGAGAGGAAGGGGGAGCTTTTTGGGTGGGCTCAGGATGCTCAGGGCATGGTGGTGCTGTCTGTGGGTGCTGAGGTTGCCTCCTGTGTGCCAGGAATGGGGAGCTTTGCTGGGCACAGGCACCATTTTCACAGCATCACTGACTGGTAAAGGGTTAGAAGGGACCTCCAGAGACCATGAGGTCATTTGCAAAAGCCTCTGAGTGATTAAGGAGGCAAATGCCATTTGAAACCCCTTGCTGGGCTCTCAGAGGCTCAGCAATGGCTGAAAGGCTCTAAATTAGCTGTTGCAACTCAGGAAGATCCTGGAAATAGCTCTGGAAACGGTGATACAGGACAGCAACAGTTGGCAAGGGCACATGGCAGCCTCACCAGCCCTGCCTGGTCCCTCTCTCAGCTTCTCCATCCCCTTTCTGCCCTGGATGTTCTTGACATGGGAGCCTGGATATCTTGACTTTGAGCCCTGGCCCAGGCTGCCCAGGGAGGGTGTCGCGGCTCCTTCTCAGGAGGTTTCCAACCCCACCTGGACACGTTCCTGTGCCCCCTGATTAAGAGGAACATGCTGGATGAGCTCTGCAGGGCCCTTCCAACCCCCACCATGCTGGGATTCCATGGTTTGAAAGGGGATTACAGGGCTGCTGGGGAGGGGGATCTGCAGGTGCAGGATCTGTCTGCACACAGCTGCAGTTCAGCTCCTTGCTGCAGCCTGGGGATGGTGCCAGTCATTGGAGATGCTTCCAAAAATGCAGTTGAGTTGCTGTCCAGTGCAGCACAAGGGTTGTTGAACACCACAGATTTCACAGAGTAAAGGACAATTGAGCTCTGAGCTGAGACAGAGGCTCCATCTCCTCAGCCTCTCATTTCTCCAGGCAATCTGGAGTGGAGCTGAGCCATCTTTTCCAGTTGGCTTTTGTGAGACATTTACAAATGCACCAGTTAACCCCAGGGCCTGGAAAGCAGCCCTGCCATTCTCAGCAATAAAAAAAAGGAGATGGCCTCAGGGCTGCCCAGCTGAAAAAGAATGGATTGGAGGCTTCCCACAGCCCTGATCATGCTGCACACAGGGGGCAAAGCTGCTGCCTTCAGACCTTGTGCCACCAGCTCTGCACCTCCAAAGCAGCCAGAGCACTGCAGATGGATTTAACTCCTGGCTAGTGAGTCTGGCTGTGGCTGTGGCTATTGCAGGGAGAGCCAGTGGGCATCTCAGCAGCCATCTCTGCCACTGAGAGTGGCCATCCAGCCCAGATCCTGCTCCCTGCCAAGGTCTCCTGGTCTCAACATTGACAGTCAATGAGAAGGAGGGAGATGAGGGGCTGAGAAGGGTCCTGCTGATTATCTCCAAGGGGAGATTATCTCTGAGGGTTTATACCCTCAGAAAGTCTCAATGCTGCTGCACCATGTTTTCACACAATCCCAGCATGGTGGGGGCTGGAAGGGCCCTGCAGAGCTCATCCAGCCCCAGCCCCTGCTACAGCAGCTTCCCCTGGCTCAGGGGGCACAGGAACGTGTCCAGGTGGGGTTGGAAACCTCCTGAGAAGGAGCCTCCACACCCTCCCTGGGCAGCCTGGGCCAGGGTTCCCTCACCTCAGCACCAAAGGACTTGCTCCTCCTGTGCCAGTGGAACTGTTTGTGTTCCAGCTGATGCCCATCAGCCCTTGTCCTGGCACTGGGCACCACAGAAACAAGTGTGGCCTCATCCTCCTGACACTCACCCTTTAGGTACTTTTAAGTGTTGCTGAGGTGCCCCTGGGCTCAGGCTTCTCTCCTCCAGGCTGAACAGCCCCAAGTCTTTCCTTATAAGCAGGATGCTCCAGTTCCCTCAGCATCTTGCTGGCCCTGCACTGGCCTCTCTGCAGCAGTTCCCTGTCCCTCTGGAGCTGGGGAGCCCAGAACTGGCCCCAGGACTCCAGATGAGGCCTCAGCAGCTCTGGCAGAGCAGAGAGGGAGGAAGGTTTTGGAGAGGATGCTGTGCAGGGACACCCCAGCCCAGGGATCCTGGCTCTTCCCAGAGCATCTCCCCAAGCTATGGAGACAACCTGTCTCACCTGGTAAATGGCACCATGCTTATCACCATGCAATGAATGCGGGACCAAAAACAAGTGTGCCATGTGCCCAGCACCACATGAAGGCCAAATCCTGCACCCTCCAGGCTGAAAGCTTTGCCTGAAGCTGGCAGCAGCATTTCCAGGAAGCCACAGGGACCTGTGAGTGCATTTCAGAGACAGACAGAGCCCCTGCAATCCTTCCAAAGCCTGAAAGCAGAACAAGAACAACAACAGGCTGATTTCCCAACCCTCTTCATTAAAAAACATCCCAAGTGGAGGGAGAGGAGCATCCAGATAAGCAGCAGCCACCAGTCCTGCCCCCCCGGGCTGCAGGCAGCACAGCCTTTTGCTTTGCACACTCCCTGACAGCTTTTGATGCCCTGGACCAGCTCTGTCGCTGTTCCTGCCAGGAGAGATCCAGGAGAAACCCTCTCCCTAACAACATCGCCGGGTGTCTCTGCACAAAACAAGGTTTAATCCAGGGAAGAAACCACCAGACAAGCTGCAGAGCAGCAGCCCCTCGGTGCTGTTGGCTTTGCAGAGGTCTGTTCCTTCCCTCACCCAGGGGATAACAAGCTAAAAGTGACAACTCGAGGCTTTAGTGCTCTGGCACTCGGCATGCAGGGAGCTGGGGGGATGCTTCCTGAGCTCTGTTCCCCTTTTGCCCTTGGGTTGGTTTGTTTGTTGTAGCCTGAGGGGTGGGGGAAAGGGAGGGGAGTGAAGCTGCAGCCGGGCTGGGGCTGGAGCATCCTCCCATCCCTCCTCCTCCCATCCCCTGGGGGGCTGGAGCATCCTCCCATCCCTCCTCCCATCCCTCCTCCCATCCTTTGGGGGGCTGGAGCATCCTCCCATCCCTCCTCCTCCCATCCCTTGGGGGGCTGGAGCATCCTCTCATCCCTGCAAGCAGAGCTGCAGAATATACCCGGGATTTAATGAAAACAGCTTCAAACAAAGTTATTTTTCCCCTTTCCCCTTTTTGCCAGCTGCTTCATTCCATTGCCCGACGCTGTTTTGCCACGGCAGCCCCTGGCCCTGTGTTTCAAGAGCAGGGTGTTGCCATGGTGCTCAGCCGGAGGATGCTGCGGGGCTGTGCCCGAGCATCCAGATGAGGGGAGGCTGCCGGGGAGCGGTTGCCACGTTACAGGGAGGGGTGAGGGGAAAGGAGGAGATTCGCTGTCTTGTCTTTATTTGGTTGGTTGATTGGTTGGTTTTTCTGGCGGCTGGGAGCTCCCTGCCAAGGTTTGGCTCAGGAGCTTTGAACAGTGAGGGTTGGTTTTCAGCCCAAGGCTTTGGAGCTGTTTGGGCAGAGAGATGAGCGCTCAGGCAGTGATGCTGAAACATCTCCAACCCCCCTTTTACCAGCAGAAGGGATGGATTTAGCTTCCAAAGACCCCCAGCACTTGTTTTGCCATTGCTTTGCATGCTGGACACAGCATTTGAAGAAGAGAAAGCCTGAGCTGTTTGATCACAGTCCCAACGTGGGTTTGAGATGGGAGCTGAGCCCAGAAACCTCAACCCATGGCCCTGGGGGTTACCCTGGACAAGTCTTTGCAAGAAGGAGTTTCCCATTAGCAACAGGAGTCCATTAAAGCCCAGGACATGGGAGGGATGAGCTTAGATGAGGCTGCACTGGATCTGAACCACACTGAACCCCCTGGTGCTCTGTCCCTGGGTTGTGAAGGTTTCCTTCTCACCTTGTGCCTCTCAGCAGTGACCAGTTGGTGCAGCTACTGTGACACATCAGAGGTCCAGGAAGGAAAGTCAGACCTGGACACAGAGGCTTTTGGGCTTCATGGCCATGGCTGAGGTGAGGAGCTGTGCCAGTCAAGGATGGCTGAGCTGCAGAAGCTGCTGCTTCCCACGACAAAGTGAAGCTTTGGGTAGATGTTGGGCCACGCTGCTTGAGCAGGTTTTCCTTGCTGAAAGCATCAGGCAGCTCACACAGCAACTTCTGCCTTTTGCTCGCCTTCTGTCAGCTGCAGCAAACTCCAGGTGCCTGCAGAGGCATCCTTCTGGCTGCCTGGCCAGTCCCACCTCCCTTTGATGGTGCAGATCAGCACCCATGGGCAGCAGGGATAGGGAGTGCTCACAGGAACATGGGGATGCTCAGCCCACCCCATGGCTGCTCCATCCCCAAAGTGCCCAAAGGCACTGTCTGCTCCCTACACCAGAAAGAAAAGCTTTCAAGAACCTCCCAAACACTTGAAGGGATGTTGAGGCTTATGTCTCTGCATCATCCCAGCCACCATGACTTGACCTCCCCAGCTGAAGAGAGAGTCCAGGCATCAGTTATTCTGTGTTAAACAGGGAATCATTGCAAACATTCATTGAAGATTAACAGCTATCTAATAGAGACCATTTAGGATCACAGTTGTCTGAGGGGCTGACCCAGGCTGCATGAGAGGTAACAGTCCCTGGGGATGTGTTTGCCATGCTGGAACTGACCTCTTTAGATCCAGTTCAAGCTGTCCTGACCCTCTGTGCTGCATTGGACAGTGATGGGGACCTGAGGCAGAGTAGAAGGGCCATGAGCAGAGCTGAGCAGCCCAGCCCTGGAGGCACAGAACCATGGAATCAGTTGGAAAAAGGCCTTTAAGATCATTGAGGCCAAGCATGGATGTGGTAAGTGCCTGTGCTGGCATCGTTGGTGCCCACTTCCCAGAAGGTGTGAGATAGCATGGGGGAGGAAAGGGCTTGTTTTGCATTTGCACTGAGGCTTTCACTGCTCTAGAAATGTGATAACTGAGCCATGCTGCCAGCTGGCAGCACAACAGTAGCAGGGACAGGGTTGGTCTGCTCAGGGCTTCAGAGTCTGTGGGTCCCTCTCCTCTCCTCCAGCCTGGATTTGGATGTGTGAAGCACTGTCACGGTTCAAGCCCAGGGAGTAACACAGCTCCATGCAGCTTCTCCCTCCCTCCCCTTCCCCTCAGCTCCTGGGGAGGGGGATCAGCACTGAAAATCAAGGTGTGGAGCTGAGGTGCTGAGGGCTGTGGGTCAGTGCTGGGCTGGGCAGGGTGAGGGGAGGGCTAGGACTGCAACAGCTTCAAGGGCTTTAACAACCCAAATGATGCTGGGATTGTATGATTCTACAACCCCCTCCTGCCTGGCAGCACACTGCAGGAAGCATTGGGCTCCTCTGGCTGCAGGAAGGGAAAGGGAAAGGCAGGAGAAGCCCTGGGCTCAGCTGCAGCCATTCATCTCCCCAAGCCAGGCTATTAGACAGATGACAGAGGGAGAGAGGCAGCTGGTGCAAGCACTGAGACCAAGGCTCCTTCCATGGGGTGATTTATCTCCTGGCTTCATCCAGCAAACTTGCTGATGAAAAGACTCTTCCCTTCTCTGTGCCTCATCAATTCTTGTTCTCATTGCTTTCTCCTTTTCCCTACTTCCCTTGGGCTCTGCTGCCTGTTCCTGCAGCCTCTCCCCAGCACTGCACACCTTTGTCTCTCCTGCACTCCCTGTCTCCTCTCCCTCTCCCAGCTTCATTCTCTGATGGCTTCTTTGACCCATTCCTCCTCCTCTGCACTTCTTCGTGGCACTTGCCTTCCCCCTCACTCCTCCTCCTCCCACATTTCCCCTCTGTATCCTCCTCTCCATCCCTCACCACTCCTGGATGGGATGGAAACAGATTCCTTGAGGCTCCCATCAGCCAGTGACACCACAGATGGTGTCGTGGGCTGGTGACAAATTCAGGTTGGTGCCCTTTGGGCAGCCCCCTGGCACTTTGTGTCTTGTTTCCTCTCTTGCAGAAGAGAAGAAACACCTCCTGAGTGGGTGAAGGGAGCTCAGGGACCTTGCTCTGTGTGTGGATAGTGCAGCTCAGCCTCCTGCACTGGGAGATGCTCATGCAAAGCTGGCTCAAAGCTGCATGAGCCCTTCTACTACAGGTCTCCCTTGGGCCAACTCTCTCCCAGACCTGAAGGGATTTTGGGTGCAGGTCCCCAGGGTGTCATTGTTGTCCCCAGGGAGCAGGGCCATCAGCTCTGACCCCTGCCAGGATTCTCCTCCCCAGGGTTTGAGCACCACAGGCTGCTGATGCCCTCCCTGTTCCATTGGAAATGAGCTTTAAAATGAGCTTCAGTGCCCAGAAATTCCCCCCAAATGCCCTTTTTCTACCAGCTCACAGCCTGTTACTCACACAGACACCTGCACATAGCACCATCCTGTCTGGGAGCCTTTCCCCAGCCATCAGTGCTCCAACCCCATCCCATGCCTGGCAAAAGAGACACAACCTGATGCTGACACCAACCCTGCAGAGATCCCAGAGCTGAGGAGGCTTCCCTGTAAAATGAGGGTTGAAACAAGGTACTTCTGGGCTCTTCTTCCAAGCCTGAAGGAAATAAAGAGACAAATAAACCCCCAAACCGAACCCAACCCCCTCTCCCACACCTCAGATTAAGCTTTTAAGGAGCAAAGCTTCTGTCGTTTTGTGATGGGCAGAGAGAGACTGACAGTCCCAGCAATGCCTGTGCACTTACAAAGCAAGCTGTGGGTCCATCAGAAGGCTGCAGGAATCAATACAGCCTTTGCTCTCCTTTTCATGCTCTTTCTCCAGGAGGTGGTTGCAAAGCCAATGCCCTGGCAGCAGGGGAGGAGGGGAGTGAGAGGGATCAATTCTGGCACAAGGCTGGGTCGATGCTGCATGAACTTTGCTTGGAAGCCCTTTCCAAGGAGAACAAGGAGGTGATCAAACAGAGCTGATGGAGGGAAACTTTCTTTCCCCACCCTGGCTGCCTTTTTTTAATGATTGTGAGAGGTTTTTTTTTTCCTGCTGTGGGAGAGTCTTTTTAAGATGGGGAGAAGCTCTGGGGCTTGGTTTGATGTGTGGCAGCAGGGGTCAGGAGAGATGGAGCAAAACAAACAACCCAAGGTGGGGCTGGGGGGGAGAGGAGAGGTGATTTGCTCCAACTCCTCCAATCCCATAGCTGGATGGGTGAAGGGCAGGGACATGCCAAGGGGTTCACCCCCACCTCAGCCCCTTGCTGAATGTCCCACTGAGGAACCCCCAACCCCTTCTCTCTAGAGAGGGCACAAGGAAAAGTGGCAAAGGTAGAGCTGTACCCAGCATGGAGGGGGTTAAGAGGCTGCTTCAGTCCCCCAGGATGAGCCCAAGCTGGGTTTGTTACCCCCAGGAGATTGCCCCCACCTTGGGCCAGTGCTTTAAAAGGAGCTGAGGAGGTGGGAAGACTTTATCCTAGAGAGAAGGTTGGGGTAGGAGGTTGTGTGGCTGGTGCAGACTCATTGTGCAAGGGGCTGAGCTTGCTTGTCTGCTGCTCTTGCTCCAGAAGCTTGGCTTTCTGCTCAGCATCAACCCTCTGAGCCTCTAACCCCCTCAGTATTGTCTCCTTTAAGCCTTGAGGCCCAAGCCTGTGCAAAGGTAGATGTGTTCACTGCTTTGGTGGGGTAGAAGTAAGGGGGAAGAGATGGGTCTGAGGTGTGATCTGTCCCATTGCAAAGCAAGCTGAGCTCTGAGGCTGTGGCTCCTGTGCTGTCACAGAGCTTCTGTTAGAGATGCCAAGAGTGAGCTCTGGGCTTGGGGAAGCTTTTCATCCATAAGCACACCAAGGAAAAGCATGTTAGGGGCTGGAATAGGGCTGGGAGAGCCTGGATGTAGGCACTTGGTGCTGGGGAGGATAAGGGAAAGGGAATAGAGCCCTGAGAGCCCAGAGAAGAGCTGAGCCTGCAGGGGCTTTTTGTTCCCAGTGTCTGCAGCTCTGGGTCTGCTCAGGGAAGAGCTGTTGGTCCCTGGGCTGCTGGTGGCCCTGGGCTGGGTGTCTGTGGGCTAATTCACTCAAAACCTCTGGGATGGGAGGGCACAGTTAGTGATACGGGTGTAAAACAGGTCAGATGGATGTGTTGGTCTGTGTTGAGGCTGGGCAGGCTGCTGGGGGTCCTGTGTTGGGGGGCTCTGCCTCTCCAGCCCGGTTGTCCTCTCTGATCTTTGCTCACCACGTGCACGAGTTCTCCTCTAACACAACTCGTTGTCTTCCAGGAACAGCTTTGAGGAGGAACCTGAGAGATGCAGAAATGAATCCCTTGGAGTGGAAGAAGAGGCAAAGCTCTGACTGAAGGTGCCAACCCCAATCAGTGCTGTGTGCAGAGGGAGCCAAGCAGGGGCTGAGCACTGCCCAGGGGCTCACATGGAGCATCCTCTCCCACGGCTGCTGTCCCTCCACAGCTCTCACCCCATGGCCTGCTCTGGATATACCCTCTGAACCTTTCCTACCCGGGAAGAAGCTGGTCCCACCAGCCAAAAATGAGCCTCTTCCAAAGCAGCTCGCTCCTGCTGTGTGTGGTGGCTGCTGCTGCCATCCCCATCGTGCCCTGGAAGGTGAAATGCCCGGCGCAGTGCGTCTGCCAGATCCGCCCCTGGTACACCCCTCGCTCTGTCTACAGGGAGGCAGCCACAGTGGACTGCAATGACTTGTTCATCTCTGCAGTGCCTGAAAACCTGCCAGAGGGGACCCAGACCCTGCTCTTGCAAAGCAACAACATTGCCAGGCTCGAGCAGAGCGAGCTGGACTATCTCCGAAACCTTTCCGAGCTGGATCTGTCGCAGAACAGCTTCTCTGATGTCTGGGACTTTGGCCTGAGGGGCATGCCCCAGCTGCTCAGCTTGCATCTAGAGGAGAATCAGCTTGTTGAGCTGCCTGATGGCAGCTTCCCAGGGCTAAGCAACCTGCAGGAGCTCTACCTGAACCACAACCAGCTTCGCAGGATCGCTCCCAGAGCCTTCTCCGGCCTGGGCAGCCTCCTGCGCCTCCACCTCAACTCCAACCTGCTGAGGACAGTCGACAGCCGCTGGTTCCAGATGCTCCCCAGCTTGGAGATCCTCATGATAGGAGGCAACAGGGTGGATGCCATCTTAGACATGAACTTCAGGCCACTGTCGAACCTGAGGAGTTTGGTTTTGGCTGGGATGAACCTGAGGGAGATCTCGGATTATGCCCTGGAAGGGCTGAGGAGCCTGGAGAGCCTCTCTTTCTATGACAACAAGTTGGTGAACGTCCCCAAGAGAGCCCTGCAGCAAGTCCCCGGCCTCAAGTTCCTGGATCTGAACAAAAACCCATTGCAAAGGGTCAAGCAAAGCGACTTCACCAACATGCTGCACCTCAAAGAGCTGGGGCTCAACAACATGGAGGAGCTGGTGTCCATAGACCAGTTTGCTTTGATCAACCTTCCCGAACTGACCAAGCTGGACGTGACCAACAACCCCAAACTCTCTTTTATCCACCCTAATGCATTCCACCACCTCCCCCAACTGGAAACCCTGATGCTTAACAACAATGCCCTAAGTGCCTTGCATAAACAGACGGTGGAGTCTCTGCCCAACCTGCAGGAGATCAGCATCCACAGCAACCCCATCCGCTGCGACTGCGTCATCCGCTGGGTCAACAGCACCCAGCCCCGCATCCGCCTCATCGAGCCCCAGTCCACGCTCTGTGCAGAGCCCCCTGACCTCAAAAAGAGGCACATAAGGGATGTTCCCTTCAGGGAGATGACAGATAGGTGTTTGCCTCTTATCTCCAGCAAGAGTTTCCCCTCCAGGTTGGAGGTAGAGGATGGGGAGAACGTGTCTTTGCATTGTCGAGCTCTGGCAGAGCCGGATCCGGAGATTTATTGGGTGAGTCCTTTAGGGGTGAAGCTGATGCCCTATGAGGAAGATGGGAGGTACAAGGTACACCCTGAAGGGACACTGGAGATCGAGGGGATCTCAGTTGGGGAGGCTGGGCTTTACACCTGCGTGGCTCACAACCTCCTCGGGGCAGACACCAAGAGCGTCAGCGTGACGGTCAATCACACCTTCCCTCTCAGCGAGGACAGCCTGGAGCTGCTGGTGGTGGATATCCAAGCCTACCACATCCTCCTCACCTGGAAGCCACAGCTCAACACTGTCTCCTCCAACCTCACCTGGTCCAGCTTCTTGCTTAGTTCCAACTTAGACGTGACCAACGTGGCTCGGATCCCCATGGGAACCCACACGTACAACATCACCCGGCTCCAGCAGGACACGGAGTACTGGGCTTGCCTCCACGTGGCCTTTGTAGACTTGCAGGTCAAGGTGGCTTGTGTGAATGCCAGGACTAAAGAGGCTGCCCGTGGCTACTGGCTGCTGGAGGGCAGGCAGAGCCTCCTGAGCGTGCTGATCCTCTGCCTCTTGCTCCTTGCTGCCAGCCTCACGGCTCGCTACGGCCTCAGAGCAGAGCCCAGGAGGGCTGGGGAGCTACTGGGGAGTGGCACAGCCCTGCGTGTGGTTTATCCCCCCTTCAGACAGCCCTGGGCTCGGGGGCAGCATGGGGGGCAGCTCCTGGCTGTGGAGGTGCAAGCAGCCTCTCTGAACTGCTGAAGGCTGATGGGCTG
Source organism: Urocolius indicus (assembly GCA_013401255.1). Taxonomy (NCBI): domain Eukaryota; kingdom Metazoa; phylum Chordata; class Aves; order Coliiformes; family Coliidae; genus Urocolius; species Urocolius indicus. Next base: position 42,924 of record WBNH01004932.1, read on the forward strand.
TTGCGGGCTGCTGATGGTTTGGGGATGGGGAGGGAGAAACTTCTTTTTTACCAAAAAAAACCAACCCCACCAACCCCAAAACTTATCAAACAAACACAAAAAGGGATTTCATGGACTGGAGCAAGAGCTGAAGCAGCCTGGCAGAGGGAGAGGAGCAGAGGCTGGCTTGTGGAGCCTCTTCATGGTCCTGCCATGGGGCTGGATCCACATGTAAGGAATGGATCTGGGTTGTGGCTCCCAAAAAAACCAGCCAGTGGGCAGAGCCCAAAGGGACCCAAACCCACGGAGGACAATGCCCTGAGGAGGGTCAAAGAGCCATAGAGATGATCAGCAGATCACCCCTTCCCCCCACATCCCCCTGGCCCCAGGAGCAGTGTCAGCCCCTTCCACTGGACAGTGTGTGTGTGTGTGTTTTGGAAATACAAAACAAAACCAAAAGGCCTTTCCCTTTGGGAATCTGTGTCCTTGCTTCTTTTTCATGCTGCTTCTCTCTTTGTTTTTTTGCCTCTGAGCATTCAGATCATCAGCCCCAAACCCAACCCGAGCCCTGCCACTGGCTCACTGCTGTCAGCCGGAGGGAAGCAGAGGGGCAAAAGAGACAGAAGTGATGATGATGATGATGATGATGATGGTTAATTGGGATCCCTGTGGGACTGGCTGCCTTCTGCCAGAGTTGAGAGGGAATCCTGTATGTCCCAAGTGTCATCTCTAGGCTGTCTCGTAAAGCTTTGTGCATCAGGTTAAAGAAGAGGAGCAGGATGGGGAATGGGGAGGGTGGGGGCAGAGGGAGTTCTGGCTTTTCTGGTTTTTTTATTAAAAAAGGAGGGGACAAAAAAAAAGAGAGCAGGAGGGTTTTGGCAGTGGAGTGCAGCTGGAGGGTTTGATGGAGGGGCTTGAAGCCCTTCCTTGGGGAGGCTCTGCAGGACAGTCCCTGGGTGACCCTGTGCACACACCCTGGGGCTGTGGCTGGAGGGGAGGGAGCTGTAAAACCTGCTCTTGCGGCTTCTTCCTCTGATAAAGAATTGCAATTGCAATTGAAAGGGAGGCAACACCAGTTCCCCCCTTCAGATTGTGCCAAACCCAAAGCAGTGAGGCTGGAAGGAGCCCATCCCCTCCTGCTGCTGCAGGGAATTACCAGAGGGTTGGAAAAGACCTTTGGGATCAAGTTCAACCACGTTGGATGCTGCTGATGTTCCTCTCTCTGCTTTAACGTGAATGAGCTGGGGCCTAAACCTAATCCCTGCTTGCTAGAGGTAAGGACTTTGGTTTAACTGCAACACATCCCACCTTTTACCCACAGAGATGGCCCCAGGAGACCCCAGCTCGTGCTGGGGGCACAGCTGTGACACCAACATTGGCTCTGACACTGAGAAATCTCTCAAGTCTGGTCTCAGGTGCATCCAGAAACTGGCCAATACCTCACCTGAGGGCCCTTCCATAGGGAAGAGCAAGAAAAACCCCACCCCAGGCAGATCTGGGGGGTACCTGAATCCCTCCTGGCTGCTGCCAGCTGAGCCCAGGGCTGCAGGGCCTCCAGCACCTCCAGGTCCTTCAACCATCTGGGGTGGCAAAGGCTTGTTTGGCAAACATCACCCCTGGGGTACTGGTTTTTCTCCCTTCAACCACTTCTTCCTTAGCTTAGGTTTAATTCCTCCTGTGGTTGTTTTTGTTTGATTGCCTTCACTTGGAGGCCAGCAGTACAAGGCTTCTGCCCTCTGCCCATCCTCCTGCTCCTCACAGTGCAAACAGCTGCCTGGATCTCACATGCAACAGAGCTTCTCTCAACAAAACCACCTGAGAACATTATGTGCCAGCCTCGATTTTAAACACCTAATAAAAGTGATTTTTGGAGTGGCTCCATCCCTGTGTCCTTCTGTCACAGAGCTCTCACTGCTGCCCAGGGCCTGAATCCCAGAGTGCTGGGGCTGGGAAGGGCCCTGCAGAGCTCATCCAGCCCCAGCCCCTGCTACAGCAGCTTCCCCTGGCTCAGGGGGCACAGGAACGTGTCCAGGTGGGGTTGGAAACCTCCTGAGAAGGAGCCTCCACACCCTCCCTGGGCAGCCTGGGCCAGGGCTCCCTCACCTCAGCACCAAAGGACTTTCTCCTCCTGTGCCAGTGGAACTGTTTGTGTTCCAGCTGTTGTCCATCAGCCCTTGTCCTGGCACTGGGCACCACAGAAACAAGTGATACCCCATCCTCCTGACACCCACCCTTTGGGTATTGATCAGCACTGATGAGATCCCCCTGAGCTCAGGCTTCTCCTCTCCAGGCTGAACAGCCCCAGGTCCCACAGCCTTTCCTCAGCAGGAAGATGCTCCAGTCCCCTCAGCATCTTGCTGGCCCTGCACTGGCCTCTCTGCAGCAATTCCCTGTCCCTCTGGAGCTGGGGAGCCCAGAACTGGCCCCAGGACTCCAGATGAGGCCTCAGCAGCTCTGGCAGAACAGAGGGGCAGCAGAACCTTCCTCTCTCTGCTTGATGCCCCCAGGCTGCCCTGTTCTCAGCAGCCATCCCCAGGAGCTGCCATCCCCTGCTCCCCTCCTTGCTGTTCCAAAAGCTTTCAGGCTGTGGGAGGAAGGTGACAGACACATGTTTATGAGTTGGTTATCAGAGCCACAGCTGGCTTCTCCTGTCCCCAGCACTTCCTCAGCAGTGACTCCAATAAGAGCACCCAACCTCCCTGGGCCATGTCAGCCCCTTATCCATGTGCATGATGCTATTGTGATGAAGCAGGTGCAGCTTTCAAAGCCTTTAGGGAAAACATCTACCTGTGAGTCTCCACAGCAAGCAGCTCTCCCTCTGAATGCTTCTGCACCTCCCCCCCTCCCTCCTTTACCACTCAATAGGGAAACTGAGGCAGGGAGCTGCTTAGTGACTTCAGGTCTTCAGTCCCTTCTCCCCTTCCAAACACGTGATGGATCAGGAGACAAGTGTTTCTTTGACCTTTCCATCCAGAAATCACCTCAGAAAGGAAGAAGCAGCAAAGGCAGGAGGCACAGAGGAGGTGTAATTGCAGCTCATTTCTTCCCCTTGGCCTTTTTCAGCCTTTCAGAGCTGAAGCAGCTCCTGTTCCCTGCTAGAGAAGCACAGCCAAGCCTGGGAAATGGATTCAGCTGTGTTCAAGTGGCCAATTGAGGCTTAAATCAGGCTGATGGAGAGCAGTGGTGTGGGAAGAAGTGGCAGGAGGTCAGTGTGGAGTTGCCTGAGGATAGAAAAGTGCTGACCTTGATGGGTTCTGCTTTGCAATGGGCTGCCCTGGTTCCTTCTCCAGCCTGGCTGGCTGCTCTCAGCTCTCCCCTCCTCCCTCTGCCAGGTAGGAGTTTTGGGAAGCTCAGCCCCCTTCCCTGCACCAGCTCCACTCTCTGTGGCTGAGTTATCTGCAGGGGAAATGGGGGTGGGAGGCTCTCTGGAGGAGTGAGGCTCTGGGAGTGTACAGAAGGCAGTGGTGCCAAGGGTGCTGGTGAGAGATGGTGCTGCCTGAGGGCCATTGGGGCTTCAAGAAGTAATTAAGAAAGTGGTGTGAACTTGAGAGGTGTTTTGGAGGTACTTTGAGGTCTGACCTTGCACTGAATGAGGTGGTGGGAAACCTAAGGCAAAGGGGCAGAGCAGCTTGCTCCCAGCTCCCAACCCTGGGTGTGCTCCCAGGGGGATGTGTGGGCAGCTCTTATACCACCCCCTGTGCTCCTCAGCCCTCCTGCAACTGATTTCAGTCCTAAATAGTTGGGGGAAGAGGAGGAATTGGCTGTGGATTTGCATGTGGTTAAAGGGGAAGAGAGCAGGGAAAGGCAGCCAGGGCTGGTGCTGAGGGGGGATGAATATTAACAGGGAGGGTGACAGCCTGTGGGGCTCTGCCCAAGGCTGGATGAAGCCCTGAGGAATAGAAAGCTTTGACAGGGCTTCAGCTGAGTCAGGAAGATGTGGAGAGGGGGTGAAATCCCCCACCTCTGCTTTGGGAGACAGCAAAAATGACCCAAGGGGGTAAGATCTCCCCACCGTGTGTGTGTGGGAGCCCTGAGGAAGAACCTCAGGAGAGCTGATGATGGCTGGGGTGAACAGCAACCAGCTTTTATCTTTGGCAATCCTTTCTACATCTTGAGCAGTGCCTTGTAAACCTTTTTTCACTACAAGGAGATTGCAGCCTGAACAGGGAGCACACAGCCTGCCCTGATGAATATTTAAAAGTGCCACAGAGACACATCTGAGGGGATTAAGAGAAAGAGAGGCTGGAGTGACAGTTATTAAACACCAGATCCCAGTGAATGTTACTGAGCAGGTAGAGAATGCAGTTCCCTGGCAGCTGCTCAGGTGCTGACAAAGGGAGAGGGGAAACTGTCTGCTCTGGGGTGGGAGAGGCTGGTGAAGCCAAGGCCTGGGCTCTTCCCAAAGGGAAGGGGAAAATGAGGGGTGATGAAAGCTCTTTCTCTTCTGTTTGGCAATAGAAAGCAGTGTGCAGGGCAGCAGTGGCCAGAGGCTGAGGAGAGGACAGGAGCTAATGGTGTGTCTTGCCTGGAAATGCTGCTGTTTACTCTCTGCTAAGTAGTTGTGGGACTGTGCTGGTGCTGAGCACAGTGTGTGTGGGGCTGCAGGTCCTCCAGCTCCATTCCCTGCATCACTGCATCTGTCTCCTTCACACAGGATTAGAGTGGTTGGGGTGGGAAGGGCCTTGCAGAGCCCATCCAGCCCCAGCCTCTGCTCCAGCAGCTTCCCCTGGCTCAGGGGGCACAGGCAAGTGTCCAGGTGGGGTTGGAAACCTCCTGAGAAGGAGCCTCCACACCCTCCCTGGGCAGCCTGGGCCAGGGCTCCCTCAACTCAGCACCAAAGGAGCTTCTCCTCCTGTGCCAGGCACTGAGGGGGGTATGTTTGTGTGTGTGTGTGTGCTGGGCTGGTTTGGATGGATTTTATGGTGTGCTCTGCTGAGCTGTGATAACTAAGCCCTTAGACAATCCAAGGAGGGGGGAGGGTTTGTTGGCCTTGCTGCCCACCTTGTAAATCCTTAAATGAAAGCAGAAAGGAACTGGGAGCCTCACCAGGACAGAGCCACCAGTACATGTTTCATTTGAGCACAGTGATTACACACACAAGGTTAAGGGAAGGGGGTGGGAGAAGACAGATAAAAGTGGCACCTACAGAGCATTAAATCCAGATAAAGTCATCAAGGAGCTAAATTAAACATCCCCTTCCAGCCAAGCAGGAAGAAACTGCTTCCTCCAGGCAGCTGAGCACAACATCCCCTGGCACCCATGAGCTGGGGCTCCTGCAAGGGGTGGGGGCAAGGAAAAAACACCCAAAGAAACCCAAAAATGAGAGTTTGGAGCTGGGGATTCAGCTCAGCACCATGAGAGGGGGAAACCCCACACAGAGCTGGGGGCAGCAGGGGTGAGGAAGGCTGTGCCCAGCCCTTGGGTAAGCAATGCACTGCTGTGCTTTCCACTTGTGGGGTGAGTTCATAGCTGATAGGCCCAACAGCAACTTGTTGTATTGCTGGGTGTGTGGAGAGGGGCTTTGGAAGCTCTGGCGGGCAGCAAAGTAAATATGGGCCAACAATGTGAACTGCTGGGCAAGGCCAATGGAGCCTGGGGGCAGCAACAAGTGTGGGCAGCAGGGCCAGGGAGGTTCTGCTGCCCCTCTGCTCTGCCAGAGCTGCTGAGGCCTCATCTGGGGTCCTGGGGCCAGTTCTGGGCTCCCCAGCTCCAGAGGGACAGGGAACTGCTGCAGAGAGGCCAGAGCAGGGCCAGCAAGATGCTGAGGGGACTGGAGCATCTTCCTGCTGAGGAAAGGCTGTGGGACCTGGGGCTGTTCAGCCTGGAGGAGACTGAGCTCAGGGGGATCTCATCAAGCACCTAAAGGGTGGGTGTCAGGCTGGGCCCAGTCTCTGTTCTGTGGTGGCCAGTGACAGGACAAGGGATGAAGCTGGAACACAGCAGGTTCCACTGGAACACAAGGAGCAGCTTTGCTGTGAGGGTGAGATGCCACTTTCCTATAGAAGATGAGGAGAGAGGCATGGAGAAGTGGAGGGGACCTCAAAGGGCAGCAGCTGAGCTGGGCTGCAATACCAAGTTCTGCCCATTCAACAGGCTACAGCAATAAAGAAAGGGATCCTTTTGTTTTCTAAGCACAGTGTTTCTTCCCTCCAGAAACATGGTGGCTGTACCTCTGAGGAAGATGCTCACTGCTGCTGTCCCCATGAGATGAACATCTCCTTTCAGCATGCATCTGGCCAGCCTCCCCTGCTAAGGAATCAGATGCAGAGGTGAGCAGCAACACCTTATTCTAATACTTTTCATGGTAGAGCCAGGAGGGTGTGTTGTGCCCTGCTGCTTGCCCAGGGCACACAGAGTGAGTGGAGAGGGGACCTCACAGCCCCTGGCAAGGAGGATGGACACAGATGTTCTGGTTTATGCAACTCCTGTGCTTTGGAGCATGTCAGGACAGGTTGGTGTTGTTGGCAAGGCACAAGGAAAGGTTACACAGAGGACTGCAGGGCCAGAGCCAAACTGCCCTGCAGGCTGAAGACTGGCAGAGGTTACCAGCAAGTCTAATTGCTGCTGGACACCAGCCCTACCTAAAGCTGCTCCCAGGCACACAGGCAGGGAACAAGTAAGGACAGGACAATCGACCCAACCACCTCTGCCCTTTGCTTGTGGCTATCTTGTGTCAGGGATAGAGGAACCAGCTCTGGTTCTCTCCTTCTGAGGCCACAGGTGGGAGTATTATTGTTTGCCTACCAAGCAATCAATGATGCTCTTCAGTATGAAGCAGCATCTCCTCCTTGGCAAGCAACTGCTGATCAATCACTGCTGGGTGTGCAGGGCTGGTTTGCAGCACAAAAGAGCAGAGAGAGCTCATCTGTCTTCCCATCCCAGGCAGCAAGAGGCAAATAAGGAAGGCCAAACCCCCAACCACAGCACCTGTGTCCCAAATCACAACCTATTTATGCCAGCTGTAAAGGCTTTGAGGAGAGGAAGAGCTGTTGAGGAGGCTGCCAGAATCCCTCTCCATGCCACACACAGCCAGTGGGTGCCCTCTAGTGAGGCAATGCCCCAGGAGCTCTGCAGGTCAGGGTGCAGAGGGCACAGGCTGCCTCCTTCCAGTGCTCCTGCCATCCTGCAGGCAACTAAAACCAGTTGGAGACAGGTGAAGTAACCTCCTGGCACTGCCACAAGTAAATGATGCAGCAGGTTGCACCCTGCTGGGAAGCCAGAGTGGCTCCAGGCAGTGGGACTGGGGAAGCAGCTTCAAAGCAGCACAGAAGGTGCTTGTTCAAGCTGCCATTCCTGCTGGCTTTTGCAAACACCATGCCTCAGCCTCCCACCTGCAAAGAGGCATCCTGAGAGGCACAGGAGGTCCTGGCACATTGGAAAGTGACCTTCCTGAACCCCAACACAAATGAGAACACAGAAAGCTGCAGCATCACAGCACGTGCTTGACTTTAATCCAACGTGTTATGCTCAGGACACAAACCCAGGCCATGCTGTTGTGTGCCACATGCCTTCTGTAACTAGTGCAAACACCTAGCTGGTGGTGAGGCTCCTGGTTGTGGCTGCAGGGCCTCTGGGGGTGGAATATTGTGATGTGGAGTCTTTCTGAACAAGAGAGGAAAGCAAGCAAACCCCAGATCTATCTGGGATGATGGATTCTTACAGGGAAGGGTGCTGGGGAGATCCAGAACAGCAAGTGTTTATCTGTGCCAGAGGCAGGACGTGTTCCTGCTGCCTTCATGTGTCTTCTGAGGCTGATCCCAGGATGTGGTAATGTCTCTGAGGAGCTGGAGACTCTGAAGACAACTGCAGAGCTCAGTGAGCTGCCTCTTCCTCAAGCACCTTGAAGCTGAGCGTGGCAGGCATGGGGTGTTCCCACAGCTGTGTGGGCAGCAAGTGCACATCACCAGGGCAAAATGAGAGAGGACAACAAAGCTGCAATGGCAGCAGCTGCCTCTCTTCATCAAAATAAGGTGCAGAGAGCAAGCTTGATGGCATGTGGGACCCTGCTTGTGGCAGCTGCTTCTTCTGCTGGCCAGACACCACTGGGTTCTATCAAGAAGGGTCTCACCCATTTCCAAAGCAGCAGGAACATGCCAGTCGCTGTGGACAAATAACCAAGAAGGCTTTCAAGAGCAGAAAAGTTGCTCCCTGAAGGGCATTTGTTCCAAACACACACTTCTTTACCCCCCTCATAGTGTCTGGGAAGCTTGTTCTTGCTCTTGATAGAACAGCCTCACAGTTATCTCCTTGTCAAGGATCCTGATGCTGCTTTTCAATGTCCAAGAGGCCAAAGAACACAGGACTCAAGGAGTTCCTTGCTTCAGACAGAATGGAGACCAGCAGCATCCTGGCTCTTCCTTCAATCACTGCATCTTCCAAAATGCTCAGCCTTCACTGAAGGCTCCTCATGAAAGCAATTTCTTTTCTCTTCCAAGACTGGAAGATGAAGCTTAGAACAGGCAGAGTGTGAGCAGGCAGAAACAAGCTACCCCAATGGGTTTGAGACACATTTTCCACTCCAGTTCCACTTCCATTTGTCCAACAGTCACTTTTTTTTTCCCCTCTGCCAGGAGAGTTCCTGAGCAGCAGATACCATCTGTGTTGGACACAGAAGGATGGAGCAGATCCTGACAAGCTGCATTGTGGTTTCCATCAGTCAGGCACCATAATAAATACATAACACAGGTAGAAAGTTCGTAGCTGTCTCTGTGGAAACAACCACCATCCAGAAGAAAGAAACACTCTGGGGAGGCTGCTCTAGAGGCTTTCTTTAGGCTAAACTGGCTCAACAACACATCTCAGCAGAGGAAGGACGCTGAGAGTTTGGGAGAGAGGGCTGAAGGGAAGGCTGGTGTGATGTGTGTGCACAAAGAATCACTGAGAAGAGGCACTTCAAACTGGAAAGACTTTTTGAGGAGGAAATGCCCAGGTGCCTGTGGCTGCTGGTGCAGAGGGGTTCCACACTGCAGAGCCCTGTCAGCCACTTGTGAGCCTCGTGGTTCCCCACGCTGCATTTCAACAGCCACCAAAGTAGGGAATTAGCTGCTTCTGGGGGATAGCTGGTGCCCAAATTCCTGGCTATAAAAGCAGAGGGTGTAGGAAATGAAACCTGACCTACAGGTAAACTCATGCTAGTGAGGCTGCACCAGGTTCCTGAGGAACAGCAACCAATGGCACCAGTGGTAAAAAAAGCAGTAAAAGAGAGAAAGCATTTTTGGCCTGGGCATTGAAAGGCAGCTGCACTCAACACTTCTAACAGACATGCAGCAGAGACTGCTAAGGGTTACCATGGACCTCTCTCTCATATTGCACTTCATAGTCAANTCTGGGGGATAGCTGGTGCCCAAATTCCTGGCTATAAAAGCAGAGGGTGTAGGAAATGAAACCTGACCTACAGGTAAACTCATGCTAGTGAGGCTGCACCAGGTTCCTGAGGAACAGCAACCAATGGCACCAGTGGTAAAAAAAGCAGTAAAAGAGAGAAAGCATTTTTGGCCTGGGCATTGAAAGGCAGCTGCACTCAACACTTCTAACAGACATGCAGCAGAGACTGCTAAGGGTTACCATGGACCTCTCTCTCATATTGCACTTCATAGTCAAACCACTGGAAGAGAGAAGAACTGTCATCTCCTAAGATACACCAACTGTGTCCTCAGAGAACCTGAGCCCACAGCTGCCTGAGGGAAATGCCCAGCTCTTCCCAAAACAGAGGTTTCTGAAACAGGGGCTTCACATGAACTGCCCCATCTGTAGCAAAGGAAAGTAACAGCACCGCCTGGCCACCTCTCACAGTGTAGCTGAGTACTCTGAGCTACTTCTTCAACACATCCCTCAAGCCTGTGCTTCCTCAACAGCGTCAGAAGAGCAATTCTTGGGGAACTGCTACTTATTTACACTTAAAGCAATAAAACATTCTTCTCCCCTTCTCCTGCACTAAAACTTCCCCCAACCCCAAGCCCCAGCCACAACCTGGGCAGTTACAGCTACACACAATGTGCTTGTGCTGCAATAGCTTATTCTTCTGTAGGAAGGAAAAAAACCACTGCAAGGTTGTGGTTCTCTCATGTCAGTTTAACTATTTCAGTGGAGATCAAAGAGTTAAGAACCTGACAAATGCACATTGCAAACACCATGGATATACACTGAACAAGGAGTCACAGACACGATCATCCCACTGCAGATTTGGGTTTGATCACTTAACTGCCAACACTAACAAACCTTCACGTAACTATAGAAGCTGCAGATAGATCTCAGTAGGATCTTGGTTGGGATATTCAACCCCCATGAATGGAACCTTCAAAACCTTCCTTCTTTTCCTTTTCAGTGCAGAACAGAGCTGAACAATTCAGCAAAACTGCTTGTAGCAAAAAAAACATTTAGTTCTTAGAAGCAATCAGGGCAAAAAAGGGGAGGGATTCACAGTATCCACAAAGTGCCACAAACGCACCCTGCTGAGCCCCAGACCCTTGAAAGGGAAGAAACTACCTGGCAGGAGGCTCCTTTTGCTGATTCCAGGTGGTTAACTCTGCTGATCTGAGCATGATTAAAGTGCATCACCAGCAACTTGAACCAGCCCAGTTAAGGGAGCAATAAATGAGCTTTTTCCACGTGGATCAACTCCAATGGACTTATAGAGATAGTGCATGGGTTTCTCCTCCAAGCTTTAAAACACAACTGTAACAAACAGCCAACAACAACAACAACAGCCTAAATGACAGGCAACATGGAAACCATCACAATTCTAGGCAAAATATAAAGTGGATGTGGCTTTTGGCAGTGATAGCATATAGCACCTATTCCAGTGTCTCTGCAGAGAAAGGACTTGGACGTTGTGGTTTTGTTGAGACCTTCTGCTGAGCAGGTTTTGGGGGGATTCTCACTGTACCCTGACCTGCCAAGGGCTGGACCAGCACGAGGAGTGTGGAAAACAAAAGGGGACACAGCCTAAAGAAACATCAAAGTATCAGCACTATCTTCTCTTTGTCTTCAGGTGAGAGGGAATTGCAGAGATGAGGGTTTATGCTACATCCTGAACTCCAATGCCTGTGTGCCTGAAAGGTGAAGGTACTGTTGCTACCTGCTGCCTGACACAGGCCCTCCAAAGCCCTGCAGAACAGGAAGGCTGAGAAGGATCTGAGCACTCCCTGGGAGACAGATGACCTGAGAAAAGGGTTAGACTTCAACCTGCACGTTCTAGCTGAGTTTTCTAACAGCCAGTGAAGCCACCAATGCACAGCTCTGAAGGAAAATGGAAACACTGCCAATGGATTTGAAGAATTACATCCCAGGGGAAGCAAAAAATCAGTGGAGAACATGAAAAACCTCCCACCAGGCCCAGCCCACAGACTCACCAGCTGCCACTGGCACTCGACAGGAAGCATTTGTTTCCTTCAAAGGCTCACGTCCTGTCTTTAAAGCCACAATGGCCTTAGAAGTGAGCATCTTCTGGCTCTGCTGGCCTGATGAGATGAGGGAGGCAGAAGCTGCAATGGTGCTGTAAGCACAGAGCTATGAGAACATCTCAAACCATGCACAGAGCTGTTAGTAAATGAATCCAGCTGGCAGATCAGGTTCTGAGCTGACCCTGGTGAGGCTTCAACCAAGCTGTTAGGCTTCAACCAAGCCATGCAAGGTGCCACAGAGCTGTATTTAAATGAAGAAATGAAAAGAATCAATGGATACCAAAAGACCCAATAACGAAGTGTAACCCTGTTCTTTTGCCATCTGATGTGTGACCCAAGACAGCTGCAGATTGAAAACTTGGGAGGGCTCGTTTCCAATCTGGGAGCAAGAGAACCTTCACCTTTTCTAACAGAAAGCCACACTAAAATAGAATAATAAATCAAAAACCAGGTTATTTACTTCTCCCTGCCCTCAGGAGGACTGATGGTTGGAGAAATGGCTCATCTCAATTGCAAACACCTAGATCTACCCTTCCCTCCCACCC
>WBNH01004932.1:56160-75316 GCA_013401255.1 Urocolius indicus
AATTCAGGAGAGGAATGGGGTAGTGGGGAGGGGTAACAACCCAGTAATTACTGCTTCTTCTCTCTTTCCACCTTGTCGTTTCATTTAATCAGGGAAAGGAGCTGTGGTCTGTCCTCAGAGAGGCACTGCAAGGGCAAAGACACTGCAGCAGGAACACAGACTCTCCTCCTGACAAAAGCCACAGAGGTATCTCAGAAAAAATGGGATGAGATGGCTTTTGAAATCCATAAAAGAATCAGCTTCTCCTACCAAAACCAGTAGCAGCTGTAGGATGAGTTTCTCCAGCTTACAGCTAGGATGCAGCAGGCTCCAAGCAGGGAATGCTGACCTAAAGGACACCTACCTCAGAAGCAGCTTCTGTATCTGTGTCATCACTTAAGCACTGAGAATCCTCCAGGTCATGCAAATACACATCCTCAGTCACCTGGAGAGGGTGAAATGTTGTAAGGGAGGTGCAATAATCTCTAATGATGATGTGCCCAGCACTCTACACCAAAACTGAAATGATTAGTGGTAATGAAATCATTTCTATGAGTGAATGAAAAGCCACTTCAGGTACTGTGTCTATTCTACAACGTTGGTAACTGGTGGTTGGGCTGGTTTGCAGTTGTATTTGCCTGTGGTCAACTCTACTTCTCTCTCATGCACACAAGAATCATATAAACAAAAGCACACACACCCCTCTGAGTGGTCCTACATAGAACTACACATCCTACACAGCATGAACTCAGGCCTTTGAACACACATTTGACTAACTGCCTGTGACCAATGTCATTACCAGCTCAGCTGGCAGAGCCAGGCCAGCCTGTCACTGAATGCTAACACAATGTCATCTGAGATCTCCCTCTTCAAGCCTTTCATTCATCTTGCAGGTAGTGGTTAGAAATTGATTCTATCAGCCAATTTTATTCTTTTTCAAGTAAATCTGTGCCTTGAAAATGCAGGTGTTTAACCCAGCACCCAATAAATGACCACACAGGAAAGCTCTCAGCCCATGACGTGTTTTCTAAACAGTTTCAGCTCTGGATGGTCGCTGACTCTGGGGCAGCACTCTTTTTTCTGTTGTGTCCAGTGACAGGACAAGGGGTGATGAGATGAAGCTGCAACACAAACAGTTCCATTGAAATATAAGGAAAAACTCTTTCAGTGTTTCAGTGAGGGAGCCCTGGCCCAGGCTGCCCAGGGAGGAGGTGGAGGCTCCTTCTCAGGAGGTTTCTAAACCCACCTGGACACGTTCCTGTGTGACCTGATTTAGGTGGGAGCTGCTTTGGCAGGGGGGTTGGACTGGATGGGCTCTAAAGGTCCCTTCTAACTCCTCCTCCATTGATTCTATGACCTAGCTCCTCCACAACCAGCACACACCACGAGATCAAATCAAGAAGGAACAGACCCTCCAAGCTGTGGCTGTTTGAAGAGGTACCTTTCTGTCACTTTCCTTCACTTCCTCACAGTCAAGCGTTTCCACCTTGGCTGCAGCACTGCTCTGCTCTGATGGGCACTCGTTGAGGAACCACAAGTCATCAGTAGTATCTGAAACAATGGCTGTGTCTATGTCCTGTGGGAAGAGAAGCAGGAGAGACCACTCAGAGCAGCAGTAGCAGGAGTAGCAGCAGAACCACAGCAAGTGCCTCTCCCCTCTTGCTCACTAACAGCCTTCTCAGCCCTGGAAGGCTTCTCCAGAGAACAGGGCAGCTTACTACCCTCACACAGACACCCCTTTTTGCAAGCAGCACCACACAGTCATTCCCCTGGCTAGCTGGCAGCTAGCCACCACGCTGCAGCCACCAAGGGACAACTTAAGGGAGGACAGTTCCTGAGGTACAACCAATACTCTGGAGTGCAGAAGGACCTCCAATGGCTGAACACAGCCTTCAGAGAGAGTCCAGTTCATTTAAGAACAATAAAGGTAACCAACCACCTGATGTGAAAGGCTGGGACAGGCACACACACAAGGGAGAGGCTGAAAATCCAGGAGTGGGAAGGGGAAAGAAAGAAGGATATTGTATTTACTTGGAAGCCAAAAGAGGAGAGGAAGAGAATACAGTGCACCTATTTAAAATGTCTACGCACCTGGTTAGTCTGAATATCTGTGGATCCATTACTTCTGGACTTGTAATTGCTTCTGAGGTTGCCTAAAAACCACCATGGAAGACCAGCTACATCCCATTCCTCAAACACTAGGTCCAGTTTAGGCTTCTTGCTTTTGGAGAGGTTTTCTATTAAGTCTTTGTCTGTAAGAGCCAAGCAGAATCTAAGTCATGCCACACCTACTTAGTTACAGAGAACAGCAGAGAAAAAAATGCCCCCCTTGGATTTCAGACAGCTTTCTTGCTTCTTCTTCCAGCCAGTTACTGCCAAGATGTCAGACCTGCTGCATGTCCATATTCATGGACCTACTCAGGTGAATCTGGCACTGCACAAGCATCAGAGCTCAGAGGATGCATCCCAGTGCTCCCAGTGCCTCTGTATCAGTAACAGGTTCTCTTTAGCTTTACTTTAAGACTCGTCACAGAAACACACAAACACTTCTCTCAGAGCTTTAGCCAAGTCAACACTGAGGAGATTTCCTAAGGGACTTAAGATGAAGAAAGAACTGATTTGGATTTAGATCAAATTTCCAGTGATGGGAGCTCCTGAATTCCCAAACCAGGCTCAAAATAGGAAGCAGGAAGGAAAGAATCCATCCTTCATAACTCTCTGCTTCAGCCTCCTTTTTAGCCTGTGCAGTTTAGCCTCTGATCCTAAACTCAACAGTCTGAACTTCAAGATAACCTTGAATCTCTCTCTCTCTTTCTTCTGTGCCAAGAGTTTCAAAGGCACAGACAAGGACTGTCTCTACCTCTTCTGTACATGCAGCCAGGAAAACATCTATCACTCTTGATTGATCTGGAAATGCCCACACTTGCACAGAAGGTTTGCTTTTAGAAATGAGGTTCCTTGATATGAGAATGAATTGAGAACAAAGAAAAAATTGGGAAATTGCTTCTGTAACTTCAGCATATGAGTGAAGCAGCAAGAAATCCCCAGCCATTAAACCAAAGGAAATGGCTAAATGTGAAGGAGCTGTATTACACTTAAGCTGGAGAGGAAAACAAAACCACCCCAAATCCATTGTTATTCAGTCCCTTGATTGGTTTGCAGGTAATGACTGCAGGCAGCTCAGGCTCTGTTCTGGGTAATCAAGAGGAGAGAGTCCCTTGGGAAGATAAATAGACACAAGTCTAATTTCAGCATTTAAAATAGCCTTCAGCAAGGTGTGTAAGTCTTCTGATGGCATTGTTTAGTGACAGATGTGCTTTTGGGGCTTCACCTGCTGTTTTATTGAAAGTGTTTGTTTATTTATGAGGCCAAGCTACAAAACATGTCTCTCACAAACCACCTTTTTGCAGTTCTCTACAGTCTTTTAGCATAAACTGATCATTTTTCAAGCTTCTGTTCCACAACAGGTTTTTATTGAAGCCTCCCAACACCCTCCTCCAGCATTTTGCTGATGTAGAGCTCAAGGTGTCACACTGGAGCTCGGACACATTGTGTTACTGTGTGGGAAAAAAGCTGCCACTCACCTTCATGGCTCTCACATTTTTGCTCTGAGGTAGACAAAGCAGAAGTGTTGCTTTCACCCTCTGTGAGACCAGTGTCAGAACCTTCTTGCTGGTTAAACTGTATGAAGGAAGGGGAAAAAAACAAAACAGATGTTAGTCCAGCAGAGCTGATAGGGACAAGGGGATGTAGCACTTCCATTCCCAGTCACCAGCTGCAGTATGAGACCAAGAGGTTATGAAGAGAAAGAAGAAAAAGGTTCTGAACAAAAGGCAACTACAGACTGTTAACCCTTTCAGAACTCTAATGCATCTGTAATCAGCACAAACAGTGTAATTGCAACCTAGGAAAAATCTTAAGGTTGGTCAAAGGCCAAGAGTTGCCATCTTTAATGTAGTAATAGTGTGATCTTTGTGACTCCCTGACAGCCAGTGTGAACAGCCAACCTCCCAGCCCAGCCTGCCCAATTCCCAAAAGACACCTGCAAACCAGTTTGGAAGGTGCAAAAGATTTTTCCTAGGTTTCATTCTCTGCCCTAAAAGCTTCTGAAAACAATCCTACTGACCACAGAAAACAAACTTGCCGACATGTTTTAGAATGCTGCACTTTGGCAATTGCTACCTCAGAGTAGGGGATGGGAGAGAGGGGGCAAAGGGAGAAAAAGACATGAAAATACAGAGCAAGCTGGAGGAACTGAGAACTAGAAGTGCTACACCCCAGAGAAACGCGCTCAGAGACTGGTACTCTGTTATGAAGAGAACAGAGAAGGGTCACTCTGTCCCTGCTCTGTGGACTCCCAAGAACTTTTCAGGAAGGTGAAGACCTTGTAGCCAAGCAGCACCAAAGTTCTGGCAGTCCACCATGCACAGGTACAGAGAAGGGGCACTCTGTACAACAAAAGAAACCACCAGGCAGTGGGTTTACCTTCAGCTGGTCTTGACTTGGCTTATCGACGCTCTGTTCCTTTGGGAGAGTCTGAGCAGCATCTAGATGGCAGGTAAAACAAAAGAAAAAACCTTCCCTGGTAATAACCATTCTCACAACACAGAGAGGCTTCAGCAAGCAACCAACAAGCCAGGCATGGCAGACCTCTAAGGAACCCTTTGAAGAGAAACAAGAGCCCTTTCTTCTTTAAGAGAGCTGGCCACTGGAGAGGCATTCCTCCCAAACTCCCTGAGTTTTGTCAGGTGTGTAGGGAGGCAGCAGCCTCAGGAATACAGAGTCTGTGACTCCTTGGAGATGAAGCTTGATGCAAAGTCCCAGCATGTTAAGAACTTTCGTTTTCAGTGTGAAAAAAACCCTCTTCTTTATCCTACAGGCTGCCCTGCCATCACAAGAGATGCAAGAGCAACAGCAAGAGTGAGGACTCCCAAATGAAGGCTGGAACAAGAAAGTGGAACAGAGAAAAGTAAGATCTTTAGAATTGGAACAAGCTGTCCAGGAAGGGTGTGGAATCTCCTTCCTTGAAGGTCTTCAAGACCCACATGGACATGTTCCTATGCCACCTCATCTAGGTGAATCTGCTTCTGCAGGGGGGTTGGACTGGTTGATCTCTAAAGGTCCCTCCCAACCCTACCACTCTGTGCTTCTGTGAAGTGTCTATTTCAGCTTAGGTTGAGCCAGGAAAATCTCCTTTCTTAAAGGAAGTGGGCATGAAAGACAATGACTAGGCTAAAGAAGGGAGAATTCCATGCTCAGCAAGCTCTGTCCTGGGTAACTGGGCACACATCTACAGCACAGTTTAATCCAGATGCTGATGCTGGCCCCAAGAGTTAATTAAAAAGGCCAACTTAGATAGCAAGAACAATCACATTAACAGAAATCTTTCTATCTAATAGGAAAGCTGCACTTAGGAAGTCTACCCTTTAAAGAGAATGACTTGCTAGAGAACAAAAGATGCAAGGATGGCTCCTGCTTGCTCTCCTTTCCACTTAGCAGAGAAATCCCCTGCTGAATGCCAGACAGACTGAACAAGGCCAACTCACTCACACCATGATCTGAGGACACTGGAATCTGCTGCTATAGGCAGAAAAATGGATCACAAAGTGGTCCATAAAATGGACCAAAACCCATGGCCACAAAATGGTATGGCTCTAGCCCACATCCTTTGCTTTCAGGCATTAGCTCAGCTTTCCTTTCTTCCCTTCCATCACTCTACAGCTTCTGCAGTCACTAATGATTTGATTCCTGAAGGAAAACAGAAGCCAACTGGCTCATCCCCAGTTGTGTGACATTAGAAGAGGTGAAGACTTGCCCTTCTAACTCTTTGTAACTAATGGAAAACAGCTTTGAACAGGGTGTGAAAAGACCTTCTGCTTACTGGGAGGCTTCCTCTTCTGAAGCCAACAGACACTACACTAAATAAACTTCATGTGAGGGATTCCTGAGTGCAGCTCAGGTGAGCAAAAGCTGGACACCATCTGATAAAAGAGCAGGATGTGAGAGTCTTTACTATCAAGATGTACTACAGTGGCTCTCCTTTCTGCAAGTGGAGATGGAGACAATCTGCATGTGCTGATAAGCACTGATTTGGCTAATGAATACAAGAAGCTATTAGAAGACACAAAGACCTCTTTAAGCCCTATGGATGAAGAAAACACAGGCTCTAGAGACATCCTCCCTATATATCTGTCAAAGGCCTGGTCTGCCAAGCTTGTTTTATAGTCTCACACACACAGACAAGCAGACTCAGTGGTACAACTCAGTCATCAGATGCCTGAAGGAACATCATTTCCTTTAGCAGGTTTCTAAATGGTTACACCACGACTGGCACACACACACACACACACAGCCACATGCATACATCAAGTAGAAGGGAACAGGGCAGCAGAGGAGAGAGTGTTTTGCTGGGATCCTTTGCTCTCCACATCCACTGCCTCTGGGGATATGTCTGGGGCATCCCCAGCAAGGGAAAGGACACTCACACAGTTATTCTGTAGGTAACACATCTAGATGAATCTGCTTAGGAGGATTCGTCTATGGAAACAGAGAAAGGAGGGGGACCTCAGAGGCACCAATCCATGGCTCAAAGCAGAGGACTAACCAGTTTAAGGCCATGTTTTCTCAGTTTTTAAACTTGCACAAGCCTTTATGTACATGTGCAAAACCAGACTAAGCTCTTAGGAAGAACTAAGTCCATATGATCTGCTTAGAGACCTCATGAAGTACAGCACAAGACTCCACAACTCTCCTGCTGCAGCTCCCACACTTGTAGTGTCATCAGAAGACTGTTTTTTTCAAGGGAATATAACCAGCCCTCCAATGGGAACTGGCTGCAAGGAAGCCATCAGCAGAGATTCCCTTTAATTTATGACTGGAGGAGTTTTGATGTAGACAGATTTGGTTTCTCTGATGAGCTGGGAAAGTAACAGTGACCTTTAAAGGTTCAAGTGTTTAATTGAAGTGGGCTGCAGAACTAGGCTGGGTTTGCCAGCATTCATATTCAGTCTCAAGACTATGAAAGTATAAAACAAGGTGAGAGCAAAGAGTTGTGGAATGCTGTGAAACTGAGCAAAGACAAGAGAAATCCATTCTGATCTGGATGGGATACTTCAGCCATGTTATTTGTACATCTTCTAGTGTGTAGCTCTTTCAGTGTGCTTCCAGACAGAGCATGACTGCTGCTCCAAGGTTTGGCCATGGGTTACAGGCAGCCACGTTACTCAAACAGCTCATTGATATCAGATGACAGCTACTGAGGGTGGACACACAGAAAAGACACATATACCAAGAGACTGTCTTGTCAGAGCCTTCATTAGCAGCTTGTTCCAACTTCAGACACGTTTCTCTTTTGTCAACATCATTACTTACCCAAATTACATCAACACTACATTGAATACACTTGCCCACACCGTGATAAACCTACCTGCTATTGCTGCAGAAGTCAGGTTCCGTTTCAACATGTCATAGACTGGGCTGTGGGGAAGAAAGCAACAGTTGAGAACACTCACAAACCAAACATCACTACCCTTTTAAAGCAGGGATAGAAACTCTCTTGTAGTATCCAGAGAGACACTGGAAATTGCAGTGGGGAGGGGTTGCCACTCCTCAGTGCTTGCTACAGAGAAGTCTAGCTCAAAACTTAACTGAAGGATGCAGGTTTTTGCTTAAGTGTGAGATCAATGGCCTGAGAAGATGCAGCAGTAAAAGGGGATTCAGACATCACCTCAAGCAGCTCACTGCCTGCACCACTCACAACTGTCTCTTCAGAACAAAAGAGCCCAACTTGTCACATGCATTATTACCAATAAGCCACCAAGCAGGGCACTGGGTAGTGAGAGAGGTTCATGTGACAGTGCACGGAAACAGTGACACCAA
Organism: Urocolius indicus; assembly: GCA_013401255.1. Classification (NCBI taxonomy): domain Eukaryota; kingdom Metazoa; phylum Chordata; class Aves; order Coliiformes; family Coliidae; genus Urocolius; species Urocolius indicus. Next base: position 64,018 of record WBNH01004932.1, read on the forward strand.
GAGTGTCCTGTCTCAGCAGCCTCTGTAACACAACACACATTCAAGGTGACTATCTCCTACCTCGGATCTTTCACAGAGAAGCTCTCCAGTCCCAGCAGTTCTCCCAGCTGATCTCCTCCACAATAGACCATGTGTTGCTGTCTTTTGTCATATAGCTGCCTCACCATTATATACTGTCCTAGGTAATGCATAACCTGTGGATAGAAAACATACCATTAGCCATGTCTGCAGCTGAAACCAAACCACCAAAGACCCTGGAAATTCACTTTAGCTTATGATACTTGCCTCCTGCTTCCCTACAGAGTGTGAGGTCAGAAGTACCTGCTTTCCAGGCACCTCTGCAATTCATAGCTGCTTCCCAACCAAGGGAAAGTTATGCTTTACCATACTGCTGTAAGGTTTGTAACTATTAACCCCTGACAAGAAGGAAAACAGTCAGAGACGGACAAACAGCAGTCACTCTTAAAATGAAACAGGACATGGATGATAATGCTTTTATCAGGGCAGTGTCCCTCAGTGAGAGCTGCAGATAGAGACTGCTGCTGTTCAACTCAAGAGTAAAGAAGAGAAGTGAGTGGGGATGAGGCAGAAGGTATCCCCAGTTCAAAGAATAAGCTCTTACTGAAGGATGGCCACACTAACAGTGCTGTCCCTCAGGATGCAGTTTGCAAAGTGCACAAAGTAAGTGTATCAGTATCACAAACAAGGAACTGGATGTGTTAATGTGTGCTCTGCTCTAGGTGCTGCTGCGCTGGCAGGGGGAGTTGCACTGGATGAGCTTTCAAGGCCCCTTCCAACCCTTAAGCTTCTGTGAAATATCCTCTGAGAGTCAGGGGACACTGCCAGCTACAGTGAGAAATCCAGAGGACAAGAGGAGAAAGCAAAGTGCATTAAAGCAGGTTCCAGCCCCTATTACCCAGCAAAGTGACCCTCTTGAACCAACAGCATCACCAACAGGTTGCTAACCACACTCCATTCACTGCAGAAACACCCTGACTCAAGCGAGTTGAAACCTTAATCCACACAAGTAACCTGCATTTAACACTCAGCTCTCCTCATTTAAACCATTCCATTTGTTGGGGTTTTATTGCAGGAAAAAGAAAATCAGAAGCTAAGCAAGTGATATAAATGCATTAGGTATTTCAAATAAGTCCCAGGGCTCTGCAGGAAGATTTGACACGTTCACAATGAAAAACCACTGCATTTAATTCTTTGCAGACAGGATGCTCTTGTAAATCACAGGCAGTGTCATGGGTTTTGTTTTAATCTGGTACACATACTGTGTTTTAATCTGCAAGGAAATGGATTCAGAGTGTCTCAGGTTTAGCTGACAAGCCATTTCAAAGGGAAGCTGAAAGCAAAAATATCGACTGGGATCCAGTTTTTAAGGCTTTTTCATGCACTGAGCACAGAGCAAGACAATGGAACAGAATCTGTCCCATCTCTCCTTTCTCTGAAGAGGTTTCTAATTTTCCAAGAGAAAGTTCTTTAATGTTTCACACTCCCAGTTCCTCCTAGTTTATGGTCGATCAAATCACACCAGCCCTAGGAGGAAGGTATCCCTACTTCACAGAAAAGTAACTAGCCAGTCCCATGCCTTCCCAACAAGGAGCCATCTCCCAAACAAGCAGGGACAGGCATGGTTTCAGTGCCTGGAAACTGTGCCCACCTCTTTCAGTGTGAAGGTTTCACCTTGGGCACCTGCAGCCTGCAGAATCTTCAGAAGTGGCAGTTTGGGACGTACCTAAAACACAAAAGCAGAGGGTTTGGTTGGAATGACATGAAGCAGTGTCCTGCTGAGAGAAAGCAAGTCACCCTGGCATGAGCGAGTGCTGCATGGAACAGCTAACAAATCCAAAGTAGTGGGTAAGAATCAGCCTAAGCACAGAGAACACTTTGGAAGTCATGGCAGGAGTTGGAGCTTGTGGGGAAGCACTGCTTGGCCTCAGGCCAGCATTCTTTTCCACAAGTACTCTGCACAGACAAAGCTTCACAAGAAGTTAGGAGGACTGAGAATCAGCACAGAGCATTTGGATTCAAGTGCCAAGGAATTTGGACAGGCAGCTCTAAAGGTTTTAATCACTCCCATTGTCCCATTAACTTTGATGTCATTCATCCTGTGCAGGGAAGATTAGAAACTCAGCCCCTTGGTATGGAGTCTTGGGCAGTGAGTAACCAAATGTACTGAGTCATACATTTAGAAGCAATGATGGTGCATTCAGTTTGCCACATTGGGAGCTGCATGCCTCAATTTTCTCAGCTACTGCACTGAACAAACCCAGCCTGCTCTGCCACAGCCCTGAGGGAGAATGTATTTATTAGGATCCATGAATAGGCACATAATAATACGACTGCATTAAACACAAGGTGTGGTTAATTAACACCAAGGATCAGAGCACCCTGGGAACCATGCAACTGCTCTACAACCCCTTTTAGGTTTCACCCACAGCCCAGAGCAGCTCTGAGCAGCAGATGAGACAGATGATGCTATATAAAACAACAGCATGTTTTAAATAGCTGCTTCCTTTCCCCCCCCCACACGTTGCTACTTCATCTGTTTCAGAGGATGGTAACAATTCCTAGGAGAGTGCTGCCACGTGATCTGCTGCTCTGTGTTCCCTGTAAATGCCAGAAAGCCTTCCCTGTTCTCTGTATGCTACTCAGTTCTGTGCAGTATTGTATACTAATGCATGATTCCCACACTGAATCTCTTCCTCTGTTCTCCTTGTCTGTCAGGTGCTAATACAGCAAGATATTTCCATCTGTCACAGGACAGAAAATCCAGTCCTGGGTACACAACATTCAGTGCTGCTTCCTCTAGACTTTCAAAGGCTCATCCTCTCAAGGCACAGCCTCTGTGCTAATGAAAAGGCCTTCAACTATCAGCATTAGGTGGGTTCACCTGCATCGCATCCCCACACCTCCCTTTTGCCTATATAAATCTAACTGCAACCTCTCCCTCCTTTCCCAAAGAGCAGAACCTGCTTCCATTTCCTGCATCATCTCCTCAGGAGACAAACTGAGCTGCAGCACCATCTCCCTGCATGAGGTAAGGAGAGCAGCTTTTGGTTGGTTGCCGTGAGTGTAATTTGTCCCTCAGTATCTTGGCAAGTTATTTGTTCTGAGGTTTTCTATTACTGTTAAAAAGAAAACCACATCTTCAGTGAATGTCTGCTCTGCCTGTCTTCTCATTGCAATGTCTGTTAGATGCATTTTCAAGCTCCAATGGAACAGTTTGTGTCCAGCCCCAAGTCTCTTCCTCAAGAACAGCTTTCTCACTAAGGGGAAAAAAAAAAAGAGCTCAGCACAGCTCAAGTGCTTGTATCAGCACATTGGTTTTAATAAGATGAAATTATGTGTTTGCATTCATTCATTTCTCTAATGACCACTCTCAAATGGGTTTTTGAAAGTAACTTCTTATCCATCTCTTTCTGATTAAAGAAGCAACCTAGTTAGCTTGATCACTTTCAAATGGGCCCTGAGCTACCCCAGCAGAGCCCAAATTGGAAGTGTTTATTCCACACTGCCTAGGACACCCAGTGCTGACAATCAATATTTTCCTGCTACTATCAGAGCCTTATTTACTTATTTCTTTCCATGCAGAGTGAATTGAATAAATAAGCACACACACATCAATTCTGCACAGAACTTGGCTCTGATTCAAAGCTTCTAAATTAAGACTGGGATGGGAGGCTCTCTCAGCTTCCCATCAGCTCATTTCCACTCCTGCCACATCCCCTCACATTGTGGAGATGCCTTTTACAATGTGTTGGCTCAGGAATTGTCTTGGAGAAACCTTTCTGGGGTTTGGTGGGGTTTTTTTTTAGCCCAGGTTTCTGCTCTTATTGTTTGCAGACAAGTTATTGAACCATACTCAAACCACACACCCTGCCTCACAACTACAAATACCAATTGTTTCCAGGGAATAGTCAATAATGGGAGTATTAAGTGCTCAAAACTTACCCAAGTTGACTCCAAAAAAAGCCACAGAGGTGCACTATTAGCTAGACAAAGCTCTGCCTTAGAGCCCAGCAGTGAACACTCCAAAGCACAGGTCCAGCACAGAAATGTTTCCTACAACTTCTTGTATAGACAGTTTCCACTGCTTTGTTTTTCCTCCCCTCCTCCCCCTTTAAAATGTCCCTAAATCCTGGATCTGAGAATGAAAGCTAACACAGCTCTTCAGGATGAAAGCCCTATTTCACAAGGATAAATAATTAGATGTACTCAGAGAGCTTGGATTTGATGGAAGAAAATGGTGCTTTAGTGAAGGTAAGTGGGAGAGATAATTACCTGGTTAACTTGTCCAAGAGTGATTCTGCAGGCATTCTCAGCTGCTGGATGCTGGGCAGAGCTTGAAGATGTCATTGTGGCAGTGATTAGCAGTTGATAGCACAAAACCTATGAAGAAGGTTGATGTCACCAGTTAAGCTGAGAACTCTGGTGTTGAGTTTAACCACTTCCACTTCTTAAGAGGCTTCAGGAAACCAGTAGTTAAAATTAACCCTGCATGCATAGCTGAAAAGGCTGCTGTGGAATGCTAATTTTGCTGTGCTTCTCACCTGCTTTGTCCACACTCTATCTGCTTCCTCCCACCCAAGCTGCAGCCAGCTGCACAGTGCCTGACAAATACCCACGTTGAGGAGAACTGGGATGAATATGCTGTGGCACTGGGGATGCTGGGACTCTGCTTGAGTGGCAAAGCACAGTGAGGAACTTGGGGACAGGCCAGCTCAAAGTAACTGCCAGTCTCCATCAGGCTACTGGTATGATATTAATGTGGTAATATCCTTGAGTCAGAGGGAGGCTGAGTCACAATCAACCACAGTGGAAATCTTTGAGACACCAAAGCCCTGGCTGCTCTTTTTGAGCTGATGGCAATGATTAACACCATCTCCATCTGCTTTTCCAAGAGCTGCTAAAAGCTGCTGCAGGCTTCATCCCAACTGACTAGATGCAGGCTACAAAGGGTCAGTTCTACCAGCATTACTGAGTGAGCAGGTGGAATGATCCTTTCCTGGAAAGGAACAAAAGGGGGAAGTCCTGCAGCTATTTGAATTTGTCAAGCCCTATCAGTTTCAGCATCCACCCAGAGAGCACAGCTTCATCTGCAGAATGAGCTGTAATGACTCATGATCACAGAACAAGCCAGTTTAATCAACTCCACACAACAGCTTTGCAAACTACTCTAAAGGGTGATGGAAATTAAAGAGCCACTGGAGAAAAAGGAACTAAAGCTCAGACCAATATTATCTGTGACACTGCTGGTGTCCTGGTTACAACAAAACCTCCATTCCAGTGTGAATTTGCTTGTGTTTCTACAGGCAATACAAGAAACAAGCCCTGCAACTGTCACTTGGGTAACCACCAGCCTCAGAGCATGAAATGAACTAAAGGCTGGCTCCTGGCTTTTGCCTTACAGAGATGTTAATTCAGGAAAGCTTTTGCTGGGTGGAATTTGGTGGTTTCACCTTGTACCACATGCAGTTGTTTAAGGTAGATTTCAAAAGGTAAAGCCAAAAACTTGCAAGGATGCCTACAGAGCCTTGCACAGAAGCCTTCAGGTAGGGTGAGTGAAATTGTTATTGCTACATCAGTCGTAAAGAATGTGAGCCAGGGTGATGAGCTGCATTAAAAAGTACACGCTAGCAAAACAACCAGGCTTGTGCCTGAGGAATGTAACCAAGCCTTTTTGATGCAGACAAAACAAAGCTGAACATCTACCTAGCAGGCAGTTCAGAAACCTCAGGAATGAACAAGGCAAATTATCATCCACTGGTAACATTCAGCTTTTATCCCTCCCCTGCCCCAGCTATTCAAACAGACTTAGGACTTTTTTAGGAGCTTTCTCATTAGTTCTTGTTAGTATTACACTTCTGTGAAGCAAAGCACAGCCAGGAATCAAATCACCCCCAAAGATCCAAAACATCCTTAAACATTTAGGAAAGGTTTGATGAAAGCATTTGCCAAACTTGGAACGTTTGATCTAATTGAGAGTGACCAGATCTAAGCAGAAACTCAGGGAGACAGTGACTTACAACAGCTAAAACTACTTCCACGGGATCACTGTCTGCAATTGTACCTGATGTTTCTACTTGATAATGCCAAGCACGATGCAACACGAACTGCCCCACGGGATCCTCCACAAGCTGAGCTGCACTTTGTACCTGCTGCACACACACTTACCAACCTTGAACTTCTCTCTGCTCTACGGAGTGTGGCCTCGGCTCCCCAGGGCAGTCCCTTTGCTCCCAGGCTGCAGTTCCCTGTGTGGCAGAGCAGCTCCAGCAGCTGATGGTGCTGATAGAAGCTTCTCCAGGAGCTCTGAGCTGATGCTCTGGGCTCTGAGTCGCTCTTTCAAAAACTGCTCCTGCCTCCAACTGCTCTGAAGTCAGGAGAGGGAGTTAACTAAAGAGCCATCAGCTTCTGATAAGAGCTTAAGGAGGTGTGAAAACCAGCCAGAATGGGAGAAAGCAGTTGGATTTCCTCCCTACTTTGCATTCCTGGAGAAGGGATTCTGCTTCCCAGGGCTTAAGAGTCAACTAAAGATCACTTTAACTATTTCAATACTGGTTTTATTAGGGAAAAGCAAGCAAGTTAGTGCCTTGTGCCTTCCATCCTTACAATGAAGGACTTATTTTTAGTAAGGACTTACTTTTAAGTCTTTTTTGAACTTATTTTTAGTAAGCTGGACTCTCAGGAACACTCGCTTCCTCTAGCTGGGAGTTCACCTTGGGATGACTGTGATCTTCCCAAGCATGCAAGCTCTAAAACATGCCTGGGCTGCAGACACCCAGGAGATTTATGGAAGCAGCTACCAGTCATTGCCCTGCCAAGACAGAAAAAAATCTCTGCACACAGCCAGGTCAGGAACACCAACAGTGCAAATTCCTAAGGAGCAGAGGAGCTTCTTGCTCTAGTGAACCTTGCCCTGCAACTTTAGCTTTTACCTCCCAACCCTGGAAAGTGTCTAAATGAACTTCCCAAGCCAGCTGATCACTGCTTTCCCAGCTTTGGAGCTACCATCTAAAAGACAAAGGCACTGGACACCAGAGTAATGGCCCTGAGGAAAGAGTGAATCACAAAGGAGTCACCAACTAGTCACTTGTTCCACTTGAACACTGTATATGGTTATGCATGCTGCAGGAATAAACTGTCTGGTCTGTTTTGTGGGTAGAGGTTCCTTCTCTTAAAAGAGATCTGGTGAGGTTTTGATCTCTTGATGCTTGCAGGAGGAAAGGCTGAAGACCAAAAGAGTTTCTCAGAGGCAGAGGAGTGTGCAAGAGTCGAGAGAACAGACTTTTCTTGACAGCAGTGCCTGAAAAGTTGAAGCCAGGTTTCCAGTCCAAGCCTGGTTTTTGTTTTGAAGTCTTCTTTTAACAAAACAATACAGTTTTTCACTTCTGTGCAAAGCAAAAACACAGCAGGGAGCATGAGCTAGAGGTTGTTGGAGGTGTATGTGGACTCTGTAAGGACTCACTTCAAGGGTGGGTTGAGGTCTGACATGAAATCATCCTCAGCATCAGCCTTTTTCATGCTTTAAACTCAAGCAAAACCTCTCCTGAGCCCAAACAAACAGCATCATGTAGAGAGCAGCCCTGGAGGGAGGCTTCAAACAAGCACTAATCTGACAATCCAGTCAAAGTTGATTAGGTTTGTCCCTATCAGTGTGAGTTCCTGGGAGGTTTTCATGCCTGCAAGTCCTCCTGCCCACCTATCTCACTTAACACCACTGGCTCCTCTCTGTAAACCAGGCCTGATCGCATCCTCAGTTGTTAGTGCTTCCACTGGCCCATCTATTTCACCTGATCACATCATCCTGCTCCCAACAAGTTCTTACATGCCCTTTGGGAGCTGCACAGGTCAGGCAAGGAAACATCAAGCTTGTCTTTTCACTGCCACCTCCTAACATCTCCACTTTACTCCATGAGACCTATTGGATGGTTATTTAGGGGCTTCTGTCTGAGAGGTGGCAGCAGGAGGAGAGAAAATGGGGCTGTGAATTACATGACTTATCAGATTTCATGCTTTATAGGCCACTTGACTTCAATTTTTGCTGTCCCATGCTCAGTTAAGTGCTCTGAGTCCTTGCTCTGACATTGACTTGGCATTCAATCAGAGGGGAACAAAAAAAACCCCTTTGCTGGGAAAAGTATCCAGAGGAAAGCCCAGCTCCACTAGAGAGAAATCTTTTAACACACTACTTATGGCAACAAAAGGCAGCTGAAACACTCATTTGAAAGAGTCCCTTTCTGGCAAACGCTCTGGAGCCAAATCCAAACCTTCCAACAGAACCAGACCACAATTAAATCCGAATTCCACCTGAGTTTTGTGGCTGACATGATGCATTTGCCACCAATTGTGTGCTGCTCCCCAGTGATGCTCCAAAATTAGCCACCTTGTGAGAAATGCTGGTAGTTAACCAACACAACTGGTGTGCAATGCTCCTTTGTACCTGCCAAACATGTGAAGCAGGAGGAAAACCAAAGCCTGATTGTTTCAATTAACAAAGGCACACTAGCAAATGGCTCTGGACATGTCCCTACCTCAGCTGCTGTGTGGAATGGGGGGAGGGCAGCACTTCCAGCTCACCACACACACCCCCTTGCTCCCATTTGCCTTTTAAAGAGATGAAATTGAGCTTCTCCTGTTGCCAATAGCAGATGCTTCCCTTAAGGGTATGTCAAATCAATATCACTACTTTAATGTGTTCAACCATGGAGCTAGACAGAACTGATGATGAAAACAAGCTTCTTCACCAGCTAAGGGCCACTCAGTACCCCGAGGTGACTGTGCTGACTGTTCCCATCTTTCTCTTCAGTGTTGATCCAAGTACTTTAGAGTCAAAATGAAGCTAACCACCACTTCCCTTTTTTAACAGCAGAAAATGACAAAAGCCCTTATTTGAGTCACCTCTTCAGCAGGACTAGCTGTGTGACGTTTCACTCATGAGCCTGCAAGCTGCTGAACAGCTAAGTGCTTTTTGCTCCACTAACAGTTGCTAAATATACAGGCAATTGCTGCAAGTGCCATTCCAGCTCTGCCACAGGAGGTCTGCAATACACTTCAGAAGAAGCAGGCACTTGCAGTAGGGATTTTAACCTTTTTGCATCAGCTCCTGTGCAGGAGGTACAGTGCAGAGCAGGATCTGCCTGGAGCAGGGCCACCTCTGTGGGCAATGCAGTCACCTGGAGCAGCTTGGAGAGCATTAAAGAGCATTAAAGGAACAGATATCAGACCAGAAACAAGTCCAAGTCCTTACAGCAGCACTGTGTTCACACCTCAGCAGCTCTTTTTAATCCACCTTCCCTAAAAGTCCATCCTGCTCTGGCAGGGGGGTTGGACTAGATGATCTTTTGAGGTCCCTTCCAGCCCTTGAGGTTCTGTGATCACTTGCATCTATCAAACTCTATGGAAAGATTAAGATTGGGTTTGTTTCAGCTCTCTTTAACCCACTGAGCACTCCAGCCCTGAATGCTGCAGTCCTGATCAGCCTGGAAACTAGGGAACACCTTTCAAAGTCCATCTGTTTACAAAGTGTGAAACGTTACACATCTCATCTTTGACTTATCAATCCCTCCCCTGAAAACACCTCCCTGTCGTTAATACTGCACTTTGCAGAGCAGCTGCTTCCAACTGTGAAACAGCAGAGTGTTCTGTCCTGGGAAACCTTTAAGGCTGAAATCAGAGGTGAAAGATGACACGTGGCAACAAACAGTCAGCTCCTTGTCAGCAGGTCAGGCCACATTGCTCTGAAACTTTTACTCCAAATGCTGCCAGAATTACCAAAGCTGCAAAGATAACCCTTTGCCATGCAAAAGATTAGAAAGCAAACTCTGGACAAGATGCAATAATGCAGAAGCACTTGCCACAGCTCCTTTTATTACTGGAACAGATGGTGCGTAAGCATCAGCTACTCACAAACCATCAGATGACAGTGTGATGACCTCAAAAGTGTTCAGCAGCAAGTAGAATAATACTCAAAAAGCCTGGAAGGTAGTGGCACAGCACTTGGAGCCTGACTTTGTCAAGACAGAGCCCTTGGCTGACGCGGTCAGTGGGATGATGAACCCGTTTGCTTGGTCAAATGGGAAGGTTTGGGTCTGGGTTGTGACACTTGGTTTTCTTTTTCTTACCCACAAAGCAGAAACACTTTCAAGGCAAGGCTTAGACTTTGGTTGAATGATGAGAGAATTACAAGCAAAGGGTTAAAAGAGTTCACAAGTGCCAGTCTGCACTGATATGTTTGTGCAGACACCTGGGAGCCAGAAGCCTTTGAACGTGGTTGGTTTTTGGCTTACGAGTTGTGAGACTGTGCAGAAAAACAACTTCAAACCAGTTTCAGCGAGGCCAGTGCTCAAACTAAGATAATTGCTTCATTTCTCTATGATTTTATATAAGGAATGCTCCTTCATTTCTCAGTGTGCACACGTTCTGAGGAGCCATCCCCGTGCAGCACAAGGATGCAGCTGCTTAATGCTACACGGGTGATAAGGAGTTTACTCCTGATCCTTGGGACGTGATGATGGGTCTCTTCTTGCCAGGAATAAATGACAGGACAAGAGAAAAGGGGCTGCAGCTGCCCCCGGGGTAGGTTGAGGTTGGAGCTGAGGCAGAACTGTTTCCCTGAGAGGGGTGTCAGCCCCTGTGCCAGGCTGCCCAGGGAGCTGGGGCAGTGCCCAGCCCTGGAGGGATCCCAAAGGCGTGGGGCTGAGGTGCTGAGGGCTGTGGGTCAGTGCTGGGCTGGGCAGGGTGAGGGGAGGGCTGGGACTGCAGCAGCTTCAGGTGCTTTTCCAGCCCCAGCGATGCTCTGATGCCCCATTCCCAGCACATTCTCCAGGCTGAGCCCCGCGGGGGTCACCAGCGGCTCCGAGGCTGCTGCTCCCCGGGAACTGACCTCGCGGGGTGTCGCAGCTTTCTCCAGCCCCTCTCCCCATCCCCATCCCCGCGCCCCGCCGCGTGCTCACCCTACAGCTGCTCCATGGGGCTGTGGGAGGTGGGGGGGGGGGTATGAAGGGGATGGGACTCTTCCCCTCACCCCTCACGCCCCGGGACGGTTCCTCTCCTCCATCTTAGCGGGGCCGCGGGCCGCCGCTTCCCCTCGCGGCCAACATGGCTGCGCCGAGGCTTCCGCGGGGCCCCGCCATAGAGAGGCGGCGGGAAGGGGAACGGGAACGCGGCCGCCCCCGGCCGAGCGGGAGGACCGCGGGGAGAGGATGGAGGGGACGTGGCCGCCCCNGGTGATAATGTCTTCAAGTAGCAAAGATGTTCTTTATTCCTTCCACCAAGCGTGCGTGCC
>WBNH01004934.1:0-70871 GCA_013401255.1 Urocolius indicus
CCTCTTGTCCTGTCACTCATGACATGCAGCCCAGCTCTCCTGCTCTGTCCCTTTTTATACTCCAAGGCCTTGGCTGAAGGTTTGAGCTGGCAGGTAAAGCTTGTCACTTGGTGATGCCAATGGCCCTGTACCACAGCACCCTCCTGCTATGGTCACTTCAACCCCTCCCCAAGCCTGCAGCTCCCAGCAGAGCCCAGCCCAGGCTGGTGCTGGATGGCTCATGGCACCAGGAGGTGAGAAGCAGCTCTGAGGGGAAGCTGCAGCTGCTGGGGCTGGCTGAGGCAGGGCACCCCAGGCACCCCAGCAGCAGCAAGTGCAATGCTGACCACCAAACCCTGACTTCAGACATGGGGTAAGGCAGCAGACATCAGCCCAGCTGCACCTCCCCCTCCTCACTCAGCCCATGAACCGTGCAGGGAAGCAGCACAGCTCTGCAGAGGGACACAGGCTCAGCCCCAGCTGCGTGGGGCTCAATACCCTGAAGCAGGGGATTCACCCCCCAGAGCCAGGCTGCAGCTCATCGTGGCTGTGCCAGGTACAGATGGAGCTGCAGCACTCTCCCAAGGACTTGGAGGGGATGAAATGCTTGAGGGCCTTCATCTGGGCAGAGGGATTTGCTTTCCCTTTAAATGATAAGGGTGCATCTGCCCCAGGAGGGAGCAGACACAGAACCCTGTACCAGACACTGCTCTGTAAGGCTCCTTCTCTCCCAGCCAGGAATGCTGAGAGGCAAAGAGCAGCTGGGAGATGACACACTGCTCTGAGACCACTCACAGGGCATCTGTGCCCCACATGGAACAGGTCTGCTCCTCTTCCTCCCCTGCAGCTGGGACAGGGACACGCTTCCACGAGAGGGCACGAGTCCCCCTGCCAAGCAGCCAGGCAGAGCTGCCCCCCTGAGATGGATCAGCTCTGTTAATCCCAGCTCCCAGAGCAAACCCTGGGGCCAGCAGGGAGGGTAAGAGGGGAAGCTCTGGCCCTGGGGCTGCAGGGACTAAAGGCAGAAGCAGCTGATTCCCTCGTTCCATTGAGCAGATCTCACTCAGGCCCTTTGTGTCTAAGGGAGAATTGCAGCTGCACCATGTGAGGAACCCAGAGACCCAGCTGGGCCTGGGGACCCCCAGCACACACAGTCCTCACCTCCTCAAGCCTCTCAATGCTGGCTTTTAAACAAGGGACACAGGACCTCAGTTCACTGTTCTCATCATCCAGCTGCTGCAGCCTGCAACGGGAGAGAGGGGTAAGAAACTCCCCCACACAGCCCAAGGAGGGGAAACTGGGCTGAAACATCACCAGCAGCACCAAACCAGACCCTGCTGAGGGTGAACCAGCTGGGATCTGCCTTTGCAAAGCAAACCCTGAGACTCCCACCATCTCTGGTCCCAGGGGAACGAGCAGGGCACCCCCCCCACACCCAGCAACAGGGGGAAACCCAGCACAGGCCCAACTCAGGTGCTTCTGCCTGCGCTGGGAGACAAAGCTGCTTCACAAAGAGCTTCAGATATGAAACACACCCTTGGACTCAGCAGCCAGGTGCCTTACGGTGCTGTGCTGCAAACCCTGCAAACGAGGGCAGGAGAAGGGCTGCCTTATGCTCTCCTACTTCAGACTGACAAGACCAAACAGTCTCGTTGCTGCCAAGGTCAATTTGTTGTGCTGGTGTGGTTTTTATACCAACAAGTGGAAGATTAAGAGCTGTGTGCTTGCAGCTCACCTGCAGCCTCCAGCCCCAGGCCAGGGACTGGTCCAAGGGACAGCAAAGGGTGAGTTTGTTCAGGAGAGAGCTGAACCACGCTCAGAGGCAGCACATCTCACAGCCTGGCACCCACAGGCCTTCTGACAATGCTCCTCAGTCAGGCACAACACTAATCTCTAGAGCAAAGGTTTCCTCAGTCCCTGGGGCAGGTCTCAGCACTGGGCACCCAAAAGCAGCCTCACTGCCTGGGGCAGAGTCAGAGCAGAGGTCTAGAGAGCGTCAGAGAAGCTTCAGTGCTGGGGGTGGGCTTGAGTTTGGAATGAAAGCAGGTCAAGTAGCCAAAACTCAGGGTTTAGAATGACTTCAGCTACATCTTTAACCACATTCCCCAGAGGCTGCCTCCCCAGAGGCAGAGCCCAGCTGCACTCTGCAGCCTGTGTGTCCAGGAGCCCTGTCACCCTCCAGCTCTGCCCCTGCCCCACCTGGCCTGCAGGTTCTCAATCTCGATGCTCTTCTCCCTCTCCATTTTGCTCAGCAGCTCCCTCTGCTTCTTGATCTCCTCCAGGAGTGTTTGGTCAGCTCTCAGCTCCTGCTCCTTCAGTTGTTCCTCGAGAGCATTTGCCCTGCAGAGAGGAGAAAGGGAGGGTGAAGCTCCCGATGGCTCAGCCCCAGCCTGCTGCCTTCCCTCAGGAGGGGATCAGATCCTCACCCCCAGCCCTTCTCTCATCCCACAGCAGAGCTCAGACAAGTGAAATGCAAAACAGTGTGAGCTTTGGGGGAAACTGCACTCATCACCATCTCCAGCAGATGCAGAGGGAAAGCAACAGGGCCTGTGAAACCCTCCTCCTCCTCCTCCAGCCCTGCCCAGTGTTTCGAGCTCCTTTACCCTGCCCTGAAGCAGTCTCACTGCCCAGAGAAGATCACAGCCTCAATCCTCCTCCTCCTCCTTCTCATGTCTCCAGCAAAAAATATGAGACCTACAGGTCCATCTCCTCTATGTCGTGTCATTGGTGCCTGGGGAGCAGAGCCTGAGCCCAGCTCCCTGCAGCCTGTCAGGGAGTGTCAGAGAGTGCTCCTGGCTGCCCTCAGCCTCCTCTGCTCCAGGAGCATGTTCCTGCAGCTGCAGGGAGCACACTCAAGGCTTTACTCCATCAGGAGCTGACTGACACTTCTGGGCCAAGCTGCTGAAGTGAAAACACTTCCCTTGCTGCAAAGTTTATCAGGGCTTAAGAGAAACCTTTGTCTGAATGGCTGGGTCCCCTGACATGACTGTTACTTAACAGGCTTACAGCCCTATAGATAAACTCCTGCTGAGCTTATCTGCCAAGGGTAAATATGCTGCTGGGAGAGAGAGGCCTGTCAGATTAGCCAAGGAGGTGATTAGATCCACTGGGATCAAAGCAAAGGGCTACACCCCAGCCAGGATCCCAACCACCAGGACCAAGGCTGTGGGGAGGGCAGAGGTGTGCAGCAGGAACCCTGCTGCATCTCCCACAACCATCCAGTGGGTGAAACAAGGGCCAGAAGGAGTTCATGCAGAGTTGATTGTCAAGTACATACCCTCCCTGAATGGGAAGGTTTCCAAGAAGCAGGAGTTGCCTGCAGGCCTCTGAGCAAGCCCTGGAGCTGCCCATGTGCAGAGAGCCCACTTGGGCATGGGAAGCACATCCCAGTAGGAACCAAACCAGCTGAGACAGCACTGGCACAGCCCCATGGCCCTGGGCACAGCACTGCAAAGGAGCTTTGCCCTTTGGCCTGGCTGAGCTGCAAGCTGCTGTCATCCCATATGGTGGAGCATCCCAGCAGGATGGGACCAGGGAGCAGATCATCAGGGGCAGAGCTGTGATGCTCTCCTGATGTTTTCTGCCCATCTCCCTCCTCTCCCTCTGTTTCTTTTCCTCACATGGCCCAGCAGCTCTGGCCCAAGGGAGTAAAGGCACTGCAGGTGATGTCAGATCTGGGCTGTAGTGGGTTTGTGTGGGCAGGTTTTGCTATTGGGGGTTACAGGTGAGTGCTTCTTGAAACAAAGAGCTGGCAGAAGCTTCCCCTGGATGTGCCAGGGCCAGGGCCAGTGGCTCTGAGATGGACCCAAGGCTGATGGAGGGAAAGACTTTGGCATTGACACGTGAGACAAGGGGAAGAAGTTGCTGCGCAGGGGGAAAACTGCAGCAGAAGGGAGAGAGAATGTGAGAGCAACAGCTCCACAGACACCAAGGTCAGTGCAGAAGGATGGGGAGGAGGTGCCCAGGCAGCAGGGCAGAGCTTGCCCTGTGAGCTGTGGTGCAGCCCACGGTGAGGCAGCTGTGGCCCTGCAGACCCCCCTGAGGCAGGCAAGACCCCACACCACAGAGAGGGGCTGCCTGAGGGAGGCTGTGACCCAAAGGGGAAGGACCCAGGTTGGGGCAAGTCCCTGTGACCCCAGAGAAAGAGAGAGAGAGAGAGAGAGAGGAGCCCACGCTGCAGCAGGGGAAGTGTGAGGAGTTCCCCCCCTGAGAGGCAGCAGCAGCAGAGCCCATCTGTGATGGACTGACCTTAACTCCTGTTCCCCATCCCCTGAGCTGCTGTGGGGGGAGAAGGGAGAGAGCCAGGGAGAAGGGAGGGCTGGGGGGGAAGTGTTGGAACATTCAGGTGTTGTGTCTCCTCACCCAGCTCTGTCCTGACTCTGAGTAAGTAGAACCACTTCAACCCAAGCTGAAGCTGTTTTGCCCAGGGTGGCAACTGCTGGGTGATCTCCCCCTGCTCATCTCTCCAGCTCTCTGTTACACTCCCCTCTGCCCTGTGCAGCTGAGGAGGGGGCAGAGCAGTGCCAGGGGGGGTTGGAAGGGGCAGAGGCTGCAGCCCCAGGCTGACCTGTGCACCAGCTGCAGGTTCTCCTGGCGCAGGCGGCTGTGCTGCTCGCCGTTGGCAGCCGTGTCCTTCTCCAGCTCCGTCACCCGCTTCTCCAGGAACACTACCTGTGGGAGGCCACAGCTCAGGCTCAGACACAGCCCAGGGGCAGCTCCCACTGCCCCCAGCACCACACACACACACAAGTTCTGGGGCTGGCTCCATCTGCTGCAGTGGCTCCAGTGCCAAGCTGGGCTCTGCTCAGCACTCAGCAGAGGAGCTGCAGCAATCAGCCCTTCATCCCTTTGCAAGATCCTTTGTCACCCTGGTTTCTCAGCTTTTAGTGTCTCACAGGTACCAATCCAGGGCCAAATGCCCCACTCTTTGCTTCTCTTCACACTCTGCATGGTCACACAGAACTATGGAATCATTTGGGTTGTTAAAGCCCCTGAAGCTGCTGCAGTCCCAGCCCTGCCCTCACCCTGCCCAGCCCAGCACTGCCCCACAGCCCTCAGCACCTCAGCCCCACGGCTCTGGGATCCCTCCAGGGCTGGGCACTGCCCCAGCTCCCTGGGCNCCTGAAAGAGCACCAAAAGACCCCGAGTTCCACTGTACACACATCAAATCCCAGAGAAGGGAATGATGCAGCTGGTGGGACAGGGCTGGAGGGGATCCCCTTGTGCCCACACTGGGCTTATTCAGCTCTAGCTGAATTTTGATGTGCTTTCCCTAAACAGAGCCCAGCTCTGAGGAGCAAAGGGGCTGGGAGTGCCCCTCCACTTCCCTCCCAGGCAGAGGCAGATGTGGGTGGGGAAACCCTGAGGGATGGAGCTCCTGGTCCCCAAATAAATCCCATTTCCAGCCATGAAAGAACCACCACGCAGGAGGCATCTGAGGAGCTCTGTCTGCAGCTCCCAGCTGCTGCCCTGGGGAGAGAGGCAGCCACACACAGCTGGGGCTGGGGGGGGGGAAACAGCCATCCCTGTGCTTTCCCAGGCTTGGTGCCTTAAGGAATGGCTTTTATGTAGCTTTCAGGCCTGATAAAATGCTGGGGTTTAGCTGTTTTTCCTTACAGGTGGCCTGTGCATGGTCACACACACACACACACGCTGCATTTCTCTCTCACAGGCTGCTCTGTGCTGCCCTGTTCCTCATTCCACAACTGAAACCCCGTTTGCAGGGAGCTTCAGGACTGCAGCAGACATTGAGCCAAGCTACAACCTTCCCTCTCTCTCTTGGCTAAAGTGCTCAAACAAAAGCTTTCTCGTTGATCCTGCCCAGCTCCCACCTTGCTCTAGGATCCTTCTCTCCTGATGCCCCCAGTTGAAACCCATCAGGAGCAGCACTGGGAGAGCTGCACAGTGAGAGCAGCAGCAACGGCCTGTGCCAGGGGAAGTCAGCCCTGGCTTCGTGTCAGGGCACTCTGCTCATCTCCAAAAAGCAGAATCTGGCAACATCTCAAACTGTGAAGCAGAAGTGAGAGGAGGCAGCACACAGCCCCCTGCTCCCTGAGCCCCAGGGAACAGCCCAGCAGCTTGGGACAAGGCTCCAGTGCCACCTCCTGACCCAACTCTGACACGTGTGTGTGAGGAGGAAAGGCTGCAGGACCTGGGGCTGTTCAGCCTGGGGGAGAGGAGCCTGAGCTCAGGGGCACCTCAGCAATGCTGCTCAGACCCTACAGGGTGGATGTGAGGATGAGGGACATTGCTCTGTGGTGCCCAGGGACAGGACAAGGGCTGATGGACATCAGCTGGGACACAAACAGTTCCCCTGGCACAGGAGGAGCAACTGGTTTGGTGCTGAGGGGAGGGAGCCCTGGCCCAGGCTGCCCAGGGAGGGTGTGGAGGCTCCTTCTCGGGAGGTTTCCAACCCCCCCTGGACACGTTCCTGTGCCCCCTGAGCCAGGGGCAGCTGCTGGAGCAGGGGCTGGGGCTGGGGCAGCTCTGCAGGGCCCTGCCAGCCCCCAGCACTCTGAGATTCTGTACCACACAACCTCTGCAGCTCAGCTTGGAGTGCTCCCACCCTCCATCCCCTCCCTGGGATGGTTTTGGGTAACCCCCTTGCCCTTCCCTGCCCAACCCCAGCCCCACAGGCCCCATCCTTCAGCTCTCACCTTGTCTGTGATGTCCTGGTCGGTGCAGTCCAGTGGCTCAGGGTAGGGCTGCTCCATGCCTGCCACAGCCAGGCTGCTGGTGTGCTGCAGCTGCCTGGAACACAGCCCCAGCCCGGCCCAGTCAATGCCACCATCAGAGGTGGCAGCAGCCCGACCTCCCCTGCCCTCCCTCCAACAGGCTTCTGTGTCCCTGCTGCCCCTGTGGCCGTGGCACTCGCTGCTGGGGCTTCATCCCACCCCCTGTGCTCCTGCTCTTTGGAATGGCAGCAGATAACAGCTCACTCTTCTCATTTCCTTCCTTGATGATAGGGGCCAAGGCCATGTCCCATCTGGCAGAAGGTAGAGGACTCTGCTCTAGCCACTGATAAGGTTCATAAGAAGGGGAGGTCAGGGGTATAAAAGGAAGGAAGGGAGAGAAAACCCCTGAACTGGTTATGAAACAGCCCAGCCTACCTCCTCCTGTCTGCCACCATGCTCAAGAGTGAGCTAATCATCAGCAAGGCCCTGCCAGGCTGTGCCCTCAGCTAAAGCACAGCCCCTGCAAGGGCTGACCTGCCCCTCAGCCTCCTGCCACTGCTGCAGCTCGGCCCCATCGTCCCCAGCACAAGGAACCGCTGTTGCCATGGGGAGGGGAGGTTGTGTTCCAGCTCTGGGACTCTCAGGGAGCTGGTGCCTGGAGAAAGCCCACTCTGCACTCCCCCTGCACCCCCCAGCAAGGAGCAGCCTGAGCTGCCTTTGAAGCTGCTGCTGCTCTGAGCGAGGAGGTGAACAAGAAAACCTTAGAGGCCACTTTGAATCCACCCAGCCTCATTCTGCACCCTCACTCTGCTTCCTCACCCAGCCTCATCCTGCAGCCTCCCCCAGCCTCATCCTGCAGCCTCCCCCAGCCTCATCCTGCAGCCTCCCCCAGCCTCATCCTGCAGCCTCCCCCAGCCTCATCCTGCAGCCTCCCCCAGCCTCATCCTGCAGCCTCCCCCAGCCTCATCCTGCAGCCTCCCCCAGCCTCATCCTGCAGCCTCCCCCAGCCTCATCCTGCAGCCTCCCCCAGCCTCATCCTGCAGCCTCCCCCAGCCTCATCCTGCACCCTCACTGTGCACCCTCACCCACCCTCACTCTGCTCTGCAGCAAAATCCTCTTACCTCTCTCCTTACCATAAACTCAGCTCCACTGCTCTAATGAACCAATATTGACCCCAGCCCACAAATCTCAGTGTCAGAGAAGCACCTTGCAAATGCCAAGAGCCAGGAGGGCTCACAAGACAAGGCATCTCCATTCCCAGCAGTTCAATTCAAAGCTTCCCTAAGCCAGCCCTGCCAGCCACAGGACAGAAACTAGTCCCAGAACAGGAAAGCTGGGAACATGCTGCTCCCTTCCACCTTCTTTCCTGCCAGTGTTTTTAACAAAGATGTAGAAAGTAAGATGACAGGAACCAGGAAATGTAATATCAAGGACCTGCTTCCTTGCCAGGAGGGGAAATGGGGTCAGGGGAGACTTGCTGAGCACAGGCAGGATGGAGAAGGGAAAGGTGTGAGAGCACAAGCAGGGAGGGAGAGGCTGTTGGCTCCTCTGCAGCATCCCTGCCCTCACCCACACCAGGCAAAGGGAAGGGCAGCAGCTGCACAGGACCATCCCCTCCCCAGCAGGACAGCCAAGGGGAGCCTCAGTGTATCTGTAACAGCCCAGTGACATGGGAACTGGAGGGATGGGGAAGCTGGGAGAGGAAAAGGGAGCAGCAGGTGTTGGTGAGAGAGGACAGAGCCTCTGCCCCAGCGATTCAGAACAAACCCTGCAGCTCTTCCTGGGCACTCAGGGATAAAAGAACCCCAGAGGAAAAGGCAACTGGCATCAGCTGAGCCCCCAGGACAGAAGCAGCACAAACCCCCAGGGCAGGATTACCTGGAGCTGGCCCCTCACAACTCCCCAAAGCCCCTGAGACAGCAAGGTGGGCTGCTCCTGCAAAGCCAAGCGAGCAGTGCCAAACTGTCTGAGGCAGCTGGCTTCTTTGAGGTGCTGAGAACTGCCTCTGAGTGGGTGCCCTGCCTGGGCTGGCTTCCTAGAGACCCCCCCATAGTGACGCTGGGGAGGAGACAGCCCAGAGCTCATGTCCTTCCAGAGCCTCCTGCCCCTCTCCACGTGCCCCCTGCAAGGAGGGGAGAATGCTCCTACTATTGTCCTGGAAGAAAAGAGCTCTGACACCAGCCCCCAGCTGCAGCACGAGGGAGAAACCCCCATGTCAGAAAAACACCCCCTGCAAACTCTGTCAGCACTGAACCCTCTTTTTCCCCAGTGCCCTGGCACCACCAACCCTCCCCTGAGAGCCTCCCTCCCTTGGGCAGGGGCAGGGGAGCAGGAGCAGCAGCTTACCTTGCCACCTTCTTGCTCGAGAGCCTTTTATTTGGACTGTGAAATGAAGAGAGGGAAAAAAAAAAAACCACACCAAATCACAACAGGAAAGAGTTGGGAAAGCTGAGAGTGAAGGGCAAGGGGAAGCTGCAAGGGCTGCAGGGCACGTCCTCTGCAGCACAGGGGAGGGTCTGGCATGCACTCCCCCAGCCCTGGAACCAACCCCCAACACACACAGCCAGGCCAGAGAGAGCCTCAGGGGACCCTGTGCCTGGCTGCTCCCTGTCCCGAAAGCTGATCCCCATGAAGCTGCTAATAATAGCAGTGAGGCTGTGGGAGCCAGTCCAGCGTGAGGGCACTGCCCCAGCCCTCATGCCCTGGCACCTCTCACACACACATTGCTCTCACTGGTTGGTTCAGAGACTTCAGGAGCTGTGGGACCTCGTGTGAGCAGCAACGTGGGCTCGTGGGCAAGAGTCAGTGGAAGCCTGGGGGCATCCAGCAGAGTGTGGGCAGCAGGGGGAAGGGAGGTTCTGCTGTCCCTCTGCTCTGCCAGAGCTGCTGAGGCCTCATCTGGAGCCCTGTGTCCAGTTCTGGGCTCCCCAGTTGAAGACAGACAGGGAACTGCTGCAGAGAGGCCAGTGCAGGGACACCAAGGTGATCAGGGGACTGGAGCATCTTCCTTATGAGGAAAGGCTGTGGGACCTGGGGCTGTTCAGTCTGGAGGAGACTGAGCTCAGGGGCACCTCAGCAATGCTGCTCAGACCCCAAAGGGTGGGTGTCAGCNATTGTGAGTGAGTGTGTTAGTCTCAGCACAGGCACAGCTACAGTCAGTGGGCAGGGCACAAGCTCTGCCTTGCACAGATCCCTGGCACAAACACCCCTGCTCTAGCTCCAGGGATGCCCGAGCCAGCTGCCACCATTCCACAGAGGTCAGGGCTTAGCTAATGCCCAGCATGACCCAGGCTACAGCCAGCCAAGGCCTGTATTCCCCTACCCCTCAGCACAGGGCTGCAGCTTCTCTCCTCACTGAGGGTAAAACAGCCTTTTTCAGACATGGTCACTTGCTGAGCCCTTTGGTCCTGGCCTGAGTGCAGTGAGCCAGGCCTGGAGCTCACCCCTCATCTTCCACCCAGACACACACTCCTGTCAAACAGATGCCACTGGGACACATCCCTGACCCCAAACCAGTGGCAGCAAACAGGGCTGCAGCTCGAACAGAGGAGCAGCAGCTGCATTCATTCCCCAGTGCTCAGCTCAAACACAACTTCTGGGAGTCCAGCCCTGCCTCCAGCAGCACCAACCCTGCAGAAGGAGGAATTGCAAGCAAAAAGCTGAGGATCACTTTGCTTTTGCAGCAACCCCCAAGCAAGCTGGGGCTGCTGTCAGGGTGAGCATCCCAAAGCCCACATCTCCTGTAGCAGCACAGCTCCAGGGCTGCCTGGCCCCTGCACAGGGCAGAGGTCAGGCCCTGCTGTGCCCCAGCCCCTCTGAGCCCCCCACCACAGCCCAGCACTGCACTGACACAAGATTCTTCCCTGCAAATGGCCCATGGGAAAGCAGTGCTGGCACCTGCAGGGGGCTGCAAGGGCAGGCAAAACAGAACCTGCTGCCACACGACACCAGTGTGTGCCCTGGAGAGGCTGCAGCTCCAGGGCTGTGCCCAGTGCTGGGCCCCTCACTCCCTGCCACAGGGACACTGAGGGGCTGCAGCGTGGCCAGTGTGGGAGGATTGAGCCTGGAGAAGGCTGAGTGCAGCCAGGAGCACTCTGAAGCTCGACAAGGAGCTGGGGGTCAGGCTCTGCTCCCCAGGCACCAATGACAGGACAAGAGGCAATGGGCTGCAGCTGCCCCAGGGCAGGTTGAGCTTGGAGCTGAGGCACAACTGTGTCCCTGAGAGGGGTGTCAGCCCCTGTGCCAGGCTGCCCAGGGAGCTGGGGCAGTGCCCAGCCCTGGAGGGATCCCAGAGCCGTGGGGCTGAGGTGCTGAGGGCTGTGGGTCAGTGCTGGGCTGGGCAGGGTGAGGGCAGGGCTGGGATTGCAGGAGCTTCAAGGGATTTTCCAGCCCGAGCTCCTTTTGGGTTTGCTGCCTGCCTTCCTGTGCTGTGGGCTCAGGCAGCAGCTCCTCAACACCTGCAGCAGACTCCTCATCTCATTCTAAGCATAAACCTCTTTATATATTGCCACAGCCCTGCAGGGTGAGGCTGTTAATGGCAGCTTGGGCTTCACCCCAGCTGTTGGCATCCTCAGGAGCTGGGTGATGCCAGGCACAGCACAAGGCTGCTTGGCCCAGCTGTTGCTCTGGTTTCTACTGCTCTTTGCACCTTGCACTCAGGGCTTCCCATTGCTGGTGATGGCTGGGAGCAAACAAGTCCTGCCAAATCCCCTGTGCCACACAGGGACACCTCTCACCTCAGAAAGGGTGGGCAGTGCCCCTTCCACTGGGTCAGTCTGCAGGGGCACTTGGAACCAACTCCCAGCAAGTCTGTGTGAGGAGCTCTGAACACAGATGGAGGAGTCACCCCTGAGCCCAAATCAAAACCTGTGGCACTCCCACTGCCACACAATGGGATGGGGAAGTGTCCTCTGGAGACCCATCCATCCATCCATCCATCCATCCATCACAGGAGCCTCTGGGCTGTCAGTTCAGCCTCAGGGGTGAGTTTGGTGGAGACAGCCTGGCATGGAGTGAGGCTCCTGGTGCACCCAGGGAAGCCCAGAACTGCTGCTCAACCTGTCCCTCACCCTCAAGGCCTCCAACACAAAAGGCAATGATTTAGAAAGAGAAAGGGACAGAAGCACTTTTTCCACTCCAAAAAACCCTCGAGTCAGGCTCCTGTTTGTTTCCCAGTTCTCCTCCCATAGCTACAGAGCCCAGGAGAGCTCCCACATCACACTGTCCCTGCTGAGGGACACCGAGGGCATGGGCCTGAAGCAGCACAACAAGAGGGGAGAGGTCACCACCAGTGCCATCACCCTTCCACCCAGCACACTGCAAACAGCTCCAGAGACATCAACCACCAGCAACCCCTCCCTGCCTGTCCAACCCTCCAAGGCCAGCTGCTGGGTCTGGAGTGTGACATCCTCCTGGAGCTCCTCAGCCCTGTGTCTGTCCCATCTCCCTGGTGTGCAGGCAGCTGGCAGAGCTGGCTCAAACCTCAGCTTACTGCTGCAAAGCAAGAGCAGGAGAGGCTCCAGGAGAGGCCCCAAGGCACACAGAGCAAGCTGATGGCTCCAGGCTGCTGCTGCAGCAGGAGGATGGGCTGAGCTCACCCTTCCAGGCTGAAGCAGCAGCCTGGGGTGCTCTGTGCCGGGTGTCAGCAGCTGCAAGAGACAGAAACCCTGTACACAACCAGCTCAGGGGTATGGAGAAGCACCCAGCACTCACAGAGTGCAGGAAGGCTGCCCAGAGCAGCAGGGAAGGTTCTCACAGTGTGCTGGGCTCTGTGGCTCTGTTAAAGGAACCTTGTTAACCCTCCCTAAAACGCTCTTCCAAGCTCCGTGTTCCCCTGCAGAGGCTGAAACCCACCCCCTGTCACACCAGCAAGCAGCAAAGCAAAGGTGTTGCAGACAAGGAGAAGTCTTCCCTTCCACAGCATGCTCCCCAGCAAGGGCCAGAGCCCAGCAGCAGCGTTACCTATTCATCTCAAGGTCACTGAGGCGAGCAGACAGGTCCTCCAGCCGGTCGATTTGTTTGTGGCACTGGCTACAGTAAAACTCAAAGGCCTGGTCTGCGAGGATGCTGTGCAGCTTCCCAGCCAGAGGATGGCTGCTGCAGAGAGCACAAGGGCTGTTTCAACAGCACAGAACAGAACAGGACAGCACAGGACACAGGACAGGACAGACAGGGCTCGTTTTGGTCTGTGGCTTCCACAAGCTCAGGGTGCTTTGGGGCAGGGGCAGTTTAGAGTTGGTGTGAGGCATGAGATCTGCAATTAATACCTTGAGGGGAGGTGGGAGTCACATCCCCTCCACTCCCCTCCTTGATTTTAGAAGCCAAATCGCAGTCAGCGTGGAGCTGCTGTGGATTAACAGGGCTCCCATCACCCTCCTCCCATACAGCCAGGGCCTGGGGGAGATCCCCCAGAGCCCAGGGAAGGTGAGGTGTGTGCTTTCTACAAACCTGCACCACCACAAGGTTCATTTTCCAGCATCATTTAACAAGCAGCCTGTGTCAGGAGCCTCTGGCAATGGTCCTGGTTTGCCCCAGTGAATGCAGAACCAGCTCTCATGAGGCTGCTCTGGGTGCTGCAAAAAGAGCCAAATCCTTTGGTTGTGCCACTTTCTCACAGGCTGATGGGCAACTGTTTGCAACACACAGGGTCAGGTTCTCATTGCAAAGAGCTTTCAAAGAGGTGGTTGCAATTCAACCCCTCTTTCCTACAAAGTGAAGCACAGAGCAGCTGCGTTGCCTTACTGCAGGGCCCATCATGTGGCAAGGGGATGTGGGGCCCTATGGGGCTTTTAACAGCCTGGGAAGCTCACAGGTCCCATCAGCTTCTCATCTGCAGCTGCTGGATGTGGAAAAGCTGCCCTGACACTTGGCAAACCAGGAGGCCATTCCCCTAGCTGCCATAAGCCAGGCCAAAGGACTCTGAACAGCACAATTCGTGTTGCTTTGGGGCCAAACGTCCCCCACGGATCCTTTCAGCAGGGAAACGTGCTTCTGGAAGCCACAGACTTCAATCAGAGAAAGGTTAATAGTGAAAAAAAAAACCCCACAGCAGTTCAGTAAGAAAGAACAGGTCAAAGTGTGAGCAAACACATGCAAGCTTGAAACCAAGAGGCATCTGAAAGGGCCAGTCACAGCCCTGTGACCCTCCTGGCCTGGGAGGTGCTGGGGGTGTGGGACACCCCAGGAGGGGTCCCTGGGCTCAGCACCTTTGCAGCACACCTCACTGACAGCTTGGGCAGCAGTGGGGTGTCAGCAGCCCAGTCACCCCCAAGCTCAGCCCTTGGGCTTTGTGCTGTCTGTCCAGTATCTCCCAGCCCCCTTGGAGGAGGCAACTGGACAACAAGTGCTCATCTCTTCCCAAGCCTGGAAAGAAAGAAGCACAGAAACATTCCCCCTCTCTTCTAGGGCAAGTCTGGACCCAGGATAACCATTATCCTCCAGCAGTCAGTTCTGTTGCTCAGGCTTTGCAGGGGGTAAGAGGTGGCAGAACCTTTGTGGCACTTTGGCAGCAGCAGTTGTGCCCTTTTCCTGGGCTCTTGGGCTTCAGCTCACCCTGCTGCCTGCAGCCCTGGACCAGGCCTCAGCCCAAACCTAATGAGCACTCCTCAGAATGGAAAGGAGTGTGGAGCAGAGCCCTCAGGCCAGCCTGGCAACTCTGCTGCTGTATGCACACACACTTGGCCTCTGGCGGCCTTGGGCCTGTGCCCGCTGAGTGGGTGAGAGCTCACACCACCTCCACTCAGCCCTCCAGCTCCTGCAGCAACCTGCACCTTCCAGACCCTCCTCCTCCTCCCTCCAGCTCCTGCAGCAACATGCACCTTCCAGACCCTCCTCTTCTCTCCAGCTTCTGCAGCAACCTGCACCTTCCAGGCCTTCCTCCTCCCTCCAGCTCCTGCAGCAACCTGCACCTTCCAGACCCTCCTCCTCCTCTCTCCAGCTCCTGCAGCAATGTTCATCTTCCAGGCCTTCCTCCTCCCTCCAGCTCCTGGAGCAACATTTCCCTTCTCCATGCCCCAAGTGCTGGCTGGCACAGCGTGGTGGCAGCCCAAAAGGATGCACACCAGGAGCTTTTCCTTTCAGTTGCCATCCGTTTCCCCTTGAGAGGCACAGGGACTTCTCTGACCAGGTGGATGTGCCAGGGAAGAGGTGGCAACCCAAGAGAAGGGATCAGAAACACACATGCAAAGACTAAGCAGGAAAGTGCATCACCCTGGAGGCTCTTGGTCCTCTGGGAAAGAGCTGGAGCTGCTGCAGGGAGATTTGTAACCTTCTTTCTGTTTAGAGACTGGTGTAACATGGAAAGGGCACGTGGTGATGTGACCATTGCCCAGGGACACTGCTCCTTGTGTTCAAACCACGGCTAAAACAACCCCAACCAGCCTGAAGCACTGACACCCTGTAGTCCTTTTGAGGCTTGACTGCATGGAATGACAGGGGAAAGGCAGAGCTGTGCTAACAAGCACAGCACAAGCTCTGAGAACCATTCACTGAAAGACTTTCAAGCGTGCAACGATAATCCCAGGGAAGGGCTGGATGGAGCTCAAAGGCATGAGGAAACTCTCCAACCCAAGCACATTCTTCCCTCTGGAGGTTTTGCAGGGTTTTCCTGTTCCCTGGCAGGTCCCAGCACCGAGGCTCCAGCACCAAGCACCCACGAGCTGTGTGGTCACGTGCTGGGGGAGCCTCTCCCAGCACAGGATGGATGCTGCAGAGCACGATGGTGTGGGTAAGATCCAAGGAGACAGAGCAGCAGAGAGGAGCCAGTGCCCTGGGAGAGCAACATCTGAACACTGGGAGCGTTGGCAACCTGGGAGATCCAGATTGATACCGGAGAAAGAAGCTGAACTGATTGCTCAAAGTGTTTTGATGCCAGGAGCCTCCTGGAGCAGGCTGGAGGCCCACCCTCGAAAAGAAGCTGGAACAACGAGGCTGCTTTTGATCTGAGAGCACTTTCTGCTCTGCAGCACCAGCACAAGCAGCCACACTTGCTGCTGCTGGGGCTGCACCTCCAGTGCTGGGTTCAGTTGCAGGCCCCTCACCACAAGAGGGATATTGAGGGGCTGGAGCACGGGATGGAATAACATCTGCCTGGTTTCAGACTCTCAAACAAGGAGCCCAGGGAAACACAACCCCCTGCTCCTTGCTGCATGGAGCCCTGTGGCTGCTGCAGTTTGTGCCAATCCAACCAAGCAGTGTAATATAGGCACAGGAGAGAAAGAAACCCAAAGAGCCACCCAAGAGGGGTTGAGGCTGCACGGTGGCTTCCTCTGCCAGCAGGTTCTGCAGGGAGTCCCGGGTGTGATGTGGGGACACAGCACTGTCCTGGAAGCACAAGAACTGCAGCCTGCTCTTCCTGCAGGAGTGCCTGTGGATGGGAGCATGGCCAGTGCTCTGGAGAAGACTGAAGGAGACAGCTCTTCTTCCACTTCTGAGCTGATTACCCTGTTGCATCCACAGTGTGCCAGCAACTCCCTCTTGCAGGCCAACTCGTGTACAAAGGAAACAAACTCCCCCCTCCACCCCAAAGCTTAGGCAGAGACATCAAGCAGCTGAAAGTGAGCAGAGCACTGCCAGCCTTACCTGGGAGAGAGGAAAGAGGAGCTGTTAAAGCTGCTTTCCCCATTACACAAGCTGTCCGAGAACAAATCGGCTTCATTCCCTTCTCCGTAATCCTCAAAGTGCTCCTCTCCACTGATGACTGTCACCATGGAGTGCCTGAGCTCAGAGCCCAGGGTCAGCTCGTGGGGGTGGGATCTGTGGGACAGAGGAGAAGATGTCAGAAGTTGCTGCAACTTTTGCAGCTGCACCCAGCGCCTCCAAAGTCACAGCTCCCATTGCAGGAGCCCAGGCAAGCTCTCTCTCACACTGCAGCTCACCCTCTGCCTTGCCCACAAGCAGGGGCAGCTCAGGCACCTGCAGGAACCTGCCACCAAGTTTTTCTCACAAGGAACCAAATGCTCTTTTGACACCAACTCCCCTGGCAGCTGTGGCCCAGGCTGTGGGGGCAGTTCCCAGGCTTGGTGGCACAGTACAAAGCTCAGCACAGCCTCACACTCCTTCATTGCTGTGTAATCCTATCAAGAGCCCAGCTCTGGGCTTTAACACTGTAACCTCTCCTCAACACAAATCCAAGGGGTTTCCAGGCAGTGCCAAAGCCCCCAGGCAAAGACAAGGGAACCCACTCCCTGCTCCCACTGCTGCATGTGCCCCTGACAGCCCTGGTAGAGGGGGAGAGAGCTGTTTTGGGTGTTTTTAACACTGGATTCAGAACTGCTGCAGTGTGTTAAGCCTCAGGCTAAAGCCCAAACACACTCAGCACATCCTGGGCTGTCCCATGCTCTGGAGGGGACACAGCTCAGCACATGGGTTGTCCCTTCAGTGTCTTTTCATGTGGCACTGTAAGAAGTCAAAGCCCCACAGCAGTCTGTGTGGTCACTGCCAGAGCATCCTCCTGCCCAGGGCTGCATGGGGGGGGTCACATTAAGCTGGGGTGAAAAGGCAGGGAGGGTTTGTAAGAAGCAGGCTGTACCTACAAGCCACAGGTTTGTGTTTTGGGGGGGACTAGCATCAGAGAATCCCACAGTGGTGGAGCTGGCAGAGCTCTGCAGAGCTGCTGCAGCCCCAGCCCCTGCTCCAGCAGCTTCCCCTGGCTCAGGGGGCACAGGAATGTGTCCAGGAGGGGTTGGAAACCTCCTGAGCAGGAGCCTCCACACCCCCCACCCCCTTCACCCACTGACAAACGGGGGTGTGAGCAGAGTGCTGTGCTAAATCAGACACAAAGCACACATACCTTCATGACAAAAGGCTGCAGCACCTGAAGGATCTGCCCTTATCCCATTAACCAAAACATGGCAACCCTCCAGCAGCAAACAGCCAGCAGCAGCATCTCTCTGTTTAACCACAGCTCCCTGTTTAACCAGTCTGGCCTGGGGGCATCTGCACATCTTCCTTGTGCAAGAACAGAATCCTTTGGGCTGGAAAAGCCCTTTGGAGCTCCTGCAGTCCCAGCCCTGCCCAGCTCACCACTGACCCCTGGCCCTCAGCACCTCAGCCCCACGGCTTTGGGGTCCCTCCAGGGCTGGGGACTGCAGCTGGCAGCTTGCAGCAGGAGCATCCAAACCCTTCTCCCCAGGCTGAGCCAGACACCCCCTCTCCCAGCAGACTGTTGCCAAAAGCACTGGAGGTGTCTCCAGGAATAGAAGGCAGGGGGTGGAATTTTTAACTCCCAAGCAGAGCCCAACCCCAGATCTCTAAATTTGGGTCTGTGGTTTGAGGAGCAGAGCACAGGAGCAGCTCAGATCAGGCACCTGGAAACCCTGAGCCAAGGGATGCTTCGGGCAACAAACAGTGTGAGGATTCGATCTCCATCTCCTGGGGCTCTAGCTGGTGCAAGACCCAGAGTGCAAGCCATCTTCACTACACACAGCCTCAAGAACCATCCAAACTCAAACCACCTGAGGTACACTGAGCTGCTACAGCTACCAAACAGCGGTGCTCAAGCTCTGACTCAGTCCCCGAGCTGTGCTGGTTGCATTGTAGCTGCTGACTGTGCCCTGCAAGAGCTCTGGCCACTGCAGGTTGTACTGCCTGGGGTCTGATGGCACCAAAACCATTCCCCAGCAGCTGAGGTTTCCATTCCAAATCTTTAAGCCAGAGCAGCTCTTGCCTTGATTTGTTGTGGTTTCGTGGCTCCCTGGAGCCTCAGCATCTCAAACCAGCATCTCAGCCAGCAACAGGCAGCAACCACCACACTTGGCCAAAGCACCCAAAGGACACCCAAGCTTCCCAAGCCCACGCTGTGGGGACAGCAGGGAAGCCTCAACAACCACCTAAGCTCCCAAAAGCAGAGTCCAGCCCGGGGGATTTGGTACATACAGGCAAGTGAGTCGGAGGCACGGTGGCACCTTCGGCAGCGGCCGGCAGCACACGCAGGCTGCCATGGCCCCTGCACAGCCCTGGGGCAGCTCAGCCACTGCTTATGTCCCGATTTAACTGCCACACAGCTCAGCTCCCTGGGTTGAGCAGGGCCTGCCCAGTTAATCCTTCTGCTTCCCTGAGCCACAGCACCCTTTCAGCACCGAGAGCTCTTGTCTGTGATGCTCCTCTGCTGGGACGTGGAGGCTGGTAGGAAAGGCTGCAGCTTTCTGAAAGCAATGGGCAACTCTGAGTGCTCCCCACAGCACCAGGTCAGGGGAGATAGAGGGGGGTGAGCTTGGCTAAAACCCACGCTGTGTGTTAGTAGATCTTAAACAACGATGGTTCCTGTGGTTTCAGCACAGCCCAGGCGCTGTGACCTGAGCTGTTCCCTCTCCTGCTGCCTTCCCAGCGCCCCAGCTTCACCCCCACAACCAATCCTGTCCTGCAAACCCCAAGCAGGGCAGGAAGCAGCTTTGCCAGCAGCAGTTCAGACAAGGGGACAAAGGCCCCAGCTCAGCAACCCCTGCTGCAGGCACAGGCTGAGGCCCCTTCAGCACATCAAAGGAGAACCAAAGCACACAGGAGATTCCCCCTCCTGCCTTGGAAATTACACCTCGAGTTTCTGCCTTAAAGTGGGAGATTAAAACCAGCAAAGTTATTTCAGGTGTTTGGATCATCTGAGAACTTCTTTCAGAGGTTGAAAAATGCTAATGAGGGTACAGAAGTTCTCCCAAGGCAACAATTAACTGGCAGGGCCTGGCAGGCTGAGCTCCAGAGCAGCCCACTCCCTGCACCCTGCTCATTAGCACTCTGTTATTCCTGAAGAAGAGCTATTTTGGTCCTGCATGAAATTACAAACACAAAGAACAAACCGACCAGTTGCAGCAAGACAGACTCAGCCCCTTTTCCTTTAGATCCTCAGGCTGTGTCTCAGCCCTCTGCTGCTCCCACATTGCCAGCTTCTCAGAATCACTTGGGGTTGCAAAGCCCTTGAAGCTGCTGCAGTCCCAGCCCTGCCCTCACCCTGCCCAGCCCAGCACTGACCCACAGCCCTCAGCACCTCAGCCCCACGGCTCTGGGATCCCTCCAGGGCTGGGCACTGCCCCAGCTCCCTGGGCAGCCTGGCACAGGGGCTGACACCCCTCTCAGGGAAACAGTTCCTCCCAAGTTCCTCCCCTGGTGCAAACTGAGCCCAATACTTCTTGTCCTGTCACTCCGGAGCAGAGATTGACTTCCCCCAGCTCCCTGCAGCCTCCTGTCAGGGAGTGTCAGAGAGTGCTGCTGGCTGCCCTCAGCCTCCTCTGCTCCAGCCTCAACACCCCCATTCATTCCCTCAGCCCCTCCCCAGCACCCTTGTGCTCCAGCCACTTCCCCAGCTCTGGACACGCTCCAGAACCTACATGGAGGTCTGGAGGGAAAGACTCAGCCAGGGCTGGGGACAGTCACCCCCTGATTGGCAGTTTCTTAGAGTCATTTGGGCTGGAAAAGCCCCTGAAGCTGCTGCAGTCCCAGCCCTGCCCTCACCCTGCCCAGCCCAGCACTGACCCACAGCCCTCAGCACCTCAGCCCCACGGCTCTGGGATCCCTCCAGGGCTGGGCACTGCCCCAGCTCCCTGGGCAGCCTGGCACAGGGGCTGACACCCCTCTCAGGGACACAGTTGTGCCTCAGCTCCAGCCTCAACCTGCCCTGGGGCAGCTGCAGCCCATTGCCTCTGGTCCTGTCATTGGTGCCTGGGGAGCAGAGCCCGACCCCCAGCTCCCTGCAGCCTCCTGTCAGGGAGTGTCAGACAGCAGGAGGTGTCCCCTCAGGCTGCTTTCCCTTAGCTCCCTGCCTGGGGAGCTGCTGCTGTCTCTCCCTCCCTGGGTCACTCACCCATGCTCGGGCTCAGGCTCATCGCTGGGCTCGGTGCACTCGGAGTGCAGCGTGGAGTCGATGGCGCTGTCGGTGTCCAGCTCGTCGTGCATCTCCTGCTGTACCAGGGTGCTGGTGTCCTCGTCAGTGAAGGTCTCACACTCGCTGTAGGTGCTCTCTGAGCCCATGTACGCGCTGTCCGTCACCTCGTTCGCCTGTGGGCACAAGCAGGGCACGAGCTGAGGCGGCCCAGCACTGCACAGCCCAGCACTGCACAGCTCCAGGCATCTCCTGCCTGCTGGACTCTGCTTCCAAGCACAGGGATCCGGCCTCTGAGAGCTGCTCCAGCCCCAGCCCCTGCTCCAGCAGCTGCCCCTGGCTCAGGGGGCACAGGAATGTGTCCACCGTGGGTTTGGAAACCTCCTGAGAAGGAGCCTCCACACCCTCCCTGGGCAGCCTGGGCCAGGGCTCCCTCCCCTCAGCACTGAGTTTCTTCTCATGTTTAAATGGAACTGTTCATGTCTCAGCTTCTCTCCACTGCTTTCTCTCACTCTGTTTTAACAGGACACGTTATTCAGCTGAATCCTCTGCAGTAAAAACCACCATTCAAAGTGACCACTCAGCACTTTTGCCCCCTCCACCCCCCTTCTAGTGACAGCAGGGCACCTGCNCCCTGCTCCAGCAGCTGCCCCTGGCTCAGGGGGCACAGGAATGTGTCCACCGTGGGTTTGGAAACCTCCTGAGAAGGAGCCTCCACACCCTCCCTGGGCAGCCTGGGCCAGGGCTCCCTCCCCTCAGCACTGAGTTTCTTCTCATGTTTAAATGGAACTGTTCATGTCTCAGCTTCTCTCCACTGCTTTCTCTCACTCTGTTTTAACAGGACACGTTATTCAGCTGAATCCTCTGCAGTAAAAACCACCATTCAAAGTGACCACTCAGCACTTTTGCCCCCTCCACCCCCCTTCTAGTGACAGCAGGGCACCTGCCAGCCCTCCACAGAAAACACTCTGGTTTAGAAACCTTCACCACACAGTCTCCTTTGCAGGGGCTGCAGCAGCAGGACCTCCAGCTCTCCCAATTCTGCTTCCCCAGGCCCATCACCTGCATCTGGCTCTAGGGGGGCAGCACCGTTTGGTTTGAAGACATCAAGCTGTGAGCACGAAGCACTGAGCTCTGCTCCCCATTCTGCCCCTCAGGCAGGCATTCATCTTCAGCCTTGCCTGCTGCCTCACACAGGTACCTGGGACAGAGATGGGGACCCTCCACGTTTAGGGGAGGAAGAGCCATGGGAGAAGAAACATCTTCCTAAAGCAAGAGCTGAAGTATGATAATGAACAGGAACCGTCCCAACTCCTGAGGAGCTGGATGAAACCTCCCTGCTGTGGTTACTGTGGCTTGACCCTCTCAGCATGAAGCACAGCCAGGAGCTGAAGAGCTCAGGGCATCGATGCCTTTGTTAGAAGATTCATCAGTCCAGTAAAGCAGCTCATGGATGGGAACCACTGACCCAGAGGGGCTGAACTAGGGAGCAACAACCCCTTAGAGCCTGAGGCAGACCCCAAAACAGCACGTTCCCCAACCTCCTGCAGCCACAGCAGGGACGTGCAGCAAGTCACTTCTCCATTGTTTTGGGAAAAGAGCATCTGTAACACTCTTTGCAAACCTCCCTTGTGTTCAGCAAAGCAGGAAGGTTTTTCTCTTGTAACACTGACTAGAGCCCTATTAAAATTAAACCCGGGGGGGGGGGTCAATGAGTTGAGAGGCTGCTCAAACTGCAAACAAAGTCCTGCTCTTGAGCAGCAGCCTGGAGAACTTTGCTTCACATCACAGATTAAGTAACTAAAAACCTCGAGAAAAGATGTGAGAGGCAGATAGGTGAAACCAGGGGGTTTAATATTACCAAACTCCTGACAAAGCAAAGCAAAACCAAGCCACTGTGTCCTGGGCAAAGGTGCAGGGAGCTGCTGTCCATGGCCTCACCAGCAGCTGGTCTGTGCAACCTGAGACCTCAGACCCCAAGGCCACAGCTCTTGTTTGGCTGAGTTTGGGCTCCCCAGCTGCAGAGAGACAGAAAACTGCTGCAGAGAGGCCAGTGCAGGGACACCAAGATGCTGAGGGGATGGAACATGTATGTGAGGAGGAAAGGCTGCAGCCCTGGGGCTGTTCAGCCTGGGGAAGAGAAGCCTGAGCTCAGGGGCACCTCAGCAACACTGACAAGTCCCTAAAGGGTGGGTGTGAGGATGAGGGACACTTAGTTCTGTGGTGCCCAGGGACAGGACAAGGGGTGATGGACATGAGCTGGGACACAACCAGCTCCCCTGGCACAGGAGGAGCAACTGGTTTGGTGCTGAGGGGAGGGAGCCCTGGCCCAGGCTGCCCAGGGAGGGTGTGGAGGCTCCTTCTTGAGAGGTTTCCAACCCCCCCTGGACACGTTCCTGTGCCCCCTGAGCCAGGGGCAGCTGCTGGAGCAGGGGCTGGGGCAGCTCTGCAGGGCCCTGCCAGCCCCAGCACTAGGATTCTATTCTATGATTCCATGAGTTTGCCCTTCTATGAGCTGACAGGTAGGAAATGCTTTTTCCACGTTAAACACGAGACACAAAGCCAGGAGCAGGCTTGGCACAGCCAGACCGGGCTGCAAGTACCCCAGTGAGCTGCCACCTCACCACACTCACAACAGGGCTCTGGTGTCACCAGTGTACTTTTAAGTATTTCTGTCAAATAAAACAAACCTTTAGATGGTTGCAGGTGAACCTCAGCCCTCACAGCTGGGACACACAGACACGGACAGCCCCTGAAACAGGAGCATGGCTTGGCTCATGTCCCCAAGTCCAGCTCATCCATGAGGTATCTCTCCTGGTGCCAGGGCTGTGTGCCATGGCTGAGCATGATGGGCATCAGGCACACCTCTGCCTGCTCACAGGGGCTGGGAAAAGGGAGATCTGGGAGCCTGGCAGGGAGCTCTCCTGCCTCTCAAAGGAAACAAAGGATGAAACCAGCACCAGGGTGATGGAACGTGCCCTGCTCAAACGGGTGACACAATGAAGCACCTTCAGGAGACTTCTACACTGTCTGTCCCAGGCATTTGGTGACACATTGGAGTAAAGAGCAGCTGACTGGATGTTGTAAAGTGTTATAAAAACCTTGCTGACAAAGCCACTTGGGTACAAGGAGAGGAAATAAGTCACGAGTGAGGTCCGTGCAGGGTCAGGTTAAGGTTCAATGTGTGATGGACAGGAGCTTTGGCCCAGGCTTTGGTAAGGTGCTGCCTTGGAGAGAAGAGCAAAGTCTGTCTCCTAGGGAAGTTCTTCGCAGGTATTTTCTGCAGGGCTGGTCTCCTGCTCATGTGCTGAGCCATCCCCTATCCTGAAGCTCTGCTGTCCTTGGCCACAACCTCTTGGAAGCTTGGGAAGGGAAGTAGGGGGAGAGGAAAAGGAAAAACAACTTCATTTTCCCAGCAAGCAGGAGCTTATTGCTGATAATGCAGCCTCTGATAATGGCAGCTCGGATGATATGGGCAGCTCTGACTGCACAAGGGACCGGCTGCAGGAGACAGAGCAGAGAGCAAAACCACCACCCAAGGACACCTGAGTGCTGAGTGTGGGCAGGGGGCCAGGACCAGGCTAAGAACGCTGCCCTGGCTGCAGCTGAGTCCTGGGGGCACCCAGAGAATCTCACACCACGGCAGTGGGACAGGCTGTGTCCCACAGAGCATCTCACCCCTGGGCTGCAGCAGCACATGGAGGCAGCCTGGGCAGCAATGCCAGTCCAGCATGGGCTGTGGCATCTGCCTGACTCTGGGCTCCCCAGCTGAAGAGAGACAGGGAACTGCTGCAGAGAGGCCAGTGCAGGGACACCAAGTTGCTGAGGGGCTGGAACATGTATGTGAGGAGGAAAAGCTGCAGCCCTGGGGCTGTTCAGCCTGGGGAAGAGAAGCCTGAGCTCAGGGGCACCTCAGCAATGCTGCTCAGACCCTAAAGGGTGGGTGTCAGAGGCATGGGGGGACACTTTGTTGTGTGGTGCCCAGGGACAGGACAAGGGCTGATGGGCATGAGCTGGGACACAAACAGTTCCCCTGGCACAGGAGGAGAAAGTCCTTTGGTGCTGAGGGGAGGGAGCCCTGGCCCAGGCTGCCCAGGGAGGGTGTGGAGGCTCCTGCTCGGGAGGTTTCCAACCTCCCCTGGACACGTTCCTGTGCCCCCTGAGCCAGGGGCAGCTTCTGGAGCAGGGGCTGGGGCAGCTCTGGAGCTCCTTTCCCATCCCCACCATTCTGTGACTCTGATGGGGACAGGTTTCTGCCCGCTCTCACTGCAGGTAACCTGTGCTTTAAATAGGCTTCAAACCAATCCAAAGCCAGGCAGAAGGGAGGTAAGTTGTGTTTACAGTCCCACCTGAGTCTGCATTAGTAGAACCACCCTCAGAGCCCTGAAACACCCCACAGCACCTCAGCCTCTGGACGCCAGCAGCCAGAAACTCCTAACACACCTGAGCAATCCCCCCACTGGGGCCATCACCAGCACAAAGGCATCAACTCCTCAGCCACAATATGTGACTCTCCCCCTGCATTTGGGCAACGTCCACTTTACAGAGAAGCCAAAGCAAAGGCAACAGTCACGGCACAGCCCTGAGGCTGAGTTCAGAGGCTGCTGTGCTCCAGGCTGGGCAGAAGCACCACTGCATCTGTGGGTGCAGACAAAGCCACTCACCAAAACCACCCAAACTCAGACCAAAACAACAACTCACGAGTAACCAGACCTTGAAGACTGTCCTCAGCACCCTAAAAGCCTTCAGCCATCTCCCCTTGTCCAGCTCCCCTGTGCAGAGGCTGCCAGGGAGCTCAGGTCTACCCACAGCCTACAGGGGCTCGTTCCAACGTCCATCAACACACTCAGCAAGGAAACAGCCAACACTCAACCTGCCTCTTCCCAGCACCTCCAGGGCCGAGGGTGGTCTCTGAGATCCAAACCCACCTGTGGACACATCTCCTCGGTGCCCAGGGGCCAGGCAGCCCCGGGAGCCTGCAGTGCCAGGAGCCGCTGGCTGCTTCTGCCGGGCCAGGAGGGAGCAAAGTCCTGCAGCTCAGGCTTTAACAACTCAGCAGCAGCTGAACAGGCTGCCTTTTGTTCCCAGTCCTGTGATAAGGAAGGGAGACACTTGCACACTTCCCTGCCTGTTCCAGGAGTACCAAAATAAAAGCACTCCCTGGCAGCCCCACACCAGCGCTGGGGGCACTTCCCCCTCCCCTGCTTTCTTTTCCCATGAAACCATGGCCAGTTCAAAAGGCTCCTTGGGAAGAGAACTTTCAGAAGCTTCCAGGGCTTATCACATCCTTCCTGATACTCCTGGTGAATATTTAAGCACTAAGTGACCAATTCCTTCCTTATGGCCACAAACAGACAAGCCACTGAGGCTCAGCAGGGGAGGCTCAGGAGCTCTGCTGCTGATAAGCGGTGGCAATCAACCTTTGGGTGACTCAGCCAGCAACCTGTGACACACCATGACAGTGCTGAGCACAAGGAAGGGCTTGGTGCTTGGCTCTGGAGTTTACAAACACACCAGCCCTGGCAGTGCCCTCCCCCAAGCAGCTGCTTTCTACAGAGTTGGTGCCTCAGGGCGACCCCAAACCACAGCATCTTCCCTTCCCCAGGGCAGCCTCTGGCACAGAGTCCTCCCCAGAGCACAGCTTGCAACCTGCTGCTCAAACCCACAAGGCTGGAGGAACTGATTTTCCTTCCATTACCTTCACAAATCACATCTTCTTGTTTTCTCTGGGTCATCCTCCAGGCCACATCCTTCCTGAAGCACAGAGCCCCGAGCAGGAGCCACAGCTCAGCAACGCTGGCTGCAAGCGTCTTGCACCTCCGTAACCACTTGACCTTCTGTGCTGAGTCCACACAGCCCAAGGATTGGTGCT
Source organism: Urocolius indicus (assembly GCA_013401255.1). Taxonomy (NCBI): domain Eukaryota; kingdom Metazoa; phylum Chordata; class Aves; order Coliiformes; family Coliidae; genus Urocolius; species Urocolius indicus. Next base: position 26,333 of record WBNH01004934.1, read on the forward strand.
GAGGAGCACAGCTGCAGGGAGTTATGCTTTAACCCAAACCCTCCTCCTTGCTCTGGCCAGATCTGATGCTCAGCTGAGCAGGTCACGGCCCTTCTGCTCTCCCAGCTCCTCTCTGTGTGCTCTGGGAAGCTGTGGGAAGCTCAGGCATGGCTGTGGGGAGCCCCAAGTCACATCCTCCTATAGTGAAGCTGATTAGGAAGCCCCAACTCCTGCCAGGTTTACTTTTCAAACACTTACTGAGTCCCCTTTGCTCCAGCCCACAGGCAGCCTCCCCAGCACTCTGACACTCCCTGACAGGAGGCTGCAGGGAGCTGGGGGTCGGGCTCTGCTCCCCAGGCACCAATGACAGGACAAGAGGCAATGGGCTGCAGCTGCCCCAGGGCAGGTTGAGGTTGGAGCTGAGGCACAACTGTGTCCCTGAGAGGGGTGTCAGCCCCTGTGCCAGGCTGCCCAGGGAGCTGGGGCAGTGCCCAGCCCTGGAGAGACCCCAGAGCCGTGGGGCTGAGGTGCTGAGGGCTGTGGGTCAGTGCTGGGCTGGGACTGCAGCAGCTTCAGGGGCTTTTCCAGCCCAGATGATTCAGTGATTCCTGTTTCCCTGTGGCCCAGCCTCCTCCTCAGCTGCAGCCTGGCTCCCACATTTCTCAGTCCCACACCTTGTGCTCCTGGTTCAAGATAAAGCTTCAAGGGCTTTGTTTTCTAAACTCTTTAGTTCAAGGCCAACACTCCCAACTGGGATCAACTGCTCTGACCAGCAATGACACTTCTCACCACAACCCTGAAGTGGAGTAGTGCCTTCAGGGCTGTCCATGCCTGCCTGATGCTGCAGCCTTTCCTCTGAGCAGTTCTGAGCCTCCTCACTGCAGGAATTTCCTTGGTATTTTCAGGCTTTTTCTTACCAAGACAGAACCCCTCCTGGTGTTCCACAGCCCTGCAGCTCTGACCTGGCACTTTCTGAGTCCAGCAGCTGCTTGTGACAAGTTTCACAACAGTTGCAGCAGCTGCCTTGGAGAGGGACTCTGAGTCTCCTCTGTTGAGAGGTGACAATGGTTTGGGGTGGATGCTGTGATGTTGAGAGCAGCCCCTCCATGTACAGCAGTGACACTGCTCAAGAAAAGCCTGAGCCAAGGGCTGAAGAGTTTACACAAGCTGCTGCCTCGTCTCCATCTTCCCATCCCCATCTCCACCTTCCCCTCCCTGCCAGTGCTGTGATGGGCCAGCAAGTGCCAGTGTGGCAGAGCACTGCAGACCTTCAGAGCTGTGCTAAGGCAGTCAGGGAGCAGCCTACAGAGCTGCCAAGCTGAACCCCACGTTTGCCCTGGCTCTGGGAGCCCCTGAGGCAGCTCAGAGGCTGGTTGCCTTTGCAGGCTGCAAAGCTTAACCCTGCTGTTCAGCCTGCCTGGCCCTTACCAGACATGTGTCCACTGGTAACAGTGGTACAGAGAGGCAGAGGAGGGAAAGCCTTACATGAGCTGCTGAGGACTGCAAAGCAGCTCCAGCACCAAGGCAGAAAACACACTGCTCCAAATGCTCTTTGCCCCCCCAAGCTCAGCTCTGTGGCTTAGGGCAAGAACAAAGTCTTCCTGGGGAGTCTGTAACTCAGAAGGTGCTACCACTGTGCTACCAGGAGAAGAGACAGTGAGCCCACAGCCAACTTGTACAACCAGCGCCTGTGGGCTCATCACAAACCACAAGCAATGATGGCTGATGGCTGTGGGGAATGGCTCCTGCACACCCCAGGGAGGGTACCCCACACACCCAGCAGCACCTTACCTGCTACCAGGGTACAGCTGCAAGCCCACAAGCCTTTGGTCCCCATTGCAGAAGTGCTGAATGGCTGCAGAGACCCAGCAAGGTGCATTTAAGTTGCCTTGATCTGATTTTTGCTCTCCAAGGGGCATTTACATTCAATTGCTCCTCAGGAAAAGAAATTCCATCTTCACCTGACAGAAGAGTTCTGTCAGCAGGGGCCAGCTGGAGAGAGCCAGGAGCATCCCCTCCTCCCACAACACACACACAACTACACTTGGGACCTCACCAGTGGTTATTTTAGTCCCTTAATGCACCCCACTCTGCAGCACAACCTGCCAGGGAACATCTAGCTGCAGGAGATGTGCCCAGGGGGTAAGGTAAGGTTTGCAGGGTGCCCACGTGCATGTGCAGCCAGCACTGCTGCAGGTCTGGTTCTGAGACAGCACTTTCCCTTCTTCTGGCCGTGCAGGGCTCAGCCTCAGCTTGATGCATCATCCTGAAGCTCCCAGAGCATCGAGAGCAGCTGCCCAGCAGATGGCAACAGCCCCACAGCCAGCACTTGCTCAACCACGGCATCCTGGGGGCTGGGAAAGCCCTTGGAGCTGCTGCAGTCCCAGCCCTGCCCTCACCCTGCCCAGCCCAGCACTGACCCTCAGCCCTCAGCACCTCAGCCCCACGGCTCTGGGATCCCTCCAGGGCTGGGCACTGCCCGAGCTCCCTGGGCAGCCTGGCACAGGGGCTGACACCCCTCTCAGGGACACAGTTGTGCCTCCGCTCCAGCCTCAACCTGCCCTGGGGCAGCTGCAGCCCATTGCCTCTTGTCCTGTCATTGCTGCCTGGGGAGCAGAGCCCGACCCCCAGCTCCCTGCAGCCTCCTGTCAGGGAGTGTCAGAGAGTGCTGCTGGCTGCCCTCAGCCTCCTCTGCTCCAGGCTCAACACCTCCAGCCAGCACATTTCTGCCTGGGTCTAGGAGGAACACCCTCCCTGGGGCTGCAGGCAGGAGGTAAGCCCAGCACAGGGATGCAGGCAGGGGATGAGACTCCTCCTGTAGGTGTGACAGCAGAGCAGGAGGATTGCAGTGAGCCCCCTGCAAGCACAAGCAGCCACATGGCTGCAGGAACCCAGGCTCCTGCCTTCCCAGTTCCCCACCAGCCAATGTCTCAGTGGAGCCCCACAACCAGAAAGGCTCTTTGAAAACACTGTAAGAGACAGAGCTGTGTGCTGGACAGACATGGCCACAAGCTCCCTGCCACACTGGGAGCCAGACCTGTGGCTGGACTGTGGAAGTGTGTGACACCAGAGGCTGAGCTGCCAGGCAGTGAGAGCTGGGCAGGCTTGGAGCTGGGCAGAGGAACCTGCTGAGGTTACACAAGGGCAAGGGCAGAGTCCTGCAGCTGGGGAGGAACAACCCCCTGCAGCAGCACAGGCTGGGGGTGACCTGCTGGAGAGCAGCTCCAGGAGAGAGACCTGGGAGTGCTGGGTGAGAACAAACCAACCATGAGCAGCAACGTGCCCTCGTGGGCAAGAGGCCAAGGGCAGCTTGGGTATAGAGGTTCCTTCTCAGGAGGTTTCCAACCTCCCCTGGACACGTTCCTGTGCCCCCTGAGCCAGGGGCAGCTGCTGGAGCAGGGGCTGGGGCAGCTCTGCAGAGCCCTGCCCAACCCCATCATCTTGGGGTTCTGAGCTTACAGAGGTCCCTGTGCAAAGTGTCAAGGTTCAAGAGGCTTCTAAGCCCTTTCTGCAAGACACAAGTGTGGGTTCTTCTGTCTGCAGAGCAAGCACTGGCTGAGACACAAAGCCTGGCCACTCTGGGGTTTGCAGAGCTGCTCAGCTCTCTCTGATCACAGCCACCAGAAGAGCAGATGAGTCACCAAGGGCAACCTCATTACCAAAGAGAAGATCTTTTCATTTACACTGCTTAAAGCACTTGTTCAAACAAACCTTTAGGACAAAAGCTCTCCAGCAAGGCCCCAGCACTTTTAAGAGCTCAGATCCTGTGCTGTGTCAGGGGTACCACAGCTGATCCTCCAAAGCCAGTGAAGCCTCAGTTCCTCTCAGCACCACAGCATGGCAGCTGCTGCACCTCTCCTCCAGCTCCCCTTTCTTGCATCCTCTGATGTGACAGATGAGGAGAAACATTAGTTCTGCTCCTTCACCCCACGGCCCTGTCAAAGCAAGAGGGGCTCATCCTGTCTCTGAAGTGCCCAGACTGTGTTTTGGGGGGCTGAGGAAGCAACCTCCCTGGGGAAGAGGATGATCAGCTGCCTGGTGGTCCCAGCCAGCAGCAGATGCTGAGCTGTGTGCTTGCTGTGAACCATCCTCCCAGGCCTGAACTGGGGCTGCCTGAGAACACAAAGCTGCTTTGTGGTAGTGTGGGGGAGTTCTGCTGGAAGGAAAGGCAACACCTTCACTTTTAGAAGGGTGCTTCCCCCCCCCCCCCAGGTGAATCCAAGCAAGGTGGGGTATATAATAGGAAAGGCTGTTTATTCTGGTCTCTGTCTGATGATTCCTGAGGCTGCTGCACTGAAAGAAGAAGGATCTGGAGCCACCTCCCAACAGGCAGCTCTGCCAGGCAGGGCAGCATGGTGACAAGCACTCCTTTGCTGCTCTGCCAGCAGGTTGCTTTGTACCAGGGCTTCCTCCCAACCACCTCCTTCCCTGAACCAGCTGCAGCTTCCCAAGGAGCAGCCCTGCAGGCCCTGTGCCACGAGCTGCTCAGCTGAGGCAGAACACAAAACCCTGTGCCCTGAGACACAGAGTCATTTGCACACTCCCAAGGCTGAGCAGCATTTCTCTCCCCAGCATGTTCTCATGTGCTGAACCTCTGTGAAAGGGTTGTGACACCACTGTGTATCAGTGGCACAGAGCCCTCCTCCTCTGACACTCACCCTGCATTCAGAGCAGGGATCCACTCACACCTTCCTGGAAAGGACATTTCAGGACTCCTCACCTTTTTCCTGGGGTCACCTTGTCCTTTCAAGGCAAGGCTGGCCCAGCACAGCTCCATCCCAGGGGGCACAAGCCTGCCTGCTTGCTGTTCCTGCCCAGAATAGCTTGCAGCACTGACAGAGCTCATCTGTGTTAAATTAGCCTTTAGCAAATGGCCCTGCTCTGAATCTCACACAGGATTGTCCCTTGGTGCAGGGCTGAGGAACGTGGCTGCCCTTGGCTGCCTGAGCACTGGGACAGGCTGGGACAGGCTGGCACAGTCTCTGCCTCGCTCAAGCCACACTGAAAAGCCACCCTGGTGACCCTGCACCTGAGAGAGGAAACTCATCTCCCTTCCTAACCCCTTGCACCCAGCTAGCAACAGCTTCTGGAGCTCTGTGTCAAAGAGGAAAAGTCATCTGACATCCAACACATCCTTGAAAGCTTCTGGGGGAGGAACCCAGGAGAGAATCCCAGGATCATTTGGGCTGGGAAAGTCCTTGAAGCTGCTGCAGTCCCAGCCCTGCCCTCCCCCTGCCCAGCCCAGCACTGACCCACAGCCCTCAGCACCTCAGCCCCACGGCTCTGGGATCCCTCCAGGGCTGGGCACTGCCCCAGCTCCCTGGGCAGCCTGGCACAGGGGCTGACACCCCTCTCAGGGACACACTTGTGCCTCAGCTCCAAGCTCAACCTGCCCTGGGGCAGCTGCAGCCCATTGCCTCTTGTCCTGTCATTGGTGCCTGGGGAGCAGAGCCCGACCCCCAGCTCCCTGCAGCCTCCTGTCAGGGAGTGTCAGAGAGTGCTGCTGGCTGCCCTCAGCCTCCTCTNACTAATGGGGGCAACATCAGTTGCCCAAAACTCAGTTTATCATTAGAAACCCCACAGGATAGCTTGGGGCTTCTATCAAGAACTCACAACTAATGTATTACAGGCTGTACAAGGCAGAGCCTTGTGTATTTGCATGGAACAGCCAGGAGGCTGGCAGTACCAATGAGTGAGAGCAACAAACCTGGAGAGGAAGGTCTGGGAAAGGAGAAGCAGAAGGAAGATGTTCAGTCTGCAAAAGTGGGACTAGGAAGCCAGCCAGCCCTTTGCTGCAGGTGTCTGCAGCAGCTTCTGCTCCAGGTTGGAAAGCACAGAGCAGCAGGGCAGGAAGCCTGGCACACAAAGCCCAAAACCACAGGCAACAGGCCCTGGCTGCAGCAGCCTCCTCTCAGCCTGGGAGAGCAGATACAGCACTGCAGCATGTTCCTGTGCTAAGGAACAGGGAAGGGAACGAGGGATGAGGCTGTGGCTTTAACCCATCCCTCATGGCAGACGAGCATCCTTGATCCAACACACCAACACACACTAAAAGCTACATTTTCCTCTTCTGCTTTGCCTTTTTCCAGCCTGACAGCACAGAGGGTCCAATGTCCAGCTCACCTCCTGTGCCTCTGGGGCAGGTTCCCAGCTGGTACCTCTAAACACTGGGCTCCAGTTCCCCAACCTCAGAAACTCCAGCAGTGGGACAAACAGCAGCAGCAGCAGCAGCAGCAGCAGCAGCAGTCACCCTTCTTGCATTCACCAGCCTTTGACTGCACCAAGGGGCTCCCTCCTTCACCCAGGGCACCATGCCCCAAGTCAGCACTAGCTGTGGGGTTTTGCTTGAATATCAATTGTAACTTAAACAGCACCAAAAGCTTCTTGGGCCAGTCCCCCCACAGATAGAGGATTCATCTTTACTCCACATTCAGCATCCTGGAACACTGTCACAGCACATTTCACCCCCAGAGCCAAGCCCCCAGGTCCCACCCTGTATGCAGCTGAGGTTTGCAGGGGTTAACAGCAACTCATACTTGCCTCAAACGTGACAAAGTCATCAAACTCATCAGGACAGGCTGGGGCTTCCTCCTCAGGGGTATATCCCATATCATACAGCTGGCTGTCAGGATCTGCAGAGGGAAACCAAACAGCAAAGACAATCACCCAAAGGCAATGCACAACCTCGGAAGGAAGAAAGCTTCAGGAGACAAGGCAGCAGGAGGATGGAGAACTTCCTCCTGCAGCCACCAGTGCCTCCAGCTCTCAGGAAGGGTCTCTGCTCCTTGGCAGCCCAGAGGCAGCTGGGCTGGAGGGTGCCTGGGCTGGCTGCTCCCTGCCACAGCCCTGGGCTGCTCTGCTGGGGCTGGCACCTGCATTCATCGCCACCCTGCCATGGGCTCCACTCCTTTTCCTTCTTTCTTCCCTATCTCCATTTCCTGCATCCTCTTATCCTTCTCCCAGAAGGCTGTGATCCTGCTGTGGGCAGGGAATACGTTAGATGTGTGTGTGTGTGTGACAGCCAAGTACCATGGGAACGGCAGCGAAAGCAGGCTGCACCGGAGCTCTCAGCATCTCCTGCTCCTCCTGCAGCCAGCCCCAGCACGAGCCACCCTCACAGGGGGACAAGAAAAGAGGAGCTTTTCAAGGAAATACCCCTGCTCCCCCCAGCCCCAACCAGCAGAGCAGAGTGGCATCCCTCCCAGCCCTTCCACCGGCGAAGGAAGCATCAGTGCCCTCTGCTCCCTCCAGCAACTGCTCAAGCCTCATCCAGCACACGACCTACATCACAGGCTCTTTGGAAACACCAAATCAAGATCAGATGCTGCAAGCCCAAAATAAAACGGCAGGCTCAAAGCCACAAGTGTTGGAGCTGCAAAGGCTGAGCTGCTTGGCTGTGTGTGATGCTCAGATGAACTCAGCCACAGCTGGGGATGGGGTCATGCTCCCCTTGCAGGGCTGCTCGAGGAGACACGAGGCAGGGGCTGCTCTCTGAGTCTTTCCAGCAGGCTGGTGGCTTCCCAGCAGGCTGGCAGAGCAGCTCACAGGCTGAGGGCTGAAGGGAAGGGGCATGGAAGGTGTGCAGCCTTCTGCTGCCACATCCCTTCTGGGGTACATTCCCTGGAGAGGCACAGCCAGGGCCCTGCTTTGGGTACATCTCCAAGGACCCACAAAGGCTGTTTTTTCACTGAGGGATCTGTATGTGCAGTACAAGGTCAAGGGATCAGGGCCCAGGCAGAGTAAGGAGGTGAGTGTGCAGCATCACTCCACCCACCCAAACACCCCTCCAGTGCCTCTTCATGCTGCCCATCACACACAAGCACAGGCAGGAGACACTGGAGCCACCAACTCCATGGGGACTGGCAGCTCATGGGGGTGCAACTGAGCATGGGGTACCAAGAAATGAACCCATCCCAACCTGGGTCTGGGGCTCCCAGGGGTTAGAGTGTAAATCGGGGGTAGGAATAAGCCAAACGGCTTTTCCAGCAAGCCAGCCCATGATGCTGAGCTCTATGGTAAGCACGTGATGGGGTCATGGCTTCAGGGGATGAAAGGTGCTCTTGTGAAGCATTTGTGTCTCCAGCAGCCCTGCTCTGCAGCACAGGGCAGCTCTGAGCTGGGCTTCCAGCTACTGGGCTCCTGCCTGGAGGCCCTGAGCCATGCAGTGAGATGCCATCCAAATGCTGCTGCAGGAGCATGTTGCTGAAGGTAAGGCAGCCTCAGGCCTCCTCCTCTCCAACTAGTGAATCACAGAACGGTTTCAGCTGGCAGAGCCCTTTCAGCCCATGCAGTGCAGCCTCTGTCCCAGCCCCATCACCCACCAGCCCATGGCCCTCAGTGCAACACCCACCCAGCTCTGAAACCCCTCCAGGGATGGTGACTGCAGCAGCTCCCTGGGCAGCTGTTCCAGTGCCTGACAGCCCTGGCAGCAAAGCAATTCCTCCTCACATCCAGCCTCAACTTCCCCTGCTGCAAAGTATCTTAAGACAGTTTTCTCCCTCTCCTCAAACACAGAATCCCAGATGATGGGGTTGGAAGGGCTCTGCAGAGCTGCTGCAGCCCCAGCCCCTGCTCAAGCAGGTTCCCCTGGCTCAGGGGGCACAGGAACTAAAGAACAAAGTGTCCCCCCATGCTGCTGACACCCACCCTTTAGGGACTTGTGAGTGTTGCTGAGGTGCCCCTGAGCTCAGGCTTCTCTTCTCCAGGCTGAACAGCCCCAGGGCTGCAGCCTTTCCTCCTCACACACGTGTTCCAGCCCCTCAGCATCTTGGTGTCCCTGCACTGGCCTCTCTGCAGCAGTTCCCTGTCTCTCTTCAGCTGGGGAGCCCAGAACTGGACACAGGACTCCAGCTGAGACCTCAGCAGCTCTGGCAGAGCAGAGGGGCAGCACAACCTCCCTCCCTGCACAGTTCCCCATTGAATCTGAGCCTAAACCCAGGAGCATTTTCCCTTTATCTCTCCCTGTTGCTGCTGTGGGATTTGAGAGCCTCTGCTGACAGCAAGGGAGGGCTGAGGGGATGTGGATATTGACCTGCCTGCTGCAAAGCCACGGGAGCACCTGAGAGTGGGTGCTACTGAGAGCTGCCTCTGCCCAGTTCTGGGCACCCTCTCCTAACCTGCAACCCATGCCAGGCTACTGCAACAGAGGGCACAGCCAGCCCTGCCCCTTGCAGGAACACACCTCGAGAGGCGGCTGCCACGTGCATGGGAGCCCTCCAAGAGCCAGCTCAGCTTCCCCTGGGCACAGATTGCAGGTGCCCTGGTGCTGTGCCCAGCCACGTGCCACCCAACACGAGCCCTGGGGACAGCTCTGCTCCTCACAGCCCCTGAACATGCCCCAGCATGGCCCAAACGCTTCACGTGCCGCGTGTCTGAGCTCCCGAGCCCACGGCAGCGGGACTGCAGCCAAGCAGCTGGGTGCTGGGGAGCTGCCAGTGCTCCCAGCTGCCCCATCTCACACCTCTGCCAGCAACTGCCAGGCCACCCAGACAGCCCTACCTGTGGCCACCCTGCACGAGCATCTGCCGTGGGCCTGGGGGGGACCCCGCAGAGCATCCCAGAGGCATCACAGCCAGGCACAGGCTGCTCCCTCCTGCTTGTTCCTGTACCATTCCTCTTCCTCATCCTCAGAGTAGACACACCAAAGCTTCCTGCTTTTTTACAGACACAGATAAAAGCATTTATTCCACTCCTTGCTTCCAAAGGGACTTGACAAAGGATTAAGAGTCAAGTGAAGGCTTCCAGTTGCCTTTGGAAGCAGAAGGTACACAGTGTGGGCAGACAACACACCAACAGCTCCCTGACATCAGCTCTTGCCCAGACCTAGAGCCTTCCCAGCCCCTTGGGTGTTTCTTGGTGCAGGGGCAAACATCAGGCTGGTTGCTCCACGTGTGTGCAGCCTGCCCAGCCCAAGGAGGGGGGTCTCTGCATGAGTAGGGTTCCTCTCCACAGCAGTGCCAACCCCCTTGAGAGGTGTGAGCTGCAGCCCTGCTGCTGACGTGGCCAACACAAGCCACGCTCAGGAGATGCTGCTCCACGTTCCCACCTCCCTCCCCTGCTTTAAGTCAGAGAGCAAAGACACAAACACCATCACTAACAAAGGTTGACTTTTCTGGTTGATTCATTCCCTCCTCCTCCAAAAAAAAAAACCAACCCCAAGCCATATGGTGCTTTGTGTATGGGGAGAGTTGCCATGGAGAGCCTGTGCAGGGCTGCCAGCACAACAGCCTGCATTCCTGTCTGAGGCAGACAAAAACCCCAAGAGCCCTTTGCTGCTCAACTGGCAATCCCCCTGAGAAGAGAGCCACCCTCCAGGTGCAGAAACAGGCCCATGGGGAGAGGCAGAGGGCTCCTGGCATTGTTCTCCCCATGCCCCAGCAACAGCTCCTGCAGCACATGTTGAGCACAAAGGCTCCAGTTCACCCCACCTCGAGCTTCAGAAGCAAATCCCAGCTCTGACCTCTGGAGCCAAAGCCCAGCTGACACCCTGCTCTCCTTCACACCCCTTTCTCCCTGCCCCTCTCACCACAAAGCATGCCTGCAGCTCTCACACCCAGCCCTCATTCCACTTGAGCTCCTTCCTTCCCTCCTGCTCCTCTCAGAGTCCACGTGCTCAGCACACTTGCCATCACCTCTCTCCAGCTCGTGGCTTCTGCCCCTCCATGCAGATGGCACCAGGGGTTGCCTTTTATCCCCACACCCTGCATCCAGCCTCTCCCCTGCTCTCAGCTCTGTCCCACTGCTAATCCCATCACACTCACACACTGCCAAAAGCCAGGCTCCAAGAGACCCTCCTTGGGAACCACTTCCCAGCACACAGGGCTGTAAGCTCCAGGGCTTCTTCCCAAATTCATGGCACTAACTGAGGTGACAGGAGCCCGTGGGCAGGGCAGCAGGATAAGGCTGGGGCTCAGCTCTTGTGGCAGCAGTGTTTGCCCAGGCTGTGGCTGATGCAGCAGTGCACAGACACTTGTGCCGTGTCAGCCAGGGAAGCTCAGGTGAAATGGGGAAAAGCATCAAGCTGTAACAAGCAGCTGAAGTCTGAGGCACCTGCAGCATCCTTTTGCCACCTTTGCCTCGAAGCTTCCAGCTGCCCAGCACGTGCCCATCCAGCCCCCACTGACATCACCTTCCCAGCTCACTGCATCCACCACACCATTCACGTGGGAGATGGAGATGTGCTGCCATGGCTGCTCTGCCACAAGTCCAGCTCTGACCAGTCAGCCACGGCACTTTACTCCCAACACCTTTGATTTCCAGTGTTCCCCAGTGCTGCCCTGCTTCTTGCTGGCTTACCCCTCTGTGCTCAGTCCTGTGTCTCCCTCTGTTCATAAGATGCCCTCATCCCTCTCAGTGCTTCAGAACATCAAAGGTCCAAGCACTGCTGTGTAAAACTTGTGACAAGGACTGTCTCTGTTCAACCCCAGCTGCATGTTCTGCCACTGATGGGGGATTCACTCCCCTCTTTTATGCCAACTGCAAGCCAAGGGCAAACTCTGCCCAGTATCTGTCAGTCCCCTGGAGTCACTGGCCAACTTCAACTGCCAACACACAATCTCAGCATGGTAGGGGCTGGCAGGGCCCTGCAGAGCTGCTGCAGCCCCAGCCCCTGCTCCAGCAGCTGCCCCTGGCTCTGGGGGCACAGGAACGTGTCCAGGGGGGGTTGGAAACCTCTTGAGGAGGAACCTCCACACCCTCCCTGGGCAGCCTGGGCCAGGGCTCCCTCACCTCAGCACCAAACCAGTTGCTCCTCCTGTGCCAGGAGAACTGTTTGTGTCCCAGCTCATGTCCATCAGCCCTTGTCCTGTCCCTGGGCACCACAGAACAAAGTGTCCCCCCATGCTGCTGACACTCACCCTTTAGGGACTGAGCAGCATTGCTGAGGTGCCCCTGAGCTCAGGCTCCTCTTCCCCAGGCTGAACAGCCCCAGGGCTGCAGCCTTTCCTCCTCACACACACTTCTCAGAGCCACAGCCAGCTGCACAGAGATTTGTCCTGGATGTAGGGCATAAATGCAAGAAGGGAACAAGCAGGGCAGGCCCTGGGCCCTATGTGGGAGAGGATGAGGGCTGGGCTCTTGCAGAGGCCTGAGAGGCACCGTTGGCTGTGCTGAGGGGATGCTCAGTGAGCTTCCAAGAGCTCAGACATGCAGCAGCAAGCTGGGCTTTGCAGGACATGCAGAAGCAAGCTGGGCTTTGCAGGACATGCAGAAGCAAGCTGGGCTTTGCAGGACATGCAGCAGCAAGCTGGGCTTTGCAGGACATGCAGCAGCAAGCTGGGCTTTGCAGGACATGCAGAAGCAAGCTGGGCTTTGCAGGACATGCAGCAGCAAGCTGGGCTTTGCAGGACACGCAGCACAGGGACAGGAGCAGAATCCCAGGCTACAGGAGCCTCCTGAAATAGATTCTAAAAACTGCCTTGAGAAGACAGGGTTTGAGTGAAAAGGCACCTTGAGGGAAGAGCTGTGGGTGCAGTGGTGACACTGAGGTCACACACAGAGCCAGTTTCATTGGCTTCATACAGGAACGACCTAGAAACACAGAGCCTTTCAGAAGCACTGAAGCCATCTACCAGCAACTCCCTGCACAGCCTGCTGCCAGCCCCACAGCCACACACCCTGGGGCTCCCAACTGTGGGCTGTGTGCAGCTCACAATCCCAGCTTATTCCAGGCAGCAGTAAGGGCAAGAACCTGCAGGAGTGGCACCAGACAAAACACATCCAAAGAAGGGAAGATGGTTATGTTTGGCTGCAGAGAGGCCACCTGATGGAAAGGAAACTCCCCTCCTGGGTGTGCTGCTTGGAAACAAGGCAGCAAAAAATGACACAGGGCTGAGGATTAAAAGTTCCAGGCATGCAGGAGGACTTTGCATCCAGAGCAGAGGCAGCAGGGAAGCCACTGGCCGCTGCTTCTAGAGGCAGCTCAGGGGCTTGTGCTTTGCCCAAAGCTCAAGCACCCAGGTGCTATTAGTCCCTGCAGGATCAAGCCAGCCCCAGCCCAACCTGCCACCCTTTTGCTTTCTGTAAGTGATCCAGGTGTGTGTTTACAAGCTGCTGCTCACATACACAGTGGTGGCACTGAGCAGAGCTGCTGCTCCCCAGCACCCTTGTGCTCCAGCCCCTTCCCCAGCTCTGCTGCCTGGCTCTGGTCCAGGCCCTCAGTGTCCTTTCTCTTATCTGCTTTCCCTGTACCACAACCCTCTGACTTCTGCAGAGAGCCAACAGGTCAGAGGCACCTACTGAGGACCAGCATTTCACAAGCAGAAGTTACAGACTGGAGTTTGCTCCCAGGGAGGCAGTGCCAGAGCTGAGGCTGCTCACACAACCCTCAGCCCAGCCCCTCTCACCCAAGGTGCTTTAGCAGCCCTTTGTTTCCTAACTATCATTGCTCATGGACTGGTTATTATCCCATATTCCTGCTGATCCTCTTCACACAGTGCAGGCCCTCCAGCTTTGTGTAACTTCATGGTCTCCAAGCACTGTGGAAGCATCAACGGAGGTGCCTTTGCTTCCCCTCAGAGCCCAGGGGGACCAGAGGCAGGAAGGCACTGTGGGACTCAGGATTGAGTTGAACACACAGGTCCTTGGTTTGACTTCTCAGCAATCTGAGCTGTCTTTTCAGAGTGTGCCAGCCATCAAGACCAGCTCCAGTTCCTCCAGCCTTCTGTCAGCCTGGGGCAAAAGCTCACTGCTGGATGTGTGGAAAACAAGGAGCAGGCGTGTGGCCACCAGCATGTGGCTGAGAGGCACGTTGTGACTCAGCAGCAGAAGCTGCCCTGCTGAGGAGATCTCCTGATGCCCTTCATCTCCTTCACTCTGGTTTCTGCTTTCAACAACTCCTCATTTCAGGAAGCAAAGCTGCATCTTGCAGCCAACAGCTTTATTGCCCATTCTGGGAAGGGATGGGGGCAAGATCTCTTGGGAGAGTTAGGCACACCCATGCAAACAGCAGGACATCTTTCCTTAGCTTCCCCAAGCACCCTCAGTGTAGGTGCAACCTCAGGACATTCAGCAGCCAGCCTCTTGCCAAGGCTGAAGAAGAAACTCTTCTAGATGCTCCACATCCTGGTCCAGGCAGGAGCACAGAGAAGATAAGTGGCACCTCCTACATCAGATGGTCTCACAGGAGAAATTAAAGACAACCCTGGCCCAGGAGCTTTAGATGTACCAGGGGACACAGGCAGAAACTAAGCAGTTGCTCAGCCCACTCATGAGAGGCCACTGATAGCAGTTGGGGAATTGGCCCACCATGAAGCATTTCAGCCTTCCACACAGGCTCCAGCTCAAAGCTCCCACATGGAGAAATCAACAGTTAACTTCAGCCCTCCCCAGCTCACAGCTTCCACTCTGCCTGAGGCTGCAACATACCCACCTCCAAGCCCAGCTACACACCAACTGTCAGTGCCATGCCTGGGTTAATCTAGGCCCAGCTTGGCTGCAGGAGAGCCTGTGGCCTGGATGCCAGCATGACAAGCCCTTTCATCACCTTCAGCCCTTACTCCTGTCTGTGTGGTGTGATCTGCCTTTGTCATTCAGCACTTGCAGGTCTGTCTGGCCGCTTCTGTCAGGCTGAGGTCAGAGGATAGATCCTGAATAGAACTCAGCCTGAGTTTGGAGGGGAGGGGAACTGGGAAAAAACAAGACATGAGACACTAAACTACACGTGCAGGAAGGGTTCTCCCCAGTGGGGCATCTCACAGGTCTGAGACATCTCTCAGAAGAGATGGTTGTGTCGCTCACAAACGTCTGCTCTGTCACTGGGAGTGTCAGGCACTCAGGTTGCCCTCCTGCTGCTGGGCCAGAACAGCTTCCAACCCTCTAAAGCCCCTCCAAAGCTCTGCAGATTGACAGCAAAGAGCTCCTGAAGGCTCAGGTGCTTCAATGCCCTTTCATGTTCCTGCCCCTCTTTCAGCGTTGCCAAACAGCCCTTCTGAACGGAGCCGACCCATCCCACGCACCCCGAGCAAAGGGGAGCTGCACTTCTTCAAGTGGCTGGCTGCTGGGAAAGGAGCATTGCCCAAAGAAAGACAAAGCAGTGGAGCAGGGTCCTGTAAGCCTGGGCTTGAAGCCTTTCCCCAGGATAAGGTTCCTGGAAGCGAGGAACACGACGTCAGAGCCGCCGCAGCCACGGGAGCGACCAAGTGCAGCACTGTGGGGCTCAGGCTGCGTCCAGGGCCCCTCTAACCTCAGTCACTCTGGACAGAAACTTTGAATAAAAACCCTTTGGGATCCTTTTCAAAGGTTTTGGTAACTTTTTTTTTTGGCTAGAAGAAAAGCCACCACTGTTCTTTGTGCCTGACCACTCTCCTGCAGCTGGAGGGAGGAACGGGACTGGGGAGAGATGAGAGTGCACCAGACTCCTGAGAAAGGAGCCAAGGGGCTGGGAGGTTACAAACGTGACATTGCCCAGCTCCTGTCACCTCAACAGCAGTGCTTTAATCACAAGCTGCCACGTTATTTCCACTGATCTCTCTGTGACTATCAACAAAGCTCCATCCAAAGCAAAGCAGGGTTCAAAATCACCCATCAGCTCGGCAGCAGGAGCCTCTCCTGTGTGCAGCAGAAATGAGTTGCCCAGGGGCTGGATTGTCAGCCTGTATGCACTGGGAACAAGATCATCAAGGAGAAGGAGATCCGAGGGACACTCACACTGAGTCTGGAGGAGACTCAGCTTGGGCCAGGCAGAGCAGGATGGGAAGATGAAGCAGCGAGCTGTGGTGAGGCAGAAGAGCAGGGAAAAGTTTCTCTGGAGGTGGGGGATTGCTGCCTGCAGCTCACCCATCACAGCCTAACCCGGTGCCTCTGCAATTAGGACCAATTTCCCAGCCAGGCCACGCCACAGGCAGCCTCTCCTGACTAAGGGTGAGACCAGGAGACACCAGCTTTTGTCACATCGGCCTGTCAAGGCGTCACGAGAGCACACTGACTGCACAGTCACAAGCCTCCAGGCCTGATGGAGCAGGACTCTCAGAGGAGAAGTGGTAGCTGAGTAATCATCCCTTCATTATTAACACCAGATTGACTGGATTCCTAAGGAGAAATGGTCTGTCAGCCCTGGCTGGCCAGGACTGTGGGCTACTTACTTTACCTAAGCTCCAGCAACCAAACCCTACCTGATCTCTGGCCACATTTCACTCCTGGTGACGATGAAGGAGACATTCCCCAGCTCCCTGGCTTGAGCTGAGCATTAAGAATCCCTCACTGCAGAGCTAACATCCAAACCTGAGAAATCAAACCAGACAGGACCAAAGTCACCCCCCACCATCCCCTGCATCTGGAGCCAGCAGCCCAGCCTCCTCCCACGCTCCCCAACCACAGCCTAGCCCTGGCTCCCCAAAGGACCAGCAGCAACAGACGTGGAACAAACCAGCACAGGAACTGAGCACACGGCACAGGGACAGCGAGATGGCACACAGGAGAGGAGAAATAGCTGCTTTCTAACCCAAGCTGCCTTTGTTTCCTTTCTAGCCATCACTTGTGTAGAAGAGGGTGTGCTGAGAGTTGCTCCTTGGCTCTAATAAAACTCTGCTCTCTGTGTTTACCCTGAGCACCTCCCCAGTGGCACAGGCACTTCCAAAGGTAGCCCTTGCAGTGGTTTGTTCTTCCCCTTTGCCAGAGAAATTAGTTTTCTTTTGGGCATCAGACTCAGGCCTTTCACTTGCAATGCAAACCCACACCAGCCTTCACCAGGCTTGGCTTCTGGGCTCAGGGGCGAAGCAGCACCCTGAAGTTCTTTTCCTTCACTCCACCATGCCATGAGGAAGTCTCCCCTCTGTGTCATGTGCCAGGGATGTGGTACACAGTGATGCTTTCCCCTCACGAGGAGCTGGGTACAAACAGTGATGCTTTGGGCATCATGGCTCAGCTGCTGCTGTGGTGAGCGAGGAGCAGCTCTGCAGTGCAGGCACCCACGTCTCCCTCTGCCTCTGGGGGCCATTTGGGCCTTACAGCCTGTTACAGTGACCAGACACAGGGAGATTGCTCTGGCATGGGCTTCAAAACACTCATCAAGAAGGAATTCTCACAGTGGGGAAGATGCTGGTGCCAGTCTCCCATGCCCTGGGCCCCCGAGGGCTGCAGAGCCTCAGCAGCAGCTCCATGGCAGCCCTGAGGAGCCCCACAGACACGACTCCTCCAGCACTCCTGTGCTTCTCCTGAAAGTAGGTCACTGCAGCATGTCATCTGCCAGGCTGCTTTTGGGGAGACATGCTCCCTGCTCAGGCAGGAGAAGCAGGCAGGTCCTGCTTCCCCCTCCTCCCCATCAGCATCACAGTCCTTCCCCTAGTTACTTCCCAGCAGAAAGAGACAGGGACTGAAAGGAGCTGGAGGGTGATGTGGGCTGCACAGTTCCACTCACCCCTGTGCCAAAGCTGAGCACTGGGGCAGGTTTCACAGCTCCCCACTGCCCCAGCCACTGCTCCTGCTTTGAAGGGGAACGAGCAGCTCCCCCTGTCCACCCACATCTCCCTGCTCACATTCCCATGGGGAAAGCCTGGGGTCAGGGTTAACCTTGCTGAATCCTGGCAGCTGCAGATAAAGAGTTGGGTGGGTGGTGTTTTTCTTCCTGGGTTTGCTTTTAAGCAGCAAATATCCTTCATCCCAGCTGAGCCAGTCTGGAGTTACCCTTTGCAGTGTGAAAGCACGCCAAATGGGAGGGCAGTGCATTCATCAGGAGAGCCAGGGGTTAGGGCCATGGGGCAGTGCTGGGCTGGGCAGGGTGAGGGGAGGGCTGGGACTGCAGCAGCTTCAAGGGCTTTAACCACCACAATGATTCTATGAGCTCCCATCTCTCTGCTGCTCTCCCAAAGGCAGCAAAGCTGCACCCTGCCCCACAGTCTGGGGTTCACCAGGCAGCAGCAATGCAGGTGAAGGCACAGAAGCTTTTTAAACCAAGCATGGAGAGCAAAGCTCCACTGGCAAAGCAGGAGCAAGTGCTCCTGTGTTTAACAACAGACCTGGTGCTAGGCAGGTGAGGAGGCAGCCCCTCTGAGGCCAGGCTACCAGCTCCTTGTGCTGAGTGGGATTTGAGGGCTCCTGGGAGCAGAAGACTGACTTGTCCTCTCCAAAGACACAGCGTGATGTGAAGGGAGCAAACACCCCAGTGCTACCTGCCCTGAGGCTTTCTCCTGTGTCCTCCTCTGGGCTGGACTCCTGCTCAGTTCTTCATCTGTTTGTGCCTTCACATAAGAGAACCTCTGTCCCCTGCTTGTTCCCCTCACACACTGAGCCTCTGCCTTTCACAGGAGAGTGCCTCTGTGCCCCCAGACACCCCTGATCCTCTCCTGAGAGAGATGCCTCTGCAGGAGAGGGATGAAGAGAGACCTCAGACCATGCTGACCTCAGGGTACCACCAAAGCAGCTCTCCTCCATCACCCACTGTGTACATTCCTCACCACCCATCCCCTGCAAGCAGGGAGAGTTACACCAGCAGCCCTCGTACATCTCCATGGGCAGGCCCAGTGGCTCCAAAAACAAGTGTTCAAGCACCACTGTTGCAAGAAAAAAAAAACCCTCAACAAGTTCAGTGCTTCCAAGAGAGGCTGAGCTGCATCTGGCCTGGCACCAGGGGCCACAGGCAACGGGCACAAGGACTCACAAGCACAGCAGTGGTGCTGCTGCCAGCATCCCTCTGCAGCACAGGGCCAGGGAGAGCTCTGATCTGCAAACAGCAGCATCACATAGAACACTGAGGGGGGGGATTTGATTTTCCCCCCAGTACACAAAGATATTTTAAACCAACATTGAAGTCCTTCACTCCTTTCAGGAGCAGAATTAACACTCATCAACTCCTTATCCCACCCAGCAGCACACAGAGCACATACAGATATCTGTGCCAGGGCAGAGCGAGATGCAATGCGAAAGAAAAAGGCAGAAGACATCATCAGAGCAATTTGGGTTTAATTGTTGCTCGTGAATCAATCCTGATTGCCCACTCCCAGCACCCCTGAACAAGAGCTGCACACAAAGAAGCATCTGTCCTACCTTCAGCCATCAAACGAGCTGCCTCCCTAACGGGTGATGCTTTAGCCAGGGTTAGGAACAGGCAGGCTCAGCCAGGAAAGGCTTCACTGCAGCAATGCTGCATGAACAGAGAGATCAGCAGATCTGATGGGAACGTAGGAAGTGCTCATCCCAGCGCCAGATACTCGGCGAGTTCAGGCAAACGTGCACACACGAGCTCTCTCCTTCCATCTGCTGAGCCTCAGCCAGCACTTGCCTTTTAAAAAGCAAATGCCTACAATATGCAACTGGGCCTGGGTACCCCCACTGAGAAAGCTGCTTAGATGTCAGCAGTAGCCTGTTGCAAGCTGCCATATTTCCAGCATCAGCCTGGGAGACTCACACAAACACAGCCTCAGAGATAATTACTGGGTTGGGAGTGTGTAAGGGAGTGTAAGCTCTGGCTTCTGGAATTATCCCCATGCAAGGAAAGCTTTCCTTTTGCATAGCAAAAGCCATCTGCAATGCAGATCCCACAGAGGGGGAAAAAAAAACCAACCCCATCCAAACCTACCCAGAAGGCAAGGAGTGGTTTTGTTCCCAGAGGCACATAGACACTGCATGGAGCTGCGTGGAGCCAGAGCAGATCTGTGTCAGCGGGGCAGCAGCCAGCCTGCCCCTCCAAACATCACCCCTGAGCCAGCCCAGGCCAGCCAGCAGCCTCACACAAGCACTGAGTGGCACCCAGAGCTGTGATCTCAGAGATGCCATCTCAGCACTATCAGATCCAGAGGCGTCTCCGAGACGCCGGGAGCAGGGAGGGCTCTGGCAGCAGGGCTGAGAGCTGAGGTGCAGTTCCCTCTCCTGCCTGTCAGCTTCTCAGATGTGACATTCCCAGCCCTCATCCAAGGGGAGGGCTGGCTATGTGTTTTTCCTTTCAAGAGCATTCAGCTATACCAGCAGCACACCAACCCTTTGGGGATGTGAAATGCCAGTTGACAGTGCAGCCTCTGCTCTGAGGATACACCCACCAAACCTCAGGCACCCAGCCCCACTGACCCACTCAGCTTGGCACTGCTGCCAGCCCCAGTGAAGCACAGCACAGTGCTTTTACACAGGCTTTTTGCAGTGGCCCTGCTCTCACTGCCAGGGCCAGCCAGCCAGCCCTTTCTGTGCCCTGACCCCCAGCCAGCCCTTTCTGTGCCACTCAGCACCCTGTCCTGTGCCAGCCCCAGCCTTTCCTCACTTGCAGCTCCCCAAGGCTTTTCCCCTTTAGCCTGTCATTTGGAAAGCTGGCAAATGCCTTTGGGAAGCTAAACAGTCTCCTCCTGCTACATGTCTCTCATGCAACCTCACAAGGGTATCCCCCCCTCTGAGATGTGAGTCCTGCACCAGCTCCTCCTGCCAGGGCTCTGCACCAGCCTTGCCCCTGAGCTCAGTCCTGCCAGGGGCCCATCGTCCCTGCAAACAGGAACTTGGCTACAGCTTCCAGGTTTGGGTGTTGGCTCTGGAGCTGGATTTTCCATCATCCCAAATCCAAAGAGCTTTTAGCTGAAACACTTGAAAAAGGATTTGACTGTTTCCATCCTGAGGCCCTCCCCTGAGCTCATGAGCACAGGAATCTCTCAGTGGATGCACTGTGTGCTCTCGGTGCACAGGAGCCCTTTGTTCAGGGCTCAGAAGCCAAGGCAGGGCAGAAGGGACAGACAAGGCCAAGAGCTCCAGGAATGCACCTTCCCCTGCCTGTGAACTGACAGCAACAGCAGCCCCCCCCCAGCACACAGGTACCTGCACAGAGCCCATGCCCAGCAGGATTTTCTTTGGGAAGACACATGTTACAGCTGTGTCAGCTAAAAAGCACGTGCCTGACTTGTTCATTATGCTTTGGAGTTCCACTAAGAGCACAGATCTGCTACAAAGAGGAGACATTAAATACATCCTGCTGAGTGCCAAGGGGCCTCTACAGAAAACACAGGTGTCTGAAGCTTCAAAGGTTTTAAAATATCCTAACAAAGAAAGACAACTGCTTGTGAGCACAAGACTTGTGTCTGCCTGCACCCAGCTGTGGCTGATACTATCCTCACTTCTGTGTGCCAACTAACTCCCCCTCCTGCACCCAACACTCAGCAGACCACAACTGCTCTTTGGTGCAAACACTTTGGCTTCAAACTACAGACAGCACCTCAGTATCCCCTGTCTCACCATCAGCTCCTTCACAGGTAAAGAGACAGAGGCTGTACTGTCAGTGTGAGTCACGCAATCCCTCACACTCCTTTCCCACAGAGATCCCCCACGAGCTGTAGCTTCTAGGCACAGTGAATGCAGCTCTCACACTGCCCCTCTCTGCATTTCTTTCCCCCAGCACACGGGGAAGGTGCCCTGGTGCATCTCACTGATGGGAGCCAGCTGCATCTGCTTTCCTTCTGCCTGGGGATTCCCCAGGCATCACACACCCTGTCTGCTGTGTAACACACGCTCTTCCTTCAAAGCAGCATCCTTACTGCCTCCATTACCTTATCAGCTTCTCAGATGTTACAAGATGAGGCTGTAAAGTCCCACTTTCTAGAGTTATTTATCATCCCTGACTCGCCACCCATCTCTGTCCCACATTTCCCCTTCTGCTTTGTGACTTACAGCAGGACCGGCCAGTCCTCCAGGCAACATTCTCACTAAAGTCTCAGATCCAGCCTCTGTCGGATGCAAATCACTTTGTTCCTTTCCTCCACAGTTAACATCACCTGGCCAGACAAAGATTGCAGCAGCAAAGGGAGCAGAGTGGTTTCATAGCAGCAAAGAGCTGACACCATGGCTTTCAGTGCTGGGCACATAAACACACTGAAGAGGCCTCAAACAGCTGGCAGAAGGATGGACTGAGGAGTTGAACATCCTCCCTGGATATAAAGGCTGACTGAACACAGAAGCAGCTGTAGGAAAAGCATCTGACAAGACAGCTTGTGCTGGTTTTGTAACTGCACCTTCGGTTTGCCAAGCCAGACCATGAGAGCTCGAGTCAAGCCACAGCTGCTCTCCTATGGAGAGCCTCCAAGAGAGGATGGAGAGGAAAAGTGGAGCATCTTCAGAAAGAAACCCTTACCTACATCAAGACAGACACTGCAAGGCACAAACTTCCATCAGCTCTCGCTTCAGGGACTGACCAGAGAACTACAGAGCACGGGAAAATGCAGCACAAGTACCTCTGGGCAGAGGGAGGCCCAGCTAACTAACAAAACCTCCCTCAAAGGGACAGCCAGCAGCAAGCAGAACTGTTTATTTCTTTACAAAGGGGTTGATCAACACTGACCAGTGTCAGCAGCAGCAGCAAATGCTCAGGACTGCTTTAATGTGAGGAACTGCTCAGCTGGCCAGGCTCTAAGGAACTCTCTGTAGCCTGTCCTGAGTTTCTTTTACAGCCCTTCCACACCATGCAGGGTTTATTGCCACTGTAATAAATACTGAGCAATCTCTTTCAAGTTTAATAAATAGAGATCCTGAAAGCTTTGTCTGGATCTGCTTTCTCCATTCAATTAATACAACACAGCACCAGGGCAATGAATTATTGAGGGGAAATACAAGCCAGGGCTTTCACTACCCCACTCCACTCCAATAGCAATTTATTACAAATTAATAGCTTGCTGCATTTCCTCCTGCACCCTGAGAGCTGGGAATCAGCTGCACTGCAAGCTCCAGCAGCCAGCAAACTGCAGAGCTGCCACAAACCATTGCAACCCTGAGCACAAACAAGCTGGGGGTGGGAGAGGGGGGAGCTGCAGGATGGATGGGCAACAGAAGCCACTTCTGCTTGGAGGGATTTCTGCTCGTGAAAGGAGAGGCTTTGTACAGGGATAATGACCTTTGCACACCTGGGCTTGTGTTAGTGCTCACAAGCATGCACCGTGGTGAGTGCTGCATGAAAGCAATGCTGGAGCTCCAGACAAGCACTGCTGTGAACAGAACTGCTGAGTGTGCAAGAGTGGCAACTCAGATGTGCACGTGGCAAATGGCATCTGCTCAGCAGGGAGGGCTTTTCCACAGCCTGCCCTCAACACAATGCTTGCCCCAAAACGAATCCCAAACTGAGGAAACAGCCTCTCTTCTTCAGCAGCAGCAATCTGAATGTCAACCAGCCAGAATTTCACCAGGCTACTGTTGGAAGCACCCAGGAGGAGCCCCCTCAGGAGCAAGGGGGAGGCTGTTTCAGGATTGCCCACCAGGCCAGGGAGTTCAAAGCTCTTGGTTAACGTGCTTCTTGCTAGAAATCACCTGAGCACACTGATCTTCCAAACAGTTGGAGTGAAGGCAAACACATCAGTGCCTGGTGCTCAGATGGGTGATGTGACACCCTGCAGCTCTCCAGCAGCGTGTCCTGTGTCAGAGCAGCAAACTCCCACCAAGCCACAGCTGAGAGCAGACACCCAACCAGAAAGGATCTTCCCTTTTCTCTTCCCAACAGACGTTCAAGGAAGGAACTTTCCAGATAAACAAGAAAACATGAAGCCACCAGCACAGCTGCTGTACCACCTTTCAGCTGGACTGCTCCCTGTCCCCTGCCTCTCCCTTCTGCCCAGAGCAGAGACTCTCAGGGAGCCCACGTCCAAGTGACTCCTCAGCTCGGTGAACTGAATGCACGTGGTGTTAAGTTTGGTGTCTCCCTGTCCCCCCTCCCGGCAAACTCACCTCCATTTTTGATAGCTTTGATCCCTCGATGGAAATCTTCAAAGCTGATGACTCCCAGCCCACAGGGATCCAGGTATTTGGTCAGGTCCTTCACCTGCAACCACAAAAGCAGCTGTTACTCCACAGAGCCCTTTGGGGAAACGGCATCTTCCATCCCACCTCCCATGGGCACCGTGCTCCTCCTTGCAAAAGAAAGCTCTGAGCTAATGCCAGTGAGTTACTGAAACTAACACCAAACTCTGGCTGTTCCCCTTGCAGGGAACACGAGTAATCCTTCCAGAGGGGCTGCTGGAACCATTGCTTAGGCTCCCAGCACAGGCCAGGGCAGGACTTGCAGCAGGGCCCTTCTCCACCACGTATGTGTTTGGTTTTATGGTTGTTGCAGAGGTTCTGCCTTAATGAAGAGGATTCAGGGACAATGAACTGCTCCACGGTCCAAATCTAGGCCAGAGAAGTGAAACGCTTTTACAAGGAGACAAGGCCCTGAGGGGGAAGGAATCACGTCAGCAGGGGCTGGGAGGCCAGAGAAGGCACAGAGGGGAGCAAGGGATGCTGCTGGCACCTGGAGAGGAGCAGCTGGGCTCTTCAAGCATCACAGCTTGAGGGCAAACCCAAAACCCATTCCTTGGGATCCCAACAAAGCCTTTGAAAAGATATGATGGCAGTCACAAGCTCCCCACCTTCAGAAAACCCTTTACACCAGTGATGCTGCTCAGGCTCGGCTTTTCTGCCTTTAAGGAAAAAAACCCAGATCCTCACTTTAAGAGCCATTGGGGCACGTTGGGCTGTTGCAGAGCCACAGCCTCCAGCTGAGGAGGCAGCTCAGGAGGAAGCAGAGTGGATGAGGTGAAGGGAAGGAGCTGCCAGCCCCTCCTCTGCAGCGTTTGCTCAGCTCTCACCAGCACAACCCGCTGCCTTTTGACTCACTTGGGCAAAGCTCCTTGGGCTTTGGTTTAGCTCTTGGGGAAGACAGTGAATCACCAGAGCTCTGCCGCCAGGGAAGGAACAGCCTTGTCTAAAAGGGGATGACAGCTGATGGTTGTGGAGGATAAAGAGGCCTGGCCAAGGTGTTCAGAGCTGCCTGACTTCTTGTGCATCAGTCAGCAGAGGGTTGGGTTGCTCGTTTCACTTCACTCCAGGTGTGTTTATCCAGGGAAATCACATCTGCAACACGCTCAGAGCCGTTCACACGTGTGTCCACGTGGTTCTGAAGGTGGGGAGGCAGGAGAGGCCATTCCCCTTCCCCCCAGCAGTGCTGAGCCCATTCAACCCACTCAGCTGAGCCTCTGCTACATTGCCATTGCATGGCACAGCCTTGCCCACCTGAGAGCTTCTGGGCAGAAGCCAACACCAGCACCTTTGCCAGTGCTGGGGTACTTTGTGTGGTAGGCAGGTAACAAAACAGCTGAGCTCGCATGGACTGGGATGAGTCAGGCTGCTTGTGTTTGACACAAAGGCGTTTCAGAGTAATCAAAAGCAACTCTTAGGAATGTGTTAGTTCCAGTTCATGCGTCTGGCAGCTTCTCTCAGTTCCAAACTGGAGCTTCACTTGTTATCAGCACACACAGAGAACAGAAACACCAGTGACATTCAACTAGACTTGACAAGCCCATCAGTGATGATCATGACACTCTTTAAAGCGCAGGTTCTGTAAAGATGCAGCCAGCATGATGCAGGGGAGATGCCAGGCAGGGCTGCTCACTGCACTGCTGCAGCCTGGGCAGCTTCTCAGCACACAGGAGCCTTTCAAAGCCTCCTGCCAAGACCTCAGCAAGGCACTTCTCCTATCCCAGTGCTCCTGCAACTGAGACAGAGAGGCCTCACAAGTACTCTGTTCATGCAAAAGAACCAGCTCTGTATTTAAATACAGCTGTGGGCAGGGCAAAAGGAAGGGAAATGTTTCTTAAAACTTCACAAGCCTGACGCTACAGATGCAAATAAAGGCCACACAACCAACAAATCACTGATTCATTTGGGCTGGAGAAGCCTTGTAAGCTCCCAGAGTCTCAGCCCAGCACTAACCCCTGGCCCTCAGCACCTTTGGGGTCCCTCCAGGGCTGGGCACTCCCCCAGCTCCCTGGGCAGCCTGGCACAGGGGCTGACACCCCTCTCAGGGAAACAGTTGTGCCTCAGCTCCAGCCTCAACCTGCCCTGGGGCAGCTGCAGCCCATTGCCTCTTGTCCTGTCATTGGTGCCTGGGGAGCAGAGCCTGATCCCCAGCTCCTTGCAGCTGCCCAGGGACAGCAGAGGCTGTGCCTCCCAGCAGCCACAGTGACCATGCTGGGGATGCCAAGGGGCACATCCCTGCCCAAGCCCCTTGCTGGCCATGAGCCTTTGAGCCTGCCTACCACACCTGTGGGGCTGCAAGCTCCCAAAAGCTCACCACCTCTACATACAGGAATGCCTTCTTTTACCTCACCTACCTCCCAGTTCTGTCACCCAAAGATGGGGAGAGGCACACTCTGGACCACACTCTCCCCACTGAGGTGTCCCAGCCTGCCCACCCTCCCGTGCAAGGCCCTTGCTCCAGCCCCTTGCCCATTTCACTACATTCCTTGCTCCATTCTCCAGCTCCTTCCATCCCTTTTGAAGTGCACATGCTCTTCAGCTCAGGGTACACCCTGATCTTGCAGGATGCCCGCTGCAGCCCTCTGCATTGCTCTGACACCCCCTCCCAGGTCCTGCTCCCACCCAAGCTGCTGTGGCACTGAGCCACCCACATTGGGAACAGCCAACCTCCTGGGTCCTAAGTGCCAGTTTGCTCTCCTGTTCTGTTTTCATTTTGATGAGCAGGCTAACAGCCCTGCCTTATTAGGACAGCTGGGAAAAACCCCAAGCATTAGGGCTCAAACTGTTTCAGATTAGCAGATCTTGCAGTTCTGAAGTCACAGATTTGTTGGCTTTAGCTGAAGAATAATCTGCGAGAGTGGAGTAGCTAATACCACACTCTTATTAGCACAAAAGCAGAAGTCAACACTCTACCAAACTGCAGTGCTAAGCTTAAACCAGGCAGATAAGAGCCAGTCTCAGGGAGAGTCCTGCTTTTGGTCAGCCAGAAATAGCCAAACTAAAGGTTTTGCTTAAGTTGTGCATTTGTAGCTGGTTACAAACTCTCCTGGAAGAAAGAGCAGCTACAAACACAGAGTGTTAAAGAGTCAGAGAGGATGATGTGGTTTAAATAGCTGATCTAAATCCTGGTGGAAAGTGAGAGGTTTAAACTACTTGCAGCCAGTGTGCATTAAGCTGCAGAAGCGGGGTGAGGAGTTCCAAAGGGGCTCTGCTCACCTCTGCACCAGCGACCAGCCTGCAACAAAGGCAGGATGAGCTCCAGGCATCGGTCTGAAAGGGCTTCCCCTCCTGGGCAGGGACATGGAGAGGGAAGCAGACTGGGGAGGAGAAGGGAGTCCTGGCATCTCAGCAAGGGAACAAGAACCACTCGTTGCACCAACCACATCACCACGGCTACTTCACCTGCCAACATCAACAAGGTTTGCTGCCAGTCAACCCCCATCTCCAACACCTCCCTCCTCCCAGCACACAGCCCAGCACCTGCCTGGCAACAGCTTCCCCATCACACAGGGCACGCAAAGCATCCTCCCTTCAGCGCAGTGAAGCCAGCCCAGTACCTGATTGCGAAGCTCAGCTCAGCCAACAGCCACCACTCCACGTTCTAATCAACACCAAGCCTTTGGCAGCCACACAGGGCAAGATTTCCAGGGACCTGAGGGATGCCCCAGCTGTGAGTGGCTCTGAGAGTCAGGCTGGAGCAAAAGGAAGCTCCAGGCCTTTTGTCTTTATCACAGGGCTGGAAGGGACCTTGAAAGCTCACCCAGTGCAACCCCCCTGCCAGAGCAGGACCAGGAGGGCACATGGGAACTCATCCATGCTTCGTGTCTCCATCACACAGGAGGGTGAATTCAGCAGAACTAAGTGTCCTCTGTGCTTGTTTGAAGTGTTGATCCCCAAAAGAAGTGAGGGAGGGCTGCACTGGCTAGCTGACACCTTGTGTAACCCCTGAGCCTGGCACCAGCCTCCTGGCAGGGATTAGGGCTGAACCAGCTTCCAAAAACACACTTGTTGGTGGGGTGAAACGAGGCTGGGAGTTGGGCACTCCATGAGGAAGAGCTGGTGGCCATGGCCATGTCTTGCCCTCCACACCACATCAGCTACTTATTTGATGATGTGACAGTGAGGTCAATAAATCAGCATTTCTGTACTGCTTTAGTCTAGAAGCAAATCCAAAGGAGGCTGAGGGCAGGAATCAATACTGACACATCACTGATGGAGATCCCCAAGCGCTCAAGGCAGGCCAGGAAGCTCAGGCTGCAGTTCCCACCAAGAACTTGTGCACCTGCAGCCTCACACACGCTGTGATAAGCAAACACAGATGCTCTTGCATCCCTCCTTTCCTTGGAAAGGATTCCACATGTGGTCTCCATCTTCTGATTACTCAGGACAAATGCCAAGGCAAGTCACTGGAAGCTGAGTGAGAGTGAAGGTCCTGGTCTGCTTAAGAAATGGCTTCTACTTTTGGGGCCCCAAAGGAACCAACCACCTGGGTTATGTGCAAAAAAGAGCCCAGAGGGATGTTAGAGCCATGGTTAGAGGCAAGTTCCCTGGTGAAGGCCTTCCTCTGGTGCCTGTGTTAATGGCTCTCCTGGGGCTTGGGGCTAAAGGCAGGGCCCAGCCAGCAATAAGGATGCTGTGTCATCCAGCCCCAGGGTCACGCAGGATCTGGATTGGGTCACTGCTTTTGTGGACTTTTTCCTGGATGGGCTGGTCCAAGTGCCCAAAACATGCCAAGCCAGGCACCTGGTGTCTGACACATTGTCCCTTGTCTGGACAAGTCCTTCTAACAGCTCTCTGGGCTCTCCAGGTCTCAGCAGCTCAAAACACACTCTCCTTTCACTGAGCACAAGCCTCTGCTACACCGAGGCAAGTGCTGAGCCTAAGCAAGGAGCAGAGGCACGCAAAGCAGAGCTTTGAAGGGCAGTGTTCAGCAGGAGCAGGGCTGTGTCCCCACCTCAGCCAGGCATTCCAGCCACGAGGCCGTGGCCGCCAGAGCAAACACCGTGGTTTGATGTGTGTGTCCCGCCTGGCCCCGGCTCAGTGATCCCCCTCACATCAATGTGCACTTGTCAGCAGAGCAGGGAAACACCTTCCCACTGCAGGGATGAGAAGGGGCAGAGCTCTGCCACGGAGGGATATAACCTTGGCCCCCTGACACCTACACAAACCCACACCACTCCCATACACCTTTCACCACCATCTCTGCCCAAATCACACACCAATAGGTATTTTTTTCTCTCCTCGATGGAACATTACAGGAGATCAACAGGTTTAAGGACCTTCTCCTTGTCTCTTCCCCTCCAGAATAAACAGGGAGCCTTCAAGGGTCAAACTTAGAGAGCAAGGCAAGACCAGGCAAGGAAGCAAGGCCCTAAGGCAGACAAGCTGAAGCTCCAGCATCAGCTTCAACAGAGCCAGTTTGAAAGCATAAGGAGGGAGAGCAGCCACCCCTTCAGTAGGCAAAGACCCCCAGGATGCCCCAGGGGAGGTGAGCAACAGCAGCTTCTCATCACCTCGGTGAATAGGCCAGAAAGGGTCTCACAGCATTGCCACAGCTGTCTAAGCAGCTTTGCAAGGTGCATGGAAACATTGCTCCCCACATCCTTGCACCTTTGGCTTCCACACAGCCTGTGAAGCAGCACAAACACCAAAGGAAACGTTGCTTTTGATGCAGTGCTGAGCTTTCCCCAGCAGCCCCCATGCCTGGCCTGTGCTGCCCTTTGCTGCCTTGAGTCTCTGCCCAGCTTGGCACGAGGCTCCAGCCGTGCCAAACGTGCCCAAAGCCAACCTGCATCTTCTGTTCAGCCTTCTATAAGGCTGCTCAGCACCCCCATCCCCTCATCCACAGCCTCTGCACCGTGGGAGGGACTGGCTTGCAAGGGCCTGGCTGCAGACAGCTCACCGTGCCCGGTGCTTTGTACTGCCTGAGAGGGACAACATGTGGGGCAGAGGGAGCAGAGCCCTGCCAGCCAGCAGCCACTGCATGTGCCAGCACAGCCTCTGCCACTTTACAACCTGGGGAGCTTCAAGCAAAACAGAGGACTAAAAGTGTCCTAAAAGTCCAGGGGGTCTTGGTGCTTTAAACACAGGAGTCTCATTGACATTGAATAACCAGGTCCAGACCAACTCTGGGTATCCAGGGCCCACAAAAGCCTGCTGGGCTGAGACAGGACACGAATATCCAGCCACTTCTCACATCACTGAGCCTGTCCTAGGTAGCCTGGAGAACAGAAGGCTGAGAGGGAACCTCAGCAACACTGACAAGTCCATGAAGGGTGGGTGTGAGGATGGAGGGACACTTTGTTCTGTGGTGCCCAAGATCAGGACAAGGGCTGATGGACATGAGCTGGGACACAAACAGTTCCCTTGGCACAGGAGGAGCAACTGGTTTGGTGCTGAGGGGAGGGAGCCCTGGCCCAGGCTGCCCAGGGAGGGTATGAAGGCTCCTCAGGAGGTTTCCAACTCTCCCTGGACACGTTCCTGTGCCCCCTGAGCCAGGGGCAGCTGCTGGAGCAGGGGCTGGGGCCACATTGGTGCAACTGCCAAAGAGAGGGAGGGGATGTGCAGCTGATAATGCTCCAAATGCAGGAGAGGGCTCGCACCAAATGCTCTCCTCTTGATGTTTAGCCAGGCCTTAGCCCTGAAGCAGAACACAGGACCTGTACACAGCAAGCACGTGGCACGTGAGATCTCTGGTGGTTCTGCAGGGGTGGCTGCAGCATCTCCCCCCTCCACAGTGAACACAAGGCCAGGAGCCAGCGTACTCATCCCTTTGTACAGGCTCAGCTCATCTCTCAAGGCTGAGCCCATGCTTTCCAGAGGAGGATATAGTTTCTCAGTGCTGTTTACAGAAGTCAGAGCAGCTGCATTTTTTAACCTGTGAGAAACCTGCAAACGTGCTGGCACTGCTGACCCTCACCCCAGCCACACAGGGAGCAGCCCCCTGCTTCAACTCAGCAAAGGCAGGGCTGTCCCTAGAGAGCCCTTCTCTTTAGATCACAGTCGCTCAGTCAATGGGCTGCAACATGATCAGCTGAAATGAATTGATCCCTGTTAATGCAGCATTTGTCTGGGCTGAGACCACATCCATCCTCACCCCGGTGCTGGGTGCTGAGAGACCATTAAAGTGCTGACAGCACCACCAGAACTTCATGTGGCTTCATGCAACGAGCTCCCCAGACTGCCACTGCCACCCCAGCTACTGTCCCATGGATCCCAAAGCCAGGGACATCCCTGCCAGAGCTTCACTCTGCAGCTTCCTCCAAGGGAACAGGCTGAGGGGAAGGCTGGTAACTCAGAATTCCGCCTGTAGGAGCAGAGTCCATGGTTTGTCAGAGGACCTGGTGCTACAGCAAGCAGGCAGAACCCCGGAGCGATTACACCTAGTTAACTAACCTTTAAAACAGCCTCAAGGGAGCAGACCTCACTACAGGGAGTAGCCATGGTCAGCTGGGAGTAAGCAGCACAAGAGCTCGCAGGCAGCAGCACTTCTCCAGGGCTGCTGTATGTGTCGTGCCCTGAGCCTCCTCAGAAGCTCCAGCAGGAGATCACCAGGTGGTATTGGGTCCAGTCTGTGTTTAAAGGTGCTTTCTGCAACGTCCCTCCCACATCAGTTCACCTCTGCTCCCAGTTCAGTACTTGAAAGCAAGAATCGAGACACCTTTGTGAGAGACAGACAGATGGGTTTATTCTCATCTCTTCCTGCTGAAGAAATGACTGAACCTGCCATTGAAGGCAAAAGGGGAAGGGAATAAGCTTCCCAGGGCTCTCCATCAGCCTGCAAGTATTTAAAAGCCTGGGAGAGGAGAGGGAACCCCACAAAGCAACGGGGAGAAGCCCCAGCAGCTCAACCATCTCCTTGAAACAAACTGAGGGGCTTCCCCAATGGGAACCAGGTCCCAGGAAGATGATACCCTCACCATTTACCTTGCCTAACAAACCCTCCTTCCTCCTCTTTATCCAAGACAAAAGCTGCTCAGTGTGCCATCGACTCCGTGTCACCTCCCTGGGGCAGTTCCTATGCCAACTTTGCACCCAGCCAGCTTTGGCCCTGCACCCCGAGGCACGATGCCACTCGCCAGCCTCTCCCAGGGCCAGGAGGCTCTTCTGCAAGCACAGGAAACACCAGCCATTGCTGTGAACACACAACCAACAGGACAGCAAACTGTTGCTCCTTAGCAAACTATTATTTGCCCCTTTGGAAGGGGAAGGAGGGAGTCTCCAAGCCAACAGAACAAGCCCGAAGCTGGTGCAGCAGAGTCTCCTGCCTCTCCCTCCCAAAGCCAGCGAGTGCCACCCACAGCAGCAGAGTGCAAAGGAAAAGGCTCCTTCCAACACTCAGCATTCAACAGGAAGGACAAAAAGGAGCCAGGGAATGTTTTAAAAGCTGGCAGTAAAAAGATCCTGAGGATCCCAGATCCTTCCTTCCCCCCTCTCACAAGAAAGCAGAAGGAATCAGTGCAGCCAGCGTGGGGCTGAACACAGAGATGCCTTCACCAACCCAGGCCACTCATGCTCAGCAGTTTCAGGGCTTTTTTACCCACTGGTACAAACTCCTCTGGTCTCCTCTACATAACAGGAGCTTTTGTGGCTACAGGACCATTTTGGGCTAACTCTGCCGTGGTGCCTCTGTGCTCACCGTGGCTTCAGCAGCCTTGCTGTGTAAGGGTGTGTTTGTAAGGGTGTTCTCAAAGGTCATGACCACCTCCAAAGTGTCCAAGTTGTCACTGAAGGGTAAAAACACATTTGAAGGAGTTACTCGAAGGCTGGTTTGAGAGCTTTAACAGCAATATCCATCAGGCTGAAACAGTGCTCCCAGGCTTCAGTAGCCAGGCTCTACTACAAACACACTCACTTGTTTAATGCCTCTTGAAAAGCATTCTTCCTCCACCCTCCCAACCAAGCAAGGCTTTGTCTCTAGGCTTTTGTTCCTCTGATGACAAGAGGAACCTTGGATCAAGAAGGAAAACAAAAAGAGAAAGGTGTAGTGCTGGGTTCCTTCTGACATCAAGCAGAAGCATTGAGGTGGGCTGGAGCCACCCCTGGGGAAGGGCCAAGTGCCACAGCCCAAACCACCCCGGGCTGGAGGCAAGTGGGCTTCATCCTGCTGGAGCACAGGACTGGGGCAGGAAGCCTACACAGGAGTCACAGCTGAAAAAGCAACTCAGTGAAACATCTGCTGAGTGAGGACTGGGCATCTGAGGGTGCTGAGCATCCTGCAGTGCCTGCTCTACTCTCATGCAAAGTCCCCTACAGCAAACCCAGGTATTTCTGTGTGGCAATTGTTTGGTTACAGCCTGTCTGGGCTTATAAATCCAGGAATGAAGCTTTTGCTTCTATTCCTTCCCAGTCAGGTCTGAAAGCAGCACTGAAGTCCCACAGCACACCCCAGAACAAACCCTTTTGCTGGGTTCTGCTAACTCACCCTGTCCCAAACACAACATGTGTGTGTTAAATTCTAACCCAAGATCCTCATAACCAGAAAGAGAAGAAACCTGTCACTGCCCCCACACAACCAGTCACCCAGGGAGCTGCACCCCTCTCCTTACAAACCTGGGATGTGATGAGCACAAGCCAGTTCTGGAGCTGCAGACTGAAGCCTGGGTGAGTGGCAAGACATCAGCCTGGCCACAACCACGCAGCTAAATATTTGAAAGCCAAGCATGAGAGAATTAACTCACCTTGCCTGGACAGGCTGAGCCTGCCACACCATCAAAACGTAAGCTTACTGTAAGCCAAGGGAGCCAGCACAGCACTCACTATTGTCTACAGCTGCTTCTTTTTGGCCACACCTGGTGCAGCCCTCAGCAAGGGCTGTTTGTGCAAAGGCAGGTACACACACAGACATGCTGCATGGAAGGGAAAGTAAAAGGCCCAGAAGAGTCTCTAGGCTCAGAGGTTGATTCTCAGAAGCAATGAGAAGAATCACAGAGTCTCAAGGGCTGGAAAGGAGCTGGGAAGCTCATCCAGTGCAACCCCCCTGCCAGAGCAGCAGCACCTAGAGCAGGGCACACAGGGACTCATCCAGCTGGGGTGAGATGTCTCCAGAGAAGGAGCCTCCACAGCCCATCTGGGCAGCCCCTGCCAGGGCTCCCTCACCTCAACAGGGAACAACTTTGTCCTTGTGTTGCTTTGGAACCTCTTCTGTCCCAGCTTGTTGCCCCTTGTCCCATCATTGGCCATCCCTGAGCACAGCCTGGCTCCAGCCTCCTGACACCATGGCTTGGGAAGCCCAGGACTTCAGGGTGGGACTGTAAGCCCCAGGTCTACAGTCCACAACCACACCAGCAAAAGCAGCCCCTGATGAAGTTAATTCACCTCCAGCAGCCATCCTGTGCCCAACCACCTCACCGTGCCCAGTACCCCCCTACACAGGAAAGGGCAAGGGCTGCATTCTGCTCCCCACTCTGCACCACAGCTTTGCAGGTGTCTGCCAGGCTGGGAGCCAAGTCATCTGCCCTTCACAGGGAACCTGTCTCTGCACTCCAGGCTTCCAGCTCTGCCCCTGCCACCAGCATCATCCCTCCTTCACCCACCCACCCTGTGCCGATGCCCTCCGGAGCCCGAGAGGTGCAGCACAAAGCCCAGCAGCGAGTTCCCTGTCGCACACCCAGTTCCCCAGCATGTCCCTTGGACCTTTCAGAGCAAGCAGCCTCCCACAAGCCTTGCTTCTGCTCTTTGCAGCCTCCCACTGCGCTCCTGCCAACACAGTAGTCCCACAACTCCAAGCAGCCAGGAGAGGATTGGGTAGTTGCTGTATCTATTTAGCAGGCACAGGAAAAACATCTTCCACCAAGGCTATCCAGATGTTGTTTTTTCCCCTCGCTGTGATCTCCTCCTGCACACACACACACACACACACACACACACAGAGCAGGCAAAGAACTGACATTCCCCTGGAAAAAGCAAGGAATGTGGCCTTGCAGAACAGACGCTTCTTTGACTCCCCACACGGCCCAATCGCTGCTGGAAGCCACAGTGTCCTGAGCAGGTTTCTAAGCCCAGGTGGCACTGGATGTTATTTTCCCCTGAGAGGAGTTTCACAGGTTACCCCAGCTCTGCTTCACCTCCCTCAGCAGGAGCAGGGCCCCTCAGCAGCCCCGTGCCACGCTGCATTTGCTCGGGACCACGAGCCGTGCAGCAGCCACGTGGATCCCAGCCCGGCGCCCCGACACACCACACGCTCCCAGCTTGTTTCTTGCTCTTGACAGCTTCTGGTCTCTACAAACTGTTGGTTTGGGCTCCTTTTACCTCCTGCACACTCTGCTCGAGCCCAGTTTCCTATTAAGACTCTGGCAAATGGGTTTTCCACTGGGCTGTGAGCAGGCAGCTCTGCCCTGGCTCTTGCCAGAGTACGCAGCTCCCAGCACCCGGGTCCTTCTCCTCTAGTTTTACTCCACCTCAGGGGAAAGGAGTGAGCAGGAACAGCCCAGCAGCCTGCAAGCTGGAAACCCCTTCAGAAGCAGCAGTGACTCCAAGTCAGTGCTGGTATTTCACCAAGGGATCTTGGAGCAGAGGGAACAAGAGCTCTGGTTTTTCCCTTGAAGAGCTACAGTGCATGATTGAAAACAATTAAAATCAAGGGACGAGCAGGCTGCTCGTGTTGTAACCTAACAGAGGGACATTGAGCCTGCAAACAAAGCCTGGGAGCAAGCCCAGTGCCATGGGCAGCACCACGGGACATCCCAGAGCTGGCACTGCCCATGCCAAGCCCCTGGGGTCATGCCAGAGCCCAGATCCACAGAGGCAGCAGCAGAGCTGCTGTCGTGCCAACAAGCACTCCCATTTGCATCAAATACCACTGCCACCACATCGATTGCTTCAGCTTAATCACTTGCCTCAAATAAGGCCACCCTCACCAAGCAAACCCAGCAGGCTGGCATCAGAGGGGGTTTTGCTGTGAGCAGCAGAGCCCACCTATGAGGGACAGGCTGTAACCCCCACTCCCTCTCTGCCACTGAGGGGGAGGATGGAGAAACCCCTGGAGAAGTGAGGGGTGGGGGGAGGTGTTGTAGGGTTTACTTTTGATTTCTCATTTCCCCACTATATTTTGATGACTTGTTAATAAATCAAACCAATTCTCCCCAAGCTGAGGCTGTTTTGCCCCTGATGATCTCCCTGGCCTCATCTCCTGAACCTTTTGCTATGTTCCTCTCTCCCCTGTCCAGCTGAGGAAGGGGAGTGACAGAAGGACTTGGTGAGCACCCAGCCAGGGTAAAACCACCCTGTGCTGTTACAGTGTGAGGCAGCAGAGCAGCAGTGCCCAGAGCACTCTGAGCACCAGGCAGCCCTGACTCCTTTGCCCAAGAAGGCTCCACAGGTCTCTGCTTTAAGAGCAGTTTTCTCCTTCGACAAGGGAAAGATCAGAAGCAAAACAAAGGCTACAGCAGGCATTGACCCCAGGGTGTTCAAAGCTCTAAGGACCAGACCCACAGCTCATCAGGGCTCTGGCTTCCCCACCTCCATTGAGAACCCCCCTGTACAGCCCCAGAAGCACCACAGCCCTGTGTGTGAGAGTTCCTGCTGCTGCTCAGCAAGCCCCAGGCCCATGAGCCTCACCACAACCACAAAAGAACCCCACAAGGCATCATCTCTTCCCTAGTCCTGCTGCCACACTATTCCTGAAGCCTGGCTGCTTTGCAGGCCTGCCTGAGAGTCACCAAAAGCACCAACCACAGTTCCCTAAGGACAGATCCCCACCCTGGACACACTTCGCGATGGGGACACAGCAGCAAGATCTGAAGTCACTACCCAACCCTGCTCATCCCCTGGCTGTGCCTTCCTGCCATGCAGGGCTGGGACCTGATGAGGCAGATGGTATTTTAAGCTTCAGCTTCGTGGAGCTCCCTTTGTGCCAGGTCCCTGCTGGGCACTGCACTCCCCAGCCCAGGAACCAACCGTGTGCCAACAGAGAAGCATCAAGGAGAAGCCCCTCAGAACCAGCCCAGCAGCACCGTGCCCACACTTCCCACGGATGGCTGAAGGTAAGTAAACAAGCAGAGGGAAGGGCTGGTGTTGCTCACTCCAGGCTCATGTGGAAGAACCAGTCCAGTCCCCAGGATCAGAACCACAAGCAAGGTCTTGAAAGGATGGAGGCAGGCAGGAGAAATCATAGAGTCACAGAATGGGGGTGGTTGGAAGGGCCCTGCAGAGCTGCCCCAGCCCCAGCCCCTGCTCCAGCAGCTTCCCCTGGCTCAGGGGGCACAGGAACGTGTCCAGGGGGGGTTGGAAACCTCCCAAGAAGGAGCCTCCACACCCTCCCTGGGCAGCCTGGGCCAGGGCTCCCTCCCCTCAGCACCAAAGGACTTGCTCCTCCTGTGCCAGGGGAACTGTTTGTGTCCCAGCTCATGTCCATCAGCCCTTGTCCTGTCCCTGGGCACCACAGAACAAAGTGTCCCCCCATCCTCACACCACCCTTTAGGGACTTGTCAGTGTTGCTGAGGTGCCCCTCTCTTCTTTTTCCAAGCTGAGCAGTCACAGGGACCCCACGAGCAGACTCCAGGCACTGATGGTCCTGGGGAAGGCTGGAAGAACACCCTGCCCAAGCAGAGCCACAGGCTGCAGCTGACGAGAAGTCATTTATCTTGCCAAAACAAAAAGGCTTAGGTGGAAGAAGAAGGAGCTCAAAGCAAGTGTCACCTGACAACAAGCAGCAAGCCAAAGTCAAAACAAGAACCAAACGGAGAGAAACTCTGTAGGCA
Source organism: Urocolius indicus (assembly GCA_013401255.1). Lineage (NCBI taxonomy): Eukaryota > Metazoa > Chordata > Aves > Coliiformes > Coliidae > Urocolius > Urocolius indicus. The sequence goes on from WBNH01004934.1 coordinate 63,691, forward strand.
ATTGTGGTAATGACTATCAATTACGGGCTGGATCAAGTGACAGAGGGATAGAAGCAACTCCCAACCGCTTTGAGAACGTTTGGTTATAAGCAACAGCAGGTCAAAATGCCAGTGAAAGAGCCAAAGGAGAGTGGTGTGGGGCAGGATCACATACCAGGCTGGTCATTAGTACCACCCCAAAGCGACTGTTATCAGCCACAGCCTTAGCAGATACCCTGCTGCTGAGAGGGGAGGAAGCCCCTGTGCTCCCAGCTCTGTCAGAGCTGCCCCACAGCACAGGGCAAGCACTAAGCAGAAGGTTTTTCTTGCATTAAAAACCCAACAGCCCCAGGAAAAGCCCCTGCAAGTGCTTGACTGAAACACTCCTCAGACAGCGAGAGCCTTTCGCTGGGATCCTTTTGCCCTGCCAGGGCTCCTGACCCACTACAAACTGGGCATTCCTGGGTACCACATTCACACCCTCAATTCCCTGCACGCCCCACAGCACGTGCTAACCCTACCAAAGTGGGGCTGGTGCTTTTTGCCTCCTTCTGGAGAATCTTTCTGTGTTGGCAGGAGGGATGTCGGATCCCAGAGCGGCACATCTGACTTACCAAAAGCTGCTAACTAAGGTAAATCAATACCCTGTGTAGCAACAGCTGCCTTCCCAATCTGAAGGAGAAAGGGAGAATAAAAAGGGTTTCTTAAAATGAGCTGGTATCTGGGATAAAGTTACACTGCCACCCTCCTCCCAGCCCCTGCACACAAACCAAGCCTTTGAGCATTCATGGTCCTGCCAGACTCGCTCCAGCACGGATAAGCCATCAACCTGATTACAGCCATGAACCTAACTATGAAACTTATCATCCAAACAGATCTGTCTGTGGTAGGAGAGGCTCCTGAGCTTCCCTCAGCCGCTCTGAGAAGGGACAGCCCTGCAGAAGCTTCCAGCCAGAAGCAGAAAGCCGGCAGCACAGAGATGGTCTGTGTGGGAGCCTTTGGGTTACAAACAAACCCGCTCCTGTGCACAGCCCACTCACCCAGAAGCAGCTACATGAAACGTGCTGCCTTGGAAGCTTCTTCTTCTCAGAGGGAGAGAGGAAATCTCCCATCCTGGAGCTGCCACAGAACACAGATGTGTGATTAATGATGCTAAAGGGGGGTGGGCAGGAGCAGAGCAAATGCTGTGGTTGAGCCTGACGAGCCAGCACAAGCCCCAAGGTGGGGAAGGGCCCTGGCCTCAATGAGCAAAACCAGCAGAAGCTTTCCCATGAATTCCTACAGTGAAAAACTGGGCCCTTGGTCAAAGCAAGCAAAGCATTTCTGCTTGGTTCTGCTTCCAAAGCACAGCCGTGTGTGTGCAGCCACGCTCAGGCCCATGCTGCATCCTCAGCACCAACACTCAGCCCCAGCCCAGCTCCTCTCCCTGCAGCACCCACCACGCTGAAACAGCCATTAAAGCCTCTGAGGGGCACAGCACCAACCCAACCTCTCTCCCTGCAGCACACACCACACTGAAACAGCCATTAAAGCCTCTGAGGGGCACAGCACCAACCCTCAGCCCCAGCCCAGCTCCTCTCCCTGCAGCACCCACCACGCTGAAACAGCACTGAAAGCCTCAGAGGGGCACAGCAGCAGCACAGTTGGAGGCAGTTTCAGCTTCACACACACCCTCTCATGTGGCCTGGGAAGCCAGGAGAGGGAGGTTTAGATGCCTCTTTATAGGCAAAGCCAGCACTTGCTCAGCTCAGAGGGTATGAGAACCCTCAGAAACCTGCAAACACAAGCACAGTGAGGTCTCCTCGTGAGTGGAGAGCGTTGGATTTCACAGCCGAGTGGGAGAGGGGCAAGGGGAACAGGGAGGGTGTCCAAGATCAGATGCAATGTCAGCAGCTCCCTCAGACGACTACACACTGGAGGGAAGAGGCATCTGATCCAGGGTCTGCACTTGATTCCCGAGGGATCCATCAGAGATGAGCAGGGAGAACAAGGCTGAGTCCACCTTGCTCCAAAGCCGGAGTTTGACACTACCCAGGCTTCATCCCAGCCAAGAATTGCCAAAGCCTTGGTGGTTGCTATGTTTAGAAACACAAACGGGCTCCCTGATCCCCTGTACACACCTCCTACTCCCAAAACACCACCTCTTCTGCAGCACCCAGCCAGGCTGGCCACCAGGCTGCATCGAAAAGCCGGTGAGAGGCCCAGAAAAGCAAAAACACACCTGAGAAAAAGCTTCAGGGATCACCACAAAAGGGCAAGTTGGGAGCTGAATAGGGGGAGCTGAGCTGAGGGCAAGGGGAAGGCAGTCAAAGACAGACTGCTGCAAGGATGGAAAGGTTCAAGAAAGCAAAACAAAGCCTGTGGAAGCGAAGCTGGCAGAGAAAAAGCCTCAAAGGCTCAAAGGTCTGTCAGAGCACAGAGAGCTGCCAGCCTTCGGAAGCGGGACACACAGGGACTGGGACTCCTGAGCAGAGGCAACGAGATCACGTGGTGCAAAAGACTTTTCCAGCTTGGATGGTCTCCTAAATCAAAACACACACCAAAAAAAGAGGGGGGGAAATAAAGAATCCCAAGATGCCAGCAGGAGACAGAGCTCCTCCTCCAGCCTCACAAACACTCCCCTCTCCCCAACCCCAACACCACCCCATCCAGCTGGTCACAAACCCAGTGAGCAAAGGCTTGGCCTCTGTCACCACAACCCGACAGACACGGTACCACAGGCAACACAACCGGTGTGTTTGCTGCTTGGAAAACATTGCACAACGGCCCTGGATGCCGGGGCAGCCCCAGAGCTGTGGCTGCAAGCTTCTTGCTTCACAGGGCGACAGCGAAGCAGGGCTCTGCCTCTCGCCTCCCCAGTGAGCCAGCCTGAGTCCTGGCCCTGGGACACCCTTCTGCTGCCAGGGGCTGCACACAGGGAGCCTGGCTCCCCAGGGAAATGGACTGCTGGAGGAGAGGGAAAGGAGGTGATAGGAACACAACTGGAGCAGAGCACTCAGGAACTGCCTCACGCTGCTGGGAGCGGCCCACGGGTTGTGGTGGGAAAAGCCAAGGTGTCCTCCAGCCCTTTCCCCCCACACAGAACCACAAACCAGTGGGGTTGGAAGGGCCCTGCAGAGCTGCCCCAGCCCCTGCTCCAGCAGCTGCCCCTGGCTCAGGGGGCACAGGAACGTGTCCAGGGGGGGTTGGAAACCTCCCGAGAAGGAGCCTCCACACCCTCCCTGGGCAGCCTGGGCCAGGGCTCCCTCCCCTCAGCACCAAACCAGTTGCTCCTCCTGTGCCAGGGGAACTGGTTGTGTCCCAGCTCATGTCCATCAGCCCTTGTCCTGTCCCTGGCCACCACAGAACAAAGTGTCCCCCCCATCCTCACACCCACCCTTTAGGGACTTGTGAGTGTTGCTGAGCTCAGGCTTCTCTCCTCCAGGCTGAGCAGCCCCAGCTCCCTCAGCCACTCCTCAGCAGACATTCTCTGGACCTTTCACCAGCTTCATTGCGCTTCCTTGGATGTGCTCCAGCCCCTCTGTGTCTTTCTCGCAGCGAGGGGCTCACAACTGAACACCTTTTATGGCATAAATGCCACTTAGTCTCTCTCCTCGTTTGAGCCGTGCAACCCGGCAGCGCTGAGCCCAGAAGCCCGTGAATGCCTCTGGTGTTTCACTGAAGACAACACTTGCTGCTCTCCAGCTCCCCAGCACACACACGCTTCCCTCAACCCCTTCAGCCTTCTCAGGCCTCCTCAAGGAACCAGCTGGCTGCGGGGCCTTGCTGAGCTTCAGCTGAGCCCTTGCTTCCACCAGCAGCCCATTGCATACCCTCTGCACAGGAGCTGGGAGGGAGGATGAGGGGAAGGAAAGGCAGAGGGTGCCTCCTCCTCTTTGCCAGGCCAGAGGGACAGTAAGAGGACTGGAATTTGCTCCTCCTTCACTGCCTGATACCTTCCTGACCCACCAAACACCTCAGCACCTCCCTTGCAAGCTTCCCTTTCCAGCTCTGGTAGCACCTTGGGGTACACCTCGATGCTTCCTTTTTTGTCATCATCACATCACTTCATCCCTGATGTTCCTAGCCTTGAACTTTCTTCACCTGAGTCAAAAGACTCCCAAGCTCCATCTGCTCAAAAGAACACGGGTCAGGAAGCTTCCCCAGCCCTCCTCCTTCTCTGCTGGGAGCTTACAGACCCTTCCACCAGCCCCTTCTCCTTCACACGTGGTGGGCCAGCTGCCCTTGCAGCTCGTACTAAGTCCTTTCACACACAGAGGTGACACAGACATCACTTTGTCTCTCCTGCAAAAGGTCCCAGGCTGCCATTCCCCAGGGTGCCCAGGACCACGGTGCTCAGCCACCCTCACGCCAGCCTCAGCAGAGCCCAGCACTGGCTGCACTGACACAAAGCTGCTCTGCACGCCAAGGGCTGGCTGTACCAGTCTCCTCCTGAGGAGAAAAACACATCTACAAAGCAAAGCACGCTGGATTTCAGCATGGCCAGCATCACTGGGAGCTGAGCAGGAGGCTTTAAAGGAACAGCCAAGGCAAGAAGCCTGCAGACAACCACTTCTCAGCTGGGTCCTCACAAACCGTCTCGCTAAACCTCCCTGGACACCCGGCTTCAGTTTAACCACAGACCTCCATGGTTCACAACCACTCCTCTGGTCAACATCTCAAAGCACTTTACAAGCTTCTTGCTGCACCTTGGAAGCTGTGGCACAAAGCCTGTGTCAGAACCCAGGCTGAAGGCACTGCCAGAGCAGCAGTTCAGGGCTGAGCAGCACATGCTGCTGGCACTGCCACCCACAGCCCTCTGCCACAGCCCCCCAGCTGCCCCACAGCACTGCCCACATGCTCGGGCTGCTGCTCACCAAACACACAGGCACAGGCACACCAAACCTCCTCTGGTACTGAGCGGAGGGAGCCTTGGCCCAGGCTGCCCAGGGAGGGTGTGGAGACTCCTTCTCGGGAGGTTTCCAACCTCCCCTGGACACGTTCCTGTGCCCCCTGAGCCAGGGGAAGCTGCTGGAGCAGGGGCTGGGGCAGCTCTGCAGGGCTCTGCCAGCCACCAGCACTAGGGGATTCTCTGAAAGGCCAAGAGTCTCCTGGCAGCTTTCCCCTGTGCCCCACAGCGATGGCCATGGCACAAAGGGCTCCTGAGCCCCCATAGAACAGCTCACACGTAAAGGGAAGGGCAGATACACAGCAGCAGCCTGCGAGGCAGAGGCTTTATACTGAACACAGCTCCTGGGAGCCGGCAGATGCGGGAGCACGCTGCTGAGCTGAGCCTGGCACTCCCTCCCCAGCGCCCTGGCGCAATCACCCAGCGCTGCCCCTCGCCAGCAGCACCCACCTCACAAACACCTTCCAGCTCCCTGCCTCACAGAGCTATTTTCTACAAGAAATGTCCCTGTTTTACCTCCAAAGAGGTGAGTTTTTCTTTGCCACGAGGGCAGAGTGGAAGAAGCCTTCCTCCACCCCAACGCTCCTTCCCACGAGGATGATTTGCTTTGTCATGCCGCTCGGGTCCGGGCACTGGAGAGGAGTTAAAGCACATCTCCTGGGTTGAGCACACGCCAGCATCAGCACCACACCTGCACCTCTCGTCCCTCTGCAGCGGCCACGGCACAGGTCAGCGTGCAGAAAGCCACCAGAGCCGTTGCCATCCTCGGCTGTGCAGCCACAGCTCTCGTGCTCTCTCTCTCTCTTTCCATGCTGGGTGACATCAGGCTGCCTCAAACGACGGCGGGTGTGTGAGGAAAACACGAGCTGACCGTGGCTCAAAGCGAGGGGAAAGGAGCCAAAAAAAAAAAAAAAAGGGGGGGAAATTGGGCTTGTGGAAGCCAGGGGAAGGGAGATAACTCCACACACACACTCGTGTGGTGCCTTCCAAGCCCACGCAGGGACCCCCCCCCTTCCACAGCAGCACCAAGGCGATGATGGTCCCTCACACACGGGAGCTGCTTACACAAACCCAAACGTGTTAGCGATGGAGAACAAAGAGAGAGGACGCAGGGTGGCAGCAGCCTTGCCAACACACTGCTCCCAGCAGCCGGGAGCCTGGGAAAGGTGAGCTCCAGCTTCACCAGCCTCAAGCCCAGGGATGCCCTTCAACCAGAGCCCGGTGATGCTCACGCTGCTTCTGCTCTCACACCGAAAAACCTCTCCCGTGGGCTTCGTCCATCTCCACCCTTCAGCAGTCGGTACCCACCCCGGGGCACAACACGGAGCTTCCCACGCTCACACAGCCCACGGTACCCGCGGCGGGGGGGGGGTCGCTGGCATCACACCCCGTGCCCACCGTCCCCTGCACTCGGGGCACGTGGGAAGGGGGCTGCCGGGGGATGGAGGGGTCCCAGGACCGGTACCGGGGGGGATCCTCATCCTCATCCTCACCTGCTCGGCACCGTAGGCCGTGGCGAACTCCACGAACTCCTCCACCCGCACGAAGCCGTCGCCGTCTCGGTCCAAAGCGTCGAAGACGGGGCGGAGGAGACGCGGCTCCTCCTCCAGCCGTACCGGGGGCTCTGCGGGACCTTCCACGTTCGGGTAGATCCTTTCCACCGTTGGCGACCAAAACGGCTGCTCCGGGACGAACTCGGCGATCTCAGGTTGCCAAAAACCCGGCTCCAGCTCCGGTTCCTCCGGTTCGTCCCGTCGCCCACCCCGTGGGAGCGGGGGTTGGGGCTGGGGCTCGGGCACGGCGGCGGGCGGCCGCGGCTCCATGTTCACCGGCCATGCCCCGCGCCCATCACCCCGCTCCACGCCGGTCACATCGCTGCCGCCCCCGCCGGGGCTGTCGTCGGTTGCCGGTTGTTGGTGTTACCGATGCGGTTCCCAGCGGTGGCTCCGCCCGTTCTACCCGGTTACAAACGGCTTTGTGCGAAACGGCGCCGGCTCCGCCTGCAGCTCAGATACCGGGGGCTGGATCCGCCTCTCGCGCTTCACCTCTCGGCTCGGTAGCGGCGGCTCCGAGCGCCCGGGGATGGAGCCGTTCCGAGAGGGGAGAAGAGTGGGGGGGGGGGGGGGAAAGGCGGCGGCGGCGGCGAGAAACGAAACAACCCGCCCGCCCGCGCGGCAGCTGCGGGGCAGCCCAACGGCAACCAACGGATCGCCGCCGGCAGCCGCCGCAGTAGCCGGAGCGGTGACGTCACCCGGCGGCCAGTGCGGCCCCGCCCACCCTCGGCCGCGGCGCAGCGAGGCCCCGCCCACCCACC
>WBNH01004934.1:82566-106395 GCA_013401255.1 Urocolius indicus
TCGCCCCCCCCCCAGGACCCCCCCGTCGCCCCACCCCATACCTGCTGACGTGCATGCTGAAGTCCCCCCGGATGGTGCCTGCCGCCGCCGCCGCAGAGTTGGTGTCCCCCACCATGGCCCTCGTGGACCTCACCACGTTGTAACCCTCCCACACCTACGGGACAGGGGTCCCCTGAGCCCCCCCCTTCAGCACTCCCTGAGCCCCCTCCCCAACCTCCGCTGCTCCCAGCTCCTCACCATGGCCACCACTGGCCCCGAGGTCATGTAGGCGAGGAGCTGGGGGTAGAAAGGCTTCTGGCGCAGATGCTGGTAGTGCTTGTCCAGCAGCCCCTGGTCGGCCTGAGGGCAGCGTGGGGTGATGATGGGGGGACACATGGCCGGTGCCCCCCACTGCAGAGGGCTGGGGGAGGCAGCTGGGGGTGTGAGGGGGAAGGTGGTGGCTACCTGGAGCAGCTTCATGGCCACCAGCTTGAAGCCGCGGCGCTCGAAGCGCTGGATGACGCTGCCCAGCAGCCGCCGCTGCACCGCGTCCGGCTTTACCAGCACCAGCGTCTGCTCCTGCAGCTCTGGGGGGGCTGCGTGGGGAGGGAGGGGATGGAGGGACCCCCGTCACCCCCCAGCCATGGGGCACGGGCTGGGGCTGCAGCAGAGGGACCTCCACGAGGCACCTGGGGGTTGACACCCGCCCCAGCTCCTGGCTGCGTTCCCCTTGGCTCAGCTGATGGGGGGATCCCAGCAGGGACACCAGGGACACTCTGCAGAGCCCTGGCAGGAGCAGGGACCCTCAGGGACACTCTGCAGAGCCCTGGCAGGAGCAGGGACCCTCAGGGACACTCTGCAGAGCCCTGGCAGGAGCAGGGACCCTCAGGGACACTCTGCAGAGCCCTGGCAGGAGCAGGGACCCTCAGGGACACTCTGCAGAGCCCTGGCAGGAGCAGGGACCCTCAGGGACACTCTGCAGAGCCCTGGCAGGAGCAGGGACCCTCAGGGACACTCTGCAGAGCCCTGGCAGGAGCAGGGACCCTCAGGGACACTCTGCAGAGCCCTGGCAGGAGCAGGGACCCTCAGGGACACTCTGCAGAGCCCTGGCAGGAGCAGGGACCCCAGGGACACTCTGCAGAGCCCTGACAGGAGCAGGGACCCTCAGGGACACTCTGCAGAGCCCTGGCAGGAGCTGAGGACACGCTGCAGGCCAAGGAAACCTCCTCTAACCCAGCGTGGGATGGGCTGTCCCCAGGCTGGGGCTGTGGCTGCCACCCTGGGTGCTCCATCCCAGCTTCAGGTGCTTCCCCTGAGCACCAGCCCCGGCACAAGCAGAGCCTCAGGCACAGCTCTCCCTCAGGGCTGAGCAAAGAGGGGCTGGCCCCAGCTCACCGCCCAGGACGCCCTGAGCCAGAGCCCCTGCCCAGACCCAAGGGATGGGGGCACAGGGAGGGGATGGGGCAGTGGGAGCCCCGAGGGGCTGGACAGGCAGGACACTGAGGATGGGATGGGGACAGGGTGTGCGGAGCAGGACAGGGCTGGGGAGGGGGTGCCCAGAGGTGGGAGAAAGAAGGGGTTGAGGGCAGAGTGGAGATGGGAATGGGATGAGGATGGGGACAGAGTGCCCAGGGCAGGATGGAGATGGGGACAGGGTCCTGGGGCAGGATGGGAACAGTGACAGGGTCCCAGAGCAGGATAGGGACAGGGTGCCTGGGACAGGAGAGGGAAGAGGTCGAGGACATGGATGGGGACAGGGTCCCAGGGCAGGAAGGGGATGGGGACAGGGGCCCAGGCCAGGATAGGGACAGGGTCCTGGGGCAGGATGGGGACAGGGTGCCTGGGACAGGAGAGGGAACAGGCCGCGGACACGGCTCGGGACAGGGTCCCAGGGCAGGAAGGGGATGGGGACAGGGTCCCAGGCCAGGAAGGGGATGGGGACAGGGTCCCAGGGCAGGATGGGGATGGGGACAGGGTCCCAGACCAGGAAGGGGATGGGGACAGGGTGCTCAGAGAAGGATGGGGATGGGGACAGGGTCCTGGGGCGGGATGGGGATGGGGACAGGGTGTCCAGGGCAGGATGGGAACAGGGACAGGGTCCTGGGGCAGGATAGGGACAGGGACAGGGTCCTGGGGCGGGATGGGGACAGGGTGCCCAGGGCAGGATAGGGACAGGGTCCTGGGGCAGGATAGGGACAGGGACAGGGTCCTGGGGCGGGATGGGGACAGGGTGCCCAGGGCAGGATAGGGACAGGGTCCTGGGGCAGGATGGGGACAGGGTGACTGGGACAGTAGAGAGAAGAAGTCGAGTGCACGGATTGAGACAAGGTGCTCAGAGAAGAATGGGGACAGGGACAGTGTCCCGGGGCAGGTCAGGGCTGTGTCTCACCGGAGCCGAAGCGGCGGGGCGCGGGGGGTCGCTGGGGTCCCGGTTGCCCCCGCAGCAGGCTCCGTGCCAAGGAGCGCGCCAGGGAGCCCATGGAGGGGCCGGCGGCTCGGACCTGGCCGCGGCGGGGCTCGGGGGGGACCCGCAGAGGCTTTAAGGGACCCGGCCCAGCCTGGGGATGGGTCAGGTTTCTGTCCCTCCCCTTAAAGCAGCCACCGGGAGCGTCCCGGGACGGGCATCCCGGGACCGCAGCATCCCCCAGCCCCGCGCTGGGCAGGAGCGGCTGGGAGGGCAGCGAGCCCTGTGCAGGCTGAGCTGACATCGCCAGAGGCACCTGAGCCCTTTTCCCTTCAGCCCAAGCTGTGCCCAGGGCCCGGGAGCTCACACGGCAGCCAGGAGCTCCGAGCGCTGGCTGCTGCACTCAGGGATGCTCGGGATGCTGAATCCTGGGGTGAGGGTACAGGCAGCCCCAAAGTGTGTGTGCCAACACATCCTCCCATGCTGGGGAACTCCTCATCCAGCCTCCTCAGCTCCCAGGAGAGCAGCCTGAGGCAGGCAGTGACAGTAAAAGCTCCATGGGAACCGCTGGTCCCTGGGAGCCCCTTCTCTGGAGCTGCAATAAAACGTGAGTGAGTGGGGAACAGCCCCAGGCACACACAGCACGGGGCAGGGACAGGGACAGGAGGGAGGCTGGGCAGCACCCTGCCTCCCATTTGGCTCCTTGAGCCCTCGTATCTCTTTTCCTTGGTTGTTGTGCAGGGAGGGGGCTGGCAGCAGCCCCTGTGCCCACCATGGCTGCAAAAGAGATGTTTTGGGGAGCTGAGCTGGTGCCACCCACCCTAAGTGGGAGCTGGAGGGGATAAGAGAGCTCTGGTAGGCAGGAGGAGGTTTCTCTGAGGAAGATGAATGGAGCCACACACCTCCACAACCCCTTCTCCACGTTTATACAGGGCCCAGAGTTTGGGGGAGGGCTGGCAAAGGAGAAGCAGAGTTTTAGCACCATGGGGGAAAGGGTCAGAGCCTGGGCTTTGGCCACCTTCCCACTGCTGCCCTTGATCAAGGCAAAAACATGTACTTTCACCTTTCTGTCAACCCTGTTTTGTAAGGAACAGAAGCAGCAGCAGCCCCGAGCCCCACGGGGAGGCGAGGGGAGTGGGGTAAGGCCTCCAGCCCCCCAGGGAAAGGCAGCCACAGCCCCTGGCTGAGGAGCAGAGCTTGGGAAGCACATCCAGAGCAGGGCTGGGCTCAGAGCATGTGCAGCTCCCAGCTCCAGCTGCTGCAGGCTGTGTGTGAAGCCCAGAGAGGACTCAGGGCCCAGGTCAGGCAGGTTGGCTGTGGGGCCTCATCTGCACACAGGTTATCCAAACAGTGGCTGTTCTCTCCCCACAGCAAACACGCACGGGGCAGCCTGTTTGTCACAGCACTGGCACTGAAGGGAGCAGGGAGCTCTGCTCTGACCCTCCAGGCTCACCCCACTGCCCACATGCAGCACTACTCCCTCACACACACCTTCAGACTTATCCCCACACAGGATCACAGCATGGTGGGGTTAGAAGGGACCTTTAGAGATCATCCAGTCCAACCCTCCTGCAGAAGCAGGTTCACCTAGGTCAGGTGGCATAGGAACAAGTCCAGGTTGCTCTTGAAGAGCTCCAAGGAAGGAGCCTCCACATAGAATGGTTTCAGCTGGAAGAGGCCTTTGAGATGCTCGAGCCCAGCCTTTGTCCCAGCCCCATCAACCTCCACCAGCCTTATTCAGCTGCCCTCAGCACAGCACACAATAAAGCCTGTCTGAGTGCTCTACACCAGCTGCCTGGCTGCACAGCTCAAGGCAAAAACCTTCCCACGTGCTTAATTCAGAGCCTCACAAGCCCCCACAGCTCCTGGTGCTGCCCAGCCTGGGGACTGGGGGGTCTAACCTTATGCTCATCAGCTCATAGTGGCCAGGGGCCTGGCCTCCAGCACTGCAACAGCAGGGAAGGGCTGGGACATTCCCTCCTGCAGGCAGCTCTTGGTCAGTTCAGACAACAGTCTGCTGCAGGGAATGAAGCAGACCATCAACACAGCTAACAGGGAAGATCAGGGAACACAGGAGACAAACACAGCAAGGGGAGAGTGGAGGAAAAAGCCAACACAGGGTTCTGTGGCCAGGTTGGTCCATCCAGCACCTTCCAGGAGGCTGCTGCCCCAGCTTTGGGGAGGCTGCAGCTCACCCCCTGCAACACAACACACGTTGAGTGGAGTGACCTGTTGGCACTCAGGAGTGCAAGGGAACCCAAGCAAGTGACCTGTTGGCACACAGGAGTGCAAGGGAACCCAAGTGACCTGCTGGCACACAGGAGTGCAAGGGAACCCAAGTGACCTGCTGGCACACAGGAGTGCAAGGGAACCCAAGTGACCTGCTGGCACACAGGAGTGCAAGGGAACCCAAGTGACCTGCTGGCACACAGGAGTGCAAGGGAACCCAAGTGACCTGCTGGCACACAGGAGTGCAAGGGAACCCAAGTGACCTGCTGGCACACAGGAGTGCAAGGGAACCCAAGTGACCTGCTGGCACACAGGAGTGCAAGGGAACCCAAGTGACCTGCTGGCACACAGGAGTGCAAGGGAACCCAAGCAAGTGACCTGCTGGCACTCAGGAGTGCAAGGGAACCCAAGCAACCTATCGGCTGGCACGAATGAAAGCGAACCAACCCAAGTGACCTGCTGGCACACAGGAGTGCAAGGGAACCCAAGCAAGTGACCTGCTGGCACACAGGAGTGCAAGGGAACCCAAGCAAGCACCCCAGTTGTTTAAAACAACAAAGTAAGCACTTTATTCCCATGAAGCATGTTGTTTTAGTATCACAATGGAATGATGAGAAAACGTTTGAAATAAAAACCCCAGCCCCAGGGTCTGGGACCCCCCCACCCCGGGGCAGCAGGAGCCTCACAAGGCAGCCTAAAAACCCAGGGCAGCCACACAGGTGCCAACGCAGTCCCCACATGCCCAGGCTCCTCCTCCTCCTCCTCCTCCTGGAGGGGCATCCAGCTGGAATGACACGAAGCTACGAATGTCTGAAGTGGTCTTTGGCTCTTCTGCCTCCCGTTCCACACAGACAGCACGTCCTGAGTCGCCCCCAGCCACAGCCCCGGCTGCCAGCCCGAGGTCTTTGCACCACCCGTCCCCTCCAGGGTCCTGCTGCCAGCTCCAGCCCGGGGTGAGGGGAGGAGGGAGGAAGCATGGTGTGTGGCTGCAGGGGGGCTCAGCTGCAGGATTCTGTCTCCTGCAGCACTGGCAGCCAGCGAGAGGGCGGCTGGAGAGGCGGCAGAAGCAGAGCTGGAGCCGCTCCCCACGGAGCTCAGGCCAGGCCAGTGCAGTGACTATAGCTTCACAGTGCCAGGGGGCAAACTGTCATTGCACAGTCTGTAGTAGCGCAGGTCGTTCACCAGCCTGTGAACGTTCTGGGTAAACGAGGGTAGGTCCTGCCAAAGAGCAAACACCACAGTGTACTGTAAAGCAGCAAGCTGCAAGGGCCCCAGGGCTTCTGCTCTGCACCCATCACAGCACCCTTCCTCCACACCCTGGCAGACCCAGGGTTCCTGCAGCTCATGTTCTGGGAGCAGAGAGGGTTCTGGAGCTGCCCCAGGCAGAGCTGAGCCCTGTTCACAGCCTCAGCACCTGCCGGTTGCCTTCACAGCATCACACAGTCCTCTGGGCTGGAAAAGCCCCTGGAGCTGCTGCAGTCCCAGCCCTGCCCAGCCCAGCACTGACCCACAGCCCCCAGCACCTCAGCCCCACGGCTCTGGGATCCCTCCAGGGCTGGGCACTGCCCCAGCTCCCTGGGCAGCCTGGCACAGGGGCTGACACCCCTCTCAGGGACACAGTTGTGCCTCAGCTCCAAGCTCAACCTGCCCTGGGGCAGCTGCAGCCCGTTGCCTCTTGTCCTGTCATTGGTGCCTGGGGAGCAGAGCCCGACCTCCAGCTCCCTGCAGCCTCCTGTCAGGGAGTGTCAGAGAGTTCTGCTGGCTGCCCTCAGCCTCCTCTGCTCCAGCCTCAACACCCCCATTCATTCCCTCAGCCCCTCCCCAGCACCCTTGAGCTCCAGCCCCTTCACTTGCCAAGGCCCCTGGGTGCCACAGACCCCAGCACAAGGGCCATTTCTCTTCCATTGCCTTCCACAGTTCAGTGATTCTCTGAAGGCTCCTGTCCCCACCATTACTCACAAATCCCCATCTCCCATGGGAGACGAAGCTCTCAGAGAACAAAGCTGCAGCAGATGGAAGCCACAAGCTGCTGTGATGCCACAGTGTTTCACAGGGAGCTTAAAGACTGAAAGAACTGAGAACCATTGCAGCTACTCTGCTGTTGTCTTCACTGCCACCCCCAAACATCTGCCCAGCAGCTGGAGCAGGACTTTGGTAAGGAACTGAGTGTCCCACACTAGGAAACACGAGTCTACCCCTGTGGAAACTTCTCCTGGAAGCACATTCCCTGGCTCCTGCAGCAGCAGAGACGAGGTGGCAGCTCTGCCCCCTACAGTGAAGGGCCTTTGGCTGGGCACTGCAAGTGGTTGGAAGTGTTTTGTGGTTGGGTTTGATGATCTTAAAAGGTCTTTTCCAACCATAAGGATTCTCTGGTTCTATGAGCAGAAGGTGCTGCCTGACAGCTGTGCCCCAGGAGGGAGAGGCTGTGCATCCCAGGAGGAGCAGCATCCCACTGCAGCCTCTCCCCCTTCTTACCCTGTCCATCTTGAAGTTCCTTCCCAGCACGTTCTTCTGGTTGGAGTCCACACCGTCACAGCTGGCCAGGAACTCGGGCAGGAAGGCTGAGTAAAAGCCATCGAAGTCCACTGAGGCCATGTTGTAGGTGGCAATGCCAATCTCCTCCTGTAGCAGGTCGTGGGACTTGTGGACCAGCACTTGCAGGAGCACGTTCACAAACTGGAACAGCATGGTGGTGCGAAAGATCTTCTGCAGGGAGAGACAAGCACAGGCTGAGGCTGGGCAGCAGCAGCCCCCCAGTGCACTGCTCCCCAAATCACAGAGTCCTTTGGGCTGGAAAAGCCCCTGAAGCTGCTGCAGCCCCAGCCCTGCCCTCACCCTGCCCAGCCCAGCACTGACCCACAGCCCTCAGCACCTCAGCCCCACGGCTCTGGGATCCCTCCAGGGCTGGGCACTGCCCCAGCTCCCTGGGCAGCCTGGCACAGGGGCTGACACCCCTCTCAGGGAAACAGTTCTGCCTCAGCTCCAACCTCAACCTCCCCTGGGGCAACTGCAGCCTGTTTCCTCTTGTCCTGTCACTTGTTACTGGGGAGCAGAGCCTGACCCCCAGCTCCCTGCAGCCTCCTGTCAGGGAGTGTCAGAGAGGGCTCCTGTCTGCCCTCAGCCTCCTCTTCTCCAGCCTCAACACCCCCATTCATTCCCTCAGCCCCTCCCCAGCACCCTTGTGCTCCAGCCCCTTCCCCAGCTCTGTGCCCGGCTCTGGCCACGCTGCAGCCCCTCAGTGTCCCTGTGGCAGTGAGTGAGGGGCCCAGCACTGACACAGCCCTGGAGCTGCAGCCTCCCCAGGGCCCAGCACAGGGGACAATCCCTGCCCTGCTCCTGCTGCCACCCCACTGCTGATCCCAGCCAGGCTGCCCTTGGCCTTCTTGCCCCCCTGGGCACGCTGCTGCCTCCTGTTCAGCTGCTGTTGACTATCACCCTCAGGTCCTTTTCCATCAGACAGCTCTCCAGCCACAGATCCTTCAGCCTGGAGCATTGCATGGGGTTAGTGTGACTAAGGCACATCTGCACTGGGCTATTTTAACAGCTTGTGAGCTACTAACAGGGTCTGCAAACCCTGCTGAGCGCAGAGATCACTTTCCAAGCCAAGCCACAAGCTAAATTAACATCAGCTTTACAGTTAACAGTGACCCTGGCCACACTTACCTCATGCACCTCACCCCAGTCTCAAGCATTGGCATGGAAACAAACAGCATCCAGTCCCATTCAAACCCAGTCAGATTTAGGCCAGCACAGTGCTCCTGAAAGCCAGGGAGGCTGGCCAGCTGCCTGGGGGCCTGCAGCAGGCAGCTGGTAATGTGACAGGCTGTCTTTCAGCTGTGACCACAGATGGGAACCTGAAAGCTCTGCTTTCACAGCCTGACCAGAAGGGCAAGACCCTGGATTCCAACTTTAATCCATCATGGGAGCAGCTAACAGGTCTGGATTAGAGGGTCTGGAGGACTGATTCTATGTGACCATGATGGAGTGTGGGCAGCAGGTCTAGAGGGGGATGAGAACCTTCCTTCTTTGCCATAGGAATGTCTCATCTGGAGTCCTGTGTCCAGTTCTGGGCTCCCCAGCTGCAGAGAGACAGGGAACTGCTGCAGAGAGGCCAGTGCAGGGACACCAAGATGCTGAGGGGCTGGAACATGTGTGTGAGGAGGAAAGGCTGCAGCCCTGGGGCTGCTCAGCCTGGGGAAGAGGAGCAGCAGGGAGGTTGCAATGCCACTGACCAACAATGTACCCATCAGGATCAGAGCAATCTGCCAAAGGCTGTGCCATAAAAGCCCCCAAAAACCCTGACCTTCAGTTTCTGAGTCACTTAAAATGAGTCTGTGAGCAGCATCTGCCTGAGTGTGCACTGGACAGCCAGGACTCACCTTGTGGTACAGCTTCTGCTTGGTGTTCAGTGTCTCCAAGTAGAAGAGGTTCTGCTTGAAAAGGTGAATGTCAGGCTGCAGGAAGGACTGGCCAAATGCCTGGGAGCAAAGCACAATGGGAGCATGGGACTGGTGTTACAACAAGTATCAGACCTACCAGGCAAAACAACACCATTCTCACCCAACACCACAACCAAGCCCTGGGAGCCTCTGCTGCTTCACAGTGCAGCAAGCTGCAGACAGGCAGTTCAGGCAACCCTGCTGCTGCCAGAGGCACGGGAAGGCTGGGTCAGGCAGCAGAGGCAGGATACAAGATGTGTTAGACCCTGCTGAGCTCTGGGTTACCTGCATAATGGCACTGAACTGTGCTTCGTTCTCCATCTGCTCCTCTGCTGCTCCCCTCTGCACACTGGCCAGCACGCTGGATTTGAAGAAGTAGCGCCAGTTGTGGTGCAGGACCCGGAACAGCAGCTCAAACAGTTCTGCTTTAACATCAGGAGATGAGCGCTGGGAGGGGTAAAACAGAGCACTCAGAGCTGGAACTCCCCCCTCACAGCCCTGGATGCATCCAGGGCAGAGCCTTGCACAGCTGAGCTGCTGGAGCATCCATCAAAGCCTTTCTTCCCGAGGCAGGCAACACACTCGGTGGCTTTTGGATGGTGCTAACAACACATCATCCACTTTTGGGCTGTGCCTCCTGCTTTGGGCACATCTGTAAGTTTAACCTCTCTTGGCAATTCTTGACAAAATCCTCCACCTACACTGGTCCCAAACCCCACTCACCCAGTTTTCCCTGCACAGGGATTGTCCAGTTTTCCCTGCACAAAGCAAAAGGCTTTGTTGCTCCCACACCCCCAGCAAAGCCCTTCCCTTCCTTCCCCTTCCCTCGTGGGAGCAGCCCTACCTCTGCAATGATGGGGTACACTTGCTCCATGCACAGTGAGATGACACTGGGTAGGAAAGGCTTGAACACTTGGCCTGGCTCTTGGACCACCACTTGCAGGATCTTCAGGAACTTCTCCACCACCCGACAGCCGGTGCTGCCCTCGTGGAGGATGCTCTCTGCCAGCTGCTCCCTGCCACAAAGACAGGCATTGCAGAGGAACCTCCCAGACACTCCCACACTTACCCCACCTCCTCCTCATCTAGAGGTACTGCCTCTAAACTTGCTCAGTTAATAACAGGCCAAGCACATTAAGTAGGTTTTATTAAGGGAAGAAGGTTTTGACTTGAGGACAGACTTTCCCTTCCTCCCCAGCCAAAGCTTGCATGATAGTTGGGGGCACCCTCAGATCTTAGGCAGGAGCTAATGGGCAATTTAAGAGTCCTGTTTAGCATCACACACTTGCAGAGAGTCAGTGGGGAAGCTGAAATGGCACAACGGCACATCTTGTTTGTGGGCACGGGCTGGGTCACTTCACATTTGGAAGCATTGCTCTCAGATTCAGCCTGACAGAAGTCTGGACACAAAGGAGTTGGAAACACTGCAGGGGCAGGGGCCCCTTGAGCAGCTCATGAAGATAAATCACCCTGAGCATCACAGGACATTACCTGGTGAACATGTTTAGGAAGGTCTGTATGATCTGCTCAGTGAAAGGCACTCCCATCTGCACCCTCAGTCCTTGAAACAGGGTGAGGAAGAAGCTCAGCATCTCATCTGTCACATCTAAGATAAGAACAGGAAAGCAAAAAGTACACATTAGGGTAACATTCAAGTTGCCTCAGGGAGAGTTTGGTGTGAGATTTGTAACCTCCTGTACAGGGAACCCCATTTGCTCTTGGAAGTTTCACAGCAGGATTGTCGTTAGAAACCAAAACCAGCAGCTGGTACTACAAAGCTCAAAGACTGCTCATCCAGCTCTGAATACTGCCAGGGATGACCAGTACAGGCAGCACCAAGCAACTCAGAACAGATTCAGCACTGCCTACCAGGCCATCAGTCTGGTCTGCCTGCTGGGAGAAGGGTCTGGGCCAAGCTCCAGCTGCTGGCTGCTCGGACAGGGTTAAGAGGAAACACAGGGAAACCCACAACAGCTACTAACACAGCCTGAGGTGTGGGATGGCCAGCAGACACAACCCAGCTTTATTTTTCCCTTTTGGTAGGAACTGAACCTTCTAAGGTCAGCAGATCCCCTCAGAGCATGGTTCTGCAGCACCAGCAGCCCCAGCACACTGCACTGAATAACCACAGTGAGCTGAAGCTGCTCAGCTCCTCCTTCACACAGCCTCTGAGAGCACAGAAATAGCAACTGCTGGAGGCTGCCAGCCTGCTCTGAAGGCAGCTGGTCACTGGAGCCAGCACCAGCTTGCTGTCTTACATCTCCCCTGCATTTCACAGCATCCCAGAATGGTGGGGGTTGGAAGAGACTTCTAGAACTCATCTAGTCCAACCTCCCTGCTAGAGCAGGTTCAGCTTTGTTTTGCCTTCCTTGTGCCTGTTTCACTGGGAAGGTCCCACCTAGCTTGAGAAGTTTTCCTGGGATGCCTTCTCCTCTTGTTCTCCACAAGAGAGGCTGCTGAAGGCCTGGGCACTCCAGCTGCCCTGGTGTGATCCAAAACCTAAGTGGCTGTCTGAAAGTCTGTCAAGCACCAGTCCTGGATCCACCCCAGGAGCCTTAACAGGGAAAACGACCTCACAATGAATTCCCATCATTTTACTCAATCTGATGATATCTCCTCCTCTTTGTCCTCAAGCTTCTGGTGAGAATGGAAGTGGCAAACCCAGCCAGACAGGGGGTCTGAAAGCTTTGGTTTTTCTGCTCAGGAGCAGCTCCTTTTTGTCTCACTGCTGAGCACAGCCCAGGGCATCTCCATCATCTGGAAGTGAGAAATCTCCTTGCCTGTATGTGAGGAGATGTCCCTTTCCTGCTGTGCCTCAGCCCAGCCCTCCCAAGCACAGCCCACCCTTGGCTTGACAGGCTTTGGGTGTCAGCAGTAGGTCATAAAGCTACTCACAGCATGAGAGCCTGGCCTATGGTTATACCTGACTGATGAATGAAAGCTG
The DNA here is from genome assembly GCA_013401255.1 of Urocolius indicus. Lineage (NCBI taxonomy): Eukaryota > Metazoa > Chordata > Aves > Coliiformes > Coliidae > Urocolius > Urocolius indicus. Next base: position 94,562 of record WBNH01004934.1, read on the forward strand.
GGAAGAGGGCTAGTGAGACCTGCACGGATTCTTGCAGCGACTGGTAACAGATCTGACGAGACTTGGTGGACTCTCCAGAGATACTTTCTACAATGTCTTCTAAAACGCTGAGTGTCTGGTGGATGATCACTTTGGCTGCAAAACAAGAGGGGTGATCACTCCTGCAAGTGCCAAAGCTACTCAGAGGCAAGAAGAAAAAGGCAAGTCCTCACACAGAGAGTAACCAAACCAACCTACAAGGCAGCACACAACACCAGTCCCAGGCTGGAGCAAAAGAGTTCCTCTAGACATCATCTAATCCAAGCCCTCTGCTAAAGCAGCTCCACATGGAGCAGGTCACACATTTAAATAGGGTCAATGAGGTCACTGTGGTTACTTACTTCCTTCAATCACACACGTTTTCTGCCCTATGGATGCACCCACCACTCAGCTATTCGAGTGCAGAGGCTGAGGGCAGCTGTGAACCACGTTATCCTCCACATCCCAATGCAAAGCAACCCCTAGCCAAGACAAGGCAGCAAAATATGCTACACACTTGTGTCTGAAAGCAGCAACTGGAGTGATACACAGTGTGTAAGGGAGCTTCTGGCTCAGCTCAAGCCATGTGAGCAGTCTGCTGATGTTCTCCTCATGAGGAACAAACCACCCTGTCCCTGTCCCCTCCCTGCACACAGCTGAGCAGAGCAGCACATCACGTCTGCCAGAGGCTGTGGCACTGCATGCTTCTAAACAACTGCGAGTGGCAAACAGAGAGAGGGAAAAGCCACAACCAGGACACACACAAAAGCAGCCCCAAAGCACATGGGGCCTTGGGAAGAAACTCCTAAGTGTACCTGGACCTCACCAGCTCAGGGCTCTCCCCTCACATTTATAAACCCTCTCCAGCACCTCCCAAGTCTGGAATAAATCCTTATTTTCCCTTTTGGGATTGTATAACCATCACATCTCCATGAATGCTGCTTTCAGTCAGTGTGTCTAACACTGTTGTGTACCTGCATTAGCCTGTTGGGGATTCCCACTGCAACCACTGCAGTCAAACCTTCATCACAAACCTGATCCCACCTTTCCTGCACAGCTGAGGAAAACTGGGCTTGGATGGAAGAGTTTACAGGCACCATGGAGCGAAGAGTGTCCTTTACCCACTGAACAAAGCTCTCCCAAAAGAGAAGACAAACACAGCTGCTCCTTTCCTGCCCTCCCCAGACTCGAAATACGCTTTATCAGCTAAAACAGTTACTGGCAAGTCAACTCAACGAGGCCTCCTCAGCACCTTGCACTGCAGCTGTCAGAGTGCAGCACACACTCAGTACTTACTGTCCTCCAGCTGCATTTTCCTCTGGGGTAAGATGGCACTGGCCTTGAGCTGGCGGTACTCTCTGGTGAGGGCAGAGACGAGGCTGGCGTGGTTGGTGGAGCGAACTGCCCACTGCTGCTCGCTCTCTGGAAGGTTTGGCCAAGGCAGCAGCAGCACGTTTGACAGCGCCCTGCACACCAGCACCTGGGCCTGGAATCACAGAGTCCCAGATGGTGAGGCTGGAAGGGCCCTGCAGAGCTGCCCCAGCCCCAGCCTCTGCTTCAGCAGCTGCCCCTGGCTCAGGGGGCACAGGATCGTGTCCAGGGGGGGTTGGAAACCTCTTGAGCAGGAGCCTCCACACCCTCCCTGGGCAGCCTGGGCCAGGGCTCCAGCATCCTCCTGACACACACCCTTCAGCTACTTAAACAAGTAAAAACAACAGGGCACAAAGCAAAGGGTCCAAGTTCACTGGGTGTGCAGTTCAGCTCTCTCTGGAGCACAGCCCCAGGGGTACGTCATGTTTTACAGTTGCCCAAGCAGCACTTGCTCCTTGAGGAGAGTTCAACAGCAGAAGCTGAGCCCAGGGGAAAAACAGCTCTGCAAGGCAGGAGAGAAGCAGAGCTCCATAACTTCAGGGCTGGAAGCAGCTCCCAGCTCTGTCAGCCCTTCCTTACAACAAGAAGTCTCTGTTCTTTGTGCTCACAAAGCAAAGGCTCCTGGTGTGGCTCACAGGCTCACCTTGGATACTTGTGCAGGACTTGAGGCCTCTGTGGCAGCACCCAACACATCCAGCACCCAGGGCCCAGCCCCTGCTGAGGCTCTGCAGCACTTGTGCAGTGCGAGTACCAACTGGAGTGAGGTGCTAACATGAGCTTCACAGAAAGCTCAGAGAGTCAGAATCAACGTGCCTGTGAGGATGGGGCAGGGACTGGCTGGGAATAACAGCCCAGAGGTGCAATTGTGATTATTCCTTATGCTTTTGCTTGAAACAGATCCTGACTGACAAACTGTGCCACTGTGGCTCCTGGATACCCAGGGCACAGGAGCAACTGCTGCCCTCACTTTGGGGTAGAACCTTTGCTACAGCAAGAACTAAGGCAAAGCTTCCCAGGGACACCTGTCTACACTGTTGGTGTCTGAGCTGAATCACCTTATCAGGAAGCCTCTGGGCAGAGGTGTCTGTGATCCTGTTGAACACCTTCTGCACTGCTGGGATGCTGATGAGGAACACGGGGCGCACGGTGGTGGCTAAAGAGACCAGCAGGTGGCACGCAGACAGCAGCAGCTTCTCCTGCACCTGAAAGAGAAGCTGGTCAGGCTGCACAACACCACCTCAGACCCCCGCAGGCAGCAACACTGGCATCAGACAGCGTGCTCAGCTGCCACCACCAGGTTGTTGCAAGCAAGACTGTTTCTAGTACTTGTCAGTCGGAGCACAGCTCAGATCCCTTCATGCTGGGGAGAGAGACTTCTCCTGCTTTCAAGCCTTAAAATTATTAGGCTGGGTTTACATGCCTGGAAGTTGCCAGCTCTCCTGTGAGCTTGACTGACAGTGCTAGTTTGAATGGCTTCTGGTCTCGCTGTACATGAGACAGCTGAAGTCTCTGAGGGTGTCTGATAGACATCCAGCCCAGAGCCTCCCGGGGAGCCACAGCCCGCTCCAGAGCATTACAGCCCTGAACAGGGAGTCCTGCCCCTGGTCTGGAAGCCCAGCCTCAGCCCAGCACTGAGGAACATACCTTAGAGCTGATGAGGGGTGTGATGGCCTCCAGAGTGGTGGAGACGAGGGAGATGAACTGCTCCGGGTTCTGCCGGTGAACTTCGCTGTAGAACTGAGCGAGCCAGTGAGCGTAGGCCTGCAGTGCTGCCAGAGACTGAGCGTGCCTGTGGGGCAACAGGGAGTGAGCACAGCCAGGCACAGGCTGCTGCACGAGGGCACAACCACAGCACACAACCACACAGGGTGGGAGCAACCTCATCCAGCCCCAGCCCCTGCTCCAGCAGCTGCCCCTGGCTCAGGGGGCACAGGAACGTGTCCAGGGGGGGTTGGAAACCTCCCAAAGAGAAGGAGCCTCCACACCCTCCCTGGGCAGCCTGGGCCAGGGCTCCCTCCCCTCAGCACCAAACCAGTTGCTCCTCCTGGGCCAGGGGAACTGTTTGTGTCCCAGCTCATGTCCATCAGCCCTTGTCCTGTCCCTGGGCACCACAGAACAAAGTGTCCCCCCATGCTGCTGACACCCACCCTTTAGGGACTTGTCAGTGTTGCTGAGGTGCCCCTGAGCTCAGGTTTCTCTTCTCCAGGCTGAACAGTCCCAGGACCCACAGTCTTTCCTCCTCACACACATGTTCCAGCCCCTCAGCATCTTGGTGTCCCTGCACTGGCCTCTCTGCAGCAGTTCCCTGTCTCTCCTGAGCTGGGGAGCCCAGAACTGGACACAGCACTCCAGAAGAGGCCTCAGCAGGGTAGAGCAGAGGGGCAGGCATTCATTTTGTTCAGAAAGGGCTTGTATAGCTGGAAGGCACGTGTTTGTCTTTGAAGCTAAGGACTTGAGACCTTGTACTATGAGAAAGCACCTTTTACCTAAGCCATAGGTTGGAATTTGGTGGCAGAAATTCCACAAGCTGGAACTACCTCCCAGCACTGGATCCATCTCTGTAAACTCCACTACTGTAACACTTCTGTCACCCTTTAATTGCACGGCAGAACTAAGCTGTCACAGCCACCAGGTCAGGGCACAATGACAGTTTGCTTTTAGAGCTACTGTAACAGGCCTTTTTACTTCTTATCACAAATACTTTTCTCCTTAAGTAACTTGTCTGAGGAAACAAGTGAGATTCCCAAAACGCTGGCAGCAGCCTTGCCCTTCAACAGCTGGAACAAGGTGCCCTCCTGGTTAGCTGGCAATCACTGCCAAGATGCTCTTCTCAAGAGTATTTCCCAAGCTAAGTGGTTAGAGCAGCAGCTTAGGAGATGTAATGCTTCCTCCCCTCCATGGAGGTCCCAGCAGAGCTACCCATAGCCCTGCAGGGTGTGTGTCATACTCACACATCGATCAGGTCAGGCTTCAGCACGGATGGGACCGCAGTCTCGATGTTGTACAGTTTGATCTGGGATCCATACAGGGTCACTTTCACCAGCCTGCAAGGGAACAGACACATGGCAGTGTAAAGGGACTGCGAGCTGGACACACTCAGGTACACATCTGCTGTGTCTGTGGCAGTATCCAGCTGATAGCTACACAAGATTCAAGCCATTTACTCAAAACTAAAGGTTATTTCAGTGTTTGGGACGTGGAACAAGCACCATGTTCCTGCAGGGACGTGAGAAACCGCAACCAAAGCAGCTGTGCACAGCCCTGACAGCCCATCCTCTGCCACTATGTGCTAATGAACTGTCTTGGAGAGGAAGACTCCAGTGACATCTGCTTTTCAGTGTTCACAGGTCTTTGCACTGGAGAAAGGTTTTGGTGCTTTAACTTTGGGAACTGCAGCTCTGAAGCCACAGAATTCCACATCTCACTCCACTGCACCGCAGACACAGGTGCTGGAAAACAACCACCTCAACTGATCTATGTAACCCCTCTCCTGTTAGTTACCTCTGCTTAAGGCTTTAGAAAGCCACCTGGGAAGCCCAGCACTGCTCAACATAACGAGGTTGTGGCCACTGAGCTCTCTGGATCACAATCAAGGGGAGGTAGAAAGAAACCTCTGGCTTTGTGGAGGTGCCAGTCGCTCCTGGCAGTGGTGAAGGGCCAGGAGCTGCCCCTGTCATACCCACCTCTCCACCACGGTGAGAGCATCGTTGAACCTGGCTGCAAACACGTCCCCAGTGAAGTACTCGGCCAGGCGGCCCACGGCCTGCAGCAGGGAGCTGAGGTCACGCAGGGAGCAGTGCAGGCGCCGGCAGTCGTTCTCCGCCGTGATGTTCAGCCTGTGCCCTGCAAAGCCAGCGAGGGGGTGTTAGCAGCTGAGCCACCACACACCTGAGTGGGACACAAGCCCTGCCTAAGAGACTTGAGAACTTGGAGAGAAAAAGCTTGTGGCTCCCAAGCAGAGGTGGTTTGGGATGGGCAACCTGAGGGCAGTGCTAGAGGAAACGCTGAGTCTATGTGAGTACATTGCAAGCAGTCTACTGCCATGAGCTCTGCAGGGTCACAGGGCTCAGCACAGCACTGCCCAAGTGACTGCAGTGCTCAAACTGAGCCAGACACGGTCAGCTCTGCTCACTGCCACATGTCCTGCTCGTCCTTCACGGCTGTACTGGGTGTTACTAACTGATTCAGCCATTTACATGTAAGAAGTGTGCAATTCTCCCATCTGCTGCTCACATCTGCAGGGAAACAGGAGCAGCTTGGGCTGGGAGTTGACATCCATGAGTGATTCCCACTCCACAGAGAAGGCTGTGACCTGGACTCCCTCTGCTGGTTACAGGCTCATAGCATAAAACCACCCAGTCATTTGGGCTAGAAAAGCCCTTGGAGCTCCTGTAGTCCCAGCCCTACCCTCACCCTTGCCCAGCCCAGCACTGACCCACAGCCCTCAGCACCTCAGCCCCATGGCTCTGGGATCCCTNGCAGAAGCAGATTTGGAACAAGAACACATTTGCTCCCCAATGTGAAATGTGGTTGTTTAATTCCATATTTCTCAGAAGAAACCTACCAACAAGTAGATTTTCCAGCTTCTCTACCTATGCAATCACCCCACTCCTTGGCTGCATATACCTGTTCTCTAAGCCTCCCTCCATGCGTCTCTAAATACATTCTGCCCCACCACACTCCAAAGCAGAGCAGATTTTTTCTCTCTCCCCTGCCCACATCCAGCCTCAGTTCACAATTTTCAGCAAGAAGCCTGTCACGTTGTACCTTTGGCATCAGAATCCTCTTGTGCAGTTCTGACCCTCCTGCATCTGAGCTCCTTGTCCTGACTCAGCAGCTGCCCATCCAGCCCACACAACAGCTTCCAGTACAGACTGTGGCTACAGCATTAAAAACCTGCACATTGCTCAGCCCAGACCTGCAATGGTGCTCAGATTGGAAGGATCCTTTTGCTGAACCATCTGTAGCTCAATTGCCACTCTGCCAGGTGTAGCAGAATTGAAGACAGTACCACTCACCTCATTTCTCTGGAAGGAGCAGCAAAGCTACACCCATGCTTTTTTTATCCAGCTGGGAGCACAGGTAAACTACTTAGGACAGGGTGGCTCCTAGCTAGGTGAGTCTACAGCAGCTCCTACTGCATCCCAAGTGCTTCACCTCCTCACACTGACTCACAATGGATTTGTTAATCCAATGGTAAATACAAATGGTCTAATGGTGAGCAACTTCACCCCAGAACTGAGCCCAGAGCAAACAAGATATAAGAATATGAAATAAGAATAAGATCAAGCCTTTCTTGAAGTGAGTTTCAATGGGAGGAAAGAAGTAAGCATTACCCATGCCCATGACTGTAGTATTTGATGCTGCCTGCCTCTTCTTAACACACACTGATCTTCAAGTACTAAAATGAGGGAAGAACCACACCACAACAAGGCCCATTCCTAGATTTTTGCCTGCCACTGGAGTTTAATGACTGAGCCATCAGGCACCATACACCTGCTCAGATCCTCTGCAGGCACTGAGTAAACAGCAGCAAAGCAATCCTGGGTGGGGGGGTTGCAATCAGCTACTCCAAGAGCAAGGATCACAGCCCTGGCCAGTGGCAATTACCTGTCCCTGAAGTGACCACGAACTGCTGGAGTCCCAGATACACTTCCAAGTTATCCTGTAGAACTGGAAACTAGGAGAGAGAAGAAATGAGTGTGATCCAGGCAGACAGTTAACATCCAGTTACTGGGTTAAAGCACAGTTTTCTTATTTCTCCCTAGTGCCTTCAAAAAGCCATTTAGAGCAGAGGCAAGTTGCCAGGTTCTGGGCTGATCCTGCCTGCCACAGCTTCTCACCTCTTGAGAGCTGTCATGAAAACAAAGATCACCACCCTGAAGGCACTTCTCTGTGGCAGCTCTCCTTCTCCCTCAGATATCAGCAATCAGCCTAACAAGATAATGGTCTGACAAGTACCAGTGATGGCACAACACAGCATCACTGTGACTGCTCAGATGGATGTGTGACACAGACCAAATAGAGCACAGGAGAAGCAGAGGCTGGAGCACCGTGAGCCCATGCTGCATCCACCTTACCCTGAAGTGTCAGATTCTCAAAACACAGCTACCAGAGATATTGCTCAACCAAGAAGGTGAGCTCATGCCTCTGTAACAGAGCAGGGAAAGGAAGCCCTGCAGCAATGTGGTGAGCTGAACAGCCCAAGGCAGCAAATCCCACAGCCATCAGGTATCCTGGTCTGAGAGCAGTGTTAGCTCAAGCACATCACTCAGGACTTACAGCCAACGTGGAGATACTTCAGCTGAGCAGCAGGTTATGCTGCCATGGGGGAGTGCACTGTGCACTCAGCCCTCTGAGCAGCTCCCAGCCAGTCAAGGCACTTCAGTCATCTGCACTATTTATGCTGTGCCTGAATGCATTTGTATACACACAGAACCAAAGTGCACACTGACCTTTTCCTTGTAGGCATCTCACCAGAAAGAATATTTTTTGACCCTTAATTTCTATTGGCAAAAGTCCCTTCCCTTGGAGGTGTCTGGTTTTCTCAAAGCCCACACATCCATCAGCAGCCTTTCACTGGCCAGCATGGGACAGAGCAATGGCAGCAGCAATGGTGTGCTGCTGTCATTACTGGCTACTGGCAGACCAGCCTCTGTGCTCAACAGTGCTGCAGGCTGCTGGGGAAAGCACACAAAACTGCTTGAGCCATCTCTCAGGTTACCCCGTAGACAAGAGTGAACTGGTGCAGGGCTCAAGAAAGCCCCCATGTCAAGGTCCTAATGCACTGTCCCTCATTAGCCACTGAGTGTCTGTGTAACTGCAGGAGTGGAGCTATTTAAAGCCAAGAGATAGTCTTCCTCAGGTTCCTGTGTTACTTTAAGGAAGACATATGGCTCTTCACCACAGCAGCTGCTCCATTTGTTGCCTCTTGCTGACTCCTGCCATGCCACCACGCCACAGAGCAGCCTCTACTCTCCTAGGAAGACTGTTTCTTCACTACTTCAGAGTTTCTAGTAACAGGCTTTTAGTGCTTAGCTCAGCCTGAATGTTTAGATAAAGTTTAAGACAAGCAGTTCAGGTCAGGCATCTTCTGCCTCTCAGCAGCTCAGTTTTCTCTGCCTCTTGTGAGTGTGGCTCAGAGGTTTGGGCATACAGTATCCAGCAGATTTAACAGACTTGTCTTGAGGTCTCACTGCTGTACTCACCTTTCTTCTCACCCAGAGAAAGGGCATCAACATCTCTGAATTGCCTCACAGCTTCCAGATCTCCTCCTTAGAAACCACTACAGTGCTACACAGCAGCTTTGACACCACTGACTGCAGCAGCAGCAGCACCAGCTGGAGAGAAGCACTTATCTGTGTTTATCAGATCTAACTCCCAATTGTCTGAGGCACTCTTTTCAGTATCTCTATTTAGCCTTTCATTTAAACAAAGATCCCCCTCTCCTTACAACTCTGATGACACTCATTCCTTCCAATTTGCAGCTGCCTCCGGATCAAAAGGCCAAGCAAAACAGCACTGGAGGCCTGCTGCCAAATATTTACACTTTGAAAGATGGGGATTTCTAAAGAGCTTAGTGTCCAGCAAGCAGGACTCAGATCCTCACTGAAGTACCCTCTTCAAAATACACCAAGAAACCTGACAGAGCCAAGAGAACAAGCTTTTCCCTTCAATTCCTTGTCTCCCTTTGCTAAGCTTTTGCATCCAAAAATCAAACCTCCCTACGTTTCCTCCTGGCACCGTGGCCTCTGTCAAACAGCTTGTAACAAACCCCAGCAGTTGGTGCTCGTTTCACATTGTGCTTTTGGTTTGGAGAACTACTTACCAGTGTGGAGAAGGCATGAGTTGGCAAGAGCTCCATCACTTTTGCAACCACTTCCAAGCTCTGGCGCAAGTACCGCTGCCACTCAGTTTGCTGCTACGGGAAGAAACACCAAGGTAAGTGCTTCCAGAGGAAAAACACACTGCTCTGCTACACTAGTAGGTCTTCATTTCTGCCTGGGGGTAGGTAGCTAGCTCCCTTCCAGAGCTTGGCTTTTGCACACACACAGCTATTGAGGAGATACTGCTTTTATGACTCTGGTTTGCTGCTAAACACCTGATGGAGGGTGACTTGCCAACCCGAGCTCTGGGTATGTGTGCATGTGTTTCCCTGGAGTGCTGAGGCAGAAGCATCCACTCCTGAAGCAGAGTTGCTGCTTGGATGACAAAGACACACTAAGCAGAACAACCACTGCTCTGGCCTCATCTCTTTTGGCCACATACTTCCCTCTGGCATTCACCAGTAGTGAGATGATGCTCACCAATACACACTTAGGAGAAACAGGCTTAAGTGAAAGAATCAACAGTTTACCCAGCCTAAAGCTGTTGTCTCAAGAGATATTTTAGCACTGACATTTCAGAGCAACCAGACCCAGGCACTTAATGCCTCTGATAAGTGAAACATAAGTACCTCTATATCCCCTCTGCCACTAAGAACCAAGTTAGAACCCAAGGGCCGCTCTCTTCAGTGTGGCTGTAGCTACACTTCTGTCAAAAGCATTTCATGCTGCTTTGAACCTCAAACACCACACAGGATGGAGGGAAGCAGCAGCTGCCTGGCTTGTTAGCCAAAGCACAAGCTCTAGGAAGGACATTCCAGGTATTGCCAAGTGTGAGGGTCAGCATCTGGACCTGCAGCTGTCCTCGTCCAACTCTGCTCCTTACATCATCATCCAGTGTCTCGTCATCCAGCTCCTCCAGCTGTGCCTGGTTATACCTGAACTGGATCCGGTTCAACACCTCTGTCAGCAGCAGGACCAAGGCGTCTTCGTACCTACAGCCACAGGGAAGGCAGAGCAAGAGCCTGGTCACACAGTTCTGCAGAGGCTGCTGCACTCACAGCCCTTCCAGCAAAGGAGACAGGTAAAACAGCTGACAGTTTAAAGTGGGTCACTGCAAAGAACCTGTGGCACAGCTTTACAGGTTTGTGGAGGAAACACCAAGTGGATCCTGGGATTAAGGGTCACACCATTTCAGTCACAAGCTACCTGCAAGGAAAGGGCTTTGGAAATGTCTGATACTCCCCCTCTACCTCTGAAAGAGGAAGGGGGAACTGTTAGCAAGAGAAGCAGACCAAGAGTTCAAAACAGGAAAGGTAGGAGTGGCTTGCTAGGACTAAAAGCAGCTGTACAGAAACAGCAGGCACCAAGAGCCTCTTGTTGCTTAAGCTGTAGCCTGTCTGGAGCTCTACTTTCTGGGCAGGGAAGGAAGAGCAGATGAAACTGGGCAGCTACTGCTGCCTACCTGAAAAGGGAGCCTCCCCTGAGGCTATTTGTTCTGCTACCCCTGTTGGCTAAAGAATTCAGGCCTTTGTGCTCTGAAACAAAGCCTGCACTTGTTACAGTACAAGTGGAACACTAAAGACACATCACCTCTTTTCATGTCTAGGAGCTGTGAAGCTGGTGGAGAGCACAGCAGACCCTCCCCACTGATCACCTAAGGGTAATGCCAAACTGCAACACCAGCAAGAGAGGCAGCTGAGCATGCAGCCAGTCCTGGAGACACAACCCCTCAGGCTGAGCATTTCCAGGGGGAGTTGGTTTGATTGTTTTAAAAACCTCTTTTCTCAACACAGCTGGGGTCCCACGCAGAAAGTTTTGCCTACACTCTCCCAGGGCAGACTTCCAGTGGGAAAATTAGGCATCAGCATCCACTATCAGACTCAGAACATGATGCAATCCACGAGTCAGCTGTGACACTAGCTAAGCAGCTGAAAACTCTGTGAAGGGGAATGAGTTACCATCCCCTTTCCATAACTGATGACATAACTCTGGATTTGGCAATTTATCCAGTAGTAGAGGTTGTAGTGTGTACAACACGTAAAGCTCAGAAACCACAGAACAGGAAACTTCATCTGTGCTCTTGTAACCACTCCCAGGCTGTCAAACAGCAGTGCTGGCAGGTCTGAGAGGGTGCGGGAAGCTGAACCTGTCAAAGCTGTCACTAAGGACAAGTTGCTCTGACAAAACACTACGAGCTTTAATCATTTATATGCTTTTTAAAACTGTTTTGTAGCCTGACACATGCTCTAGAGGCAGCTATTGTTTCAATTTCCTCCACAACAGAGGGTTTGACACCTAAGTAACACACACGACGTGCACGGTAAGACAGATGGAAAAGAGCAGGAGGCCAAGGCAGAATTCAACAGCATGTGGCAGAGAGAAGCAAAGCAGGCACAAATTCTGACCGTGTTCAAACACAAATACCTCCTGTACTTGAGGAAGGAAAAGGCCAGAGCTCCCAGAGCTGGAAGGAAGCGAGCTGTTTGCTGTCAGCCACTTCCACGCCTGCTCTGTGTGGTTACAACCCCAGCTCGTCTTTCACCCAGCCAACCACTTGACACTCAGCGTGCTCAAGGGAAAGCAGCTTCCCTCTGCACATAGCAGAAGGTAATCTGGCAC
>WBNH01004934.1:111921-144447 GCA_013401255.1 Urocolius indicus
GGCTGTGGCCAAGGGGTCAGAAGCTGCCTGCTCAAGGCCTCCACAGACTGTATCCTGGGAACTACTCACCTTCCCCAGGTTACCTGAACTCGAGAAGTGGATTGAACAGTCTCCTCACCTTTTAGAGATCCACAGGCACTTGCTGCCTTATAGATTTTAAAGCTCCCCCCAGAACATCTGAGTATTTAAGTGAAATGACCCAACACACTGGCAGTACAAATACCACAGGTGTGATTTACTGAGCTACTTCCAAAGGACTCACAAATACACGTGCTGAACAGATTCCTCTTCAGTCTCCATTTCTCACCAAGATCAATGTCTTACATCACCAAATTCATAACTCCCTGACACACCTTAGAGGTGTTTCTTTCCCCTCTGCTCCAGAAATGTAAGGCATCATGCTACCTCTGCTGAATGAGGCAACCCTGCACTTCATCTGTACATTAAAGCAGCCCCCCCCAGGTAATATGTACAGCCCTGCATATGCTGCAGTGCAAGAGCTGCTTGCATGGGGCTTAGTCAGAAGCCAGCAAACTTCTTCCCAGTGTCTGAAGCCAGCAAACTCCACAAAACCCAATGAGAATCAAAGCTTCTCACCTTCTAACCCACCAACACCAGAAACTGTGAACTAGGTCCCTGTAACTCACAGCAGTTTGATCTTTGCACCCAGTTGAGTTACTGAAGCTCAGGGTTTAAGGGGTTTTAAGTTGTGGTTGGTGTCTTTGCAAACTGATGAGGCAGGAGGAGAAAGCCCTGGGGAGGGGCTGGGATCAGGGTAGTTGTACAGAAGGAAGCAGCAGCAAACGTTTGTGTTACTTGTTGACCATGTGTGAGTGACTATGCCTTAAGGAAGGGATTCATCCACTAAAGAGCTATAAATCATGAAAAGACAACATTTGGGGGCTGAGAGATTGTTGCTGCATTAATTCTACCCAGATGCCACAAGTGTAACGTTTCCCAACACAGAACTTTGTGTCAGAGCTCCTCTGCTCAAGTGCTGTGAGAAAGGAGTTGAACAGTGCTATTTCAAAGCTGTGCACAGGCTTGCAAGCAACCATTTCACTCTGCTTCCCTGGCCAAAAAAGAAGAGAAGGAAGCCAAGGTTTTCCAAGTTCCTGAAGAGATTTTGGCTCTGATGGAAGACATTAAACATTTATAGGCACCCTGAAGCTTATTTTGCCTTTTGGGTGGCCTCATCCAAGCAAGAGAGAAACTGAAGTGTTACCAGTACTCTGCTGCATGAAGCAGACGCAGATAGAACAATATGTGGGTACAAAACTGTGGTCAGCTTACAGATGTCACAGATTTGGAGGCCAGAGAAACAATTAACACCTCCAGGGTAGAATGTAATGGCAGAGTTGCACTAAACCCACCTGTGTCCCAGAGTTCACCTTCCAATCGTGCCTTCAGCTCGGTCTGCAAATAGAGACCAGGCCATGTGCTGGCCACTGCCACTTGCTGCTCCTGACTTGTGTCTTGACTTTAAGCCCTGGAGGTTTTCCATCTCAGTGACTCCCATCAATGTTCTGACTGCTGTCTGTCAATCTTTTGACTGATCATGCCAAGGACACTTGGTTAACAGAGTCCTTCACAAAAGACAAAGGCAGCAAGCAGTGGGCAAGAGGAGAGCACTCACTGCTCTTCCTTTTGGGTCTCAAGAACTTGAAGCACAACCAGTTTTAATGCGGAGAGAGCAGTTAAGGCACAGCAAAGGAAAAGACCCAAACAAAGTGTCGAATAAACATGTTTCCACAGGCAGGACACAAGGGAATTTAAGCCTAAACTTCTAAAGGAACCGTAGTCTTAATTACCAGCATGAAAACATGCTGTGTGAGAGGTTTGGTTGCTTTCCTGTAAAGAGAAGAGAGGAAAGACCCAGAACAGAAATAAATGCAGTGTACTTTCACTTTGACAAACAGGGTCTAAAGTCACAAGGTGAATGCACAGGTGGATAAAAAAGTGCCTCAGCACAAGCACCATCCAGTGATTCACCAAGGAACAGAGAGATTCCAGACTGGAAATTGTTCCATTGGCTTTTTCATTACAATTCCAGACAAGGACACATTTCTAAGGGGGGGATTGTATCAGTTTCAGTTGCCAGCACCTCAGGACAAACCAGTGTGAGGTTGTTTTTACAAGAGAATCCTGGAGCCTGCTGTTTAGGGTGCAGTACCCCCCCCTCCTGCAGACAGGCCTTGGGTGAGCCTGCACTAACCTGACAGCTTGTCCTTGGGCTCACCAAGCAATGCAGGCTGCTCTGTACACATCTGCCACATCATTCCTGGCCACTGATGCAGCAGGACAAAGCAGTGGTTTGTTTTACCGTGGAAGACCCCAATCTTGGGCACATCAAAGCTCTGAGGATCTCACTGCCAAGCTGCTGAGGCTGGCACTCCTGCCCTCTCCAAGCAGCACGTTCACTCTTGTCAAGTGATGCCACAGGTTTTGTTCTTTTCTGTTCACATTCTTGGGATTGCTGCTTCTTTGTCAATCTTTTTTGCTGGCTACAGCAAAAATCAACCCCCCTCCAAAGCCAAGGAAATATTTCATCCCATTTCAGCTTGTTTTGTACACAGAAGTCTCTTTTCTACAGGAAAGCAGCACTTGAAATTCTGTCCAGTCTTCAATGTGAAAGTTCTGACACTATCCAAAACACTAACAAAGCTACCACAGGCAGCAGCCCTAAGCTGACTAGTGCAACCTGCCCACAAGGAGGTGATCTGCAGTTCTCAATTAACTGTTTAAGGACCCGAAGACAAGCCAGACAAATGCAACAGGGTTCACTCCCAGAACACACTGTGCTGAGCACAACTCGGCATCAGTACAACCCAGGAGAAGGAATTACAGGATCCTCAAGCTGGGTACTGTGGAGTTTCCTTCTCTGGAGACATCCCAAGCCAGCTGGATGAGTTCCTGTGTGCCCTGCTCTAGGTGCTGCTGCTCTGGCAGGGGCGTTGCACTGGATGAGCTTTGGGGGTCCCTTCCAGCCCTTCAGATCCTGTGTTACAGGTTTCCAGACCCTAAGCCCTTCTTTATCCTCATTAAGAGCTGACAGAGACATGATCAGAAAATACATTGATTTCACTGCATTATGGTATTTCTTCTTGCTTTGTCTTCCCAGAAGCAAGAACAAAGACACCACAGTCAGCTGGACAATGCTTTGGGTGAGCAGAGGGTAACAACACCCTTGTCACAACAGGGCCCAGGAGAAACACGTAGTCACCTAGAGCAGCATTATGCCTGGGTGAGCCTGGACATCTATCCCCTCTTTAGCCTTAACAGGGGAGGTGAAATGTGCACCAAGTAGAAAGACACAGAAACACAGTCTCTATTTTGAAGGCAACGAGGAAACATGTATGTACATCAGCTCAGATCAGATAAACACCCCCACAGAAGACTGACAGGAATGTCTTGTGAAAGCTTGTGTTCTACCTACAAAGTCTGAGTCACTTTTTGGTTTCATAGTTAGGGCTTCAGTTTTGCTCCACTCTGGCTTTCAATGTGCTCACAGCTGAAATAGATGGAGGAGAAAGCCAGCTCACTGACCTTAGGGGATTCTGCACTGACTCTTCAGAAAGCTTTTTGCCATCAGAGGACAAGCAGCTTTAGGAGCACTTGTCAATGAGGTGACATTTTCAGTGGGGCATCCCCTGAAGTGGGAACAGCTTCTTCATGGAAGCTTTGTCCTTCCAATCACTGATTTATTAGCCAATGAAAAGCTCTAGGAAAGGGTTATCCCAGGGGGTTAGACAGTAAAGGAGGGAATATGTGCCCACCATTGCAAGTTCAGGTAACCAGGAAACATCCTCTTGTAGCTTTAGCTATACTTACCACTTTCTCCTGAAGTTGGGGATGGTGGTGGAGTGGCAGCAGTAACACTGTGTTTGTCCCAGATGCTCTCCAAAATACCTGCCCCAAAGAGATACTTGTCAGGAGAGCTTGTTAAAAAGCCAGATTGCTCTGCCAAACATACCAGAGGCTGCAAGAGAACTTTGGGAGAACATCTCTTCAGGGCTTGGACAGGGAATGTTGTCTTCTCTTAGCACAAAGAAATTACCAGGTGCTTAATACACACAGTCTCAAGGCCTCATCATGAAAAGGGAGACAGGCACAGCTATAAACCCACTCTGCTACACGAGGCTGCTCCAAATATGGGCCACATGCCTAAGGGTAAGGCTGAGTGCTGGAGCTGCCTCACCCACACAGCACTTCACTGACCCCAGAAGTGCAAGTTCCCCAGCATCACCAAGGTAGGGAAAGGGGTCATTCAATTGAACAGTGTGAGTGCAGCAAGATGTACCTGTGAGGAGCCCAAGCACTGTTTGCACCTGGTCTAGGAGCAGCTTGCGCAGCTCCTCCTTCCGCGCCACGCTCAGGTCCTCCCGCGGACACGCCAGCTCTTCCGACGTCGTTTTCAACATGATCAATCCCAGAGGAGTGGTCACAGGAGATTGAATCAACTGGGAGGAAAACACACGAATGCAACGTGGGAGGATAACGCTGAAATGCTCCCAGCTGACAAACAGGGGGTTGGTAACACTGGTGGGAGTTTACAGATCCCTCAACACGCAGCTCTGCACGGTGAGGGAAGAGACCTGCACATACTTCATTCCTTGAGACATTCATCTACCACGTTGTAACAGTTCAAGTACCATGGGAATCCTTGGGGTTTCAAGAGAGCTTTCCCAATGTCATTGCACACGCTCTCTGCTCCAGCATGTTTACCAGTAACAGCTTGTTCCTTCTGTTTACTCCTTTCTGCTGACATCATCACTTCTCAGAACCGCCTCAGCGGCGGTGCTTTCGCCACAGAACCCGGCAGCCACTGCAGCCACACTCAGGTCAGGAGCCTGCACCATCAGCCAAGCAATTCCCCATTGAAAACATACTATTCCTTCCCATACAAAGGGCTGCAGCCAATATGGGATGGCACAGGGAGATAGCAATGGGATATGACCTCTGCTTACACGGGTATCGCATCTGCAGCTGGAGAGCACGTTCACACAGAGTGACCCACCGTGGGCACAATGTGCAGGAACAGGCCCAGAGAGAGCAAGCATTTTTTTTTTGGTCTTTGTTAGCCACTGGGGTATCAGAGACACAATGAAGTGGGACAAAGTCTTATTTTCATCTGAAATTCAACACTGCCTTTTCTCTGATGACCTGGAACAATCAACACAACTCAAGTGCTGCTCCCTCAGGGGGAAAAAGCCCAAAGCCAATCACAATCACCACAAGTCATCAACTCTGTAACACAGGCTGACCTTGGTCCTCATCTCCTTGAGCCAAACCAGAGACATGCTGAGCTAACACTGCTAAAGCCACACGGTTTGGTGAAATATGTGGGCAAAAGGGTCCATCTAAAAGCTCTTGGTCTAGGTGCATTTAAGGCTTTTAGAAAGGAAGCAGGAGGACACAGGAGCAGGCAGCTAAAACAACTACACAACTTGTTAGTAACTTGCAAAAGAGACTTCACATCTCTCCTCAGGGTATTTTCTGACAAACCCAGGAAGTTTAGCAACACCTTGCACTGGCACTTCAGCAGCATTAAACAGATTTCATACCTCTAAAGAGTAACTCTACGAAACCCAACTGGGTTTGCATAATGACAACACAACAGTCCAAGTTCCTTCACTTTTCCACCCCTGCAAGGGCTCAGTAAAAGTTTGAGAGCCCAGAGTGTTGGGATGCAAGTTAATGCTGAGGAATCAGTTACTTCAAATCTGAAGGAAGTCGAGAGAGGACTCATCTGCACCTCTGGAAGCGAGTCATTCTGCTCCTGTGCTACTACTCTTTACCTGGTGGTCTCCAAGTTCAGTATTAGTGCTTTTCTCCCACTCTCTCTGGACGTTTTTGGAAGGCACGTGCTATAGAAATGAGTTTATGAGAACATTTCCCTCTGAAGCTGGGTTCCCCAGGATAGGCTTAAGGAAAGCCAGACACCCAAAGTGAGCTCTGAAGTCACTTCATATCCAAAGTGCTAGAAAAGCAAGCAGAAGCTCAACAATTCAGCTGCAGGTCTAGGTGAAAGGAAACCCAAAGCTCCAAGTGTAGACAGTTATCTCAGTGCTTGACAATAAAACTCAGAGTCCAGGAAAAAATTACAGTGTGTCACCCTACATGATTACAGAAAGCTGTCCAAAAAGATGACATCAGTTAGTAACAGACTCTGGATGGCAAGTTAGCATTGTGTAAGTGTTCCAATTAATACCAGATCCATTTGTCTTAAAGAAAACCCACCCTGACACTCAGGGACTGGTTTATTTTAAATAACTGCCCTGGGGCCTGTCTGTAGACACAGCTGCATCCAAACCATGCCATTATGTCAGCAGAATAAGACTGTGCAGCACTTCAGTTCACACTCAGCTTCTTTAAGCAAATCATGAACAACTTTAAGAGAACTGGAAACAAAAGTACTCAGATTGAAGGAGAAGGTTTGCACTAGCCTAGTGAGGCTTCAGCAGCAGGGAGCTGTTAGGCTGGCTCAGGCTTCCCTGGGAAAATGCTGAATTACAGCCAACGTTCAAACTAATGGCACTGCCTCAGCCAAGATCCTCAAATACATACTGCAGGCTTTCTGCAAGAGCCCTCAGACACCCCAACAACATTCCATTAGTGACTTTAAACGATGAGGTGCCAAAGATTTTAGGGCATCTTTGGCTGTTGGATGAAAACTCTCCAGCAGCCACGTTCAGAAACTTCCCTTTTGAGAAGCATCCAGTGATGCATCCCGAGTTTCACTCGCTTTTTCACAGCCCACAAGCCCTACATTTTCAACAACTACTCCTTAAAGACTTAAAACTCAGAGTGCAGTTGATACCTGTTGTTTCTGGCATTGTTCCTTTGCCAGAAACATTTCTTTCTAGTGTCAGCCAGGTAGGGAGGTGAGGGCTCAGCTGCACAATTCAAAAGGAAGAGGAATTTAAGCACCTTTGCTTTTTATACGTGATTTAATCAAGGGAAGTGAGCACTCAAGGAAAGGAATTGATGTACCTCTGAATGCAACCAAGTTCTCCCTTTAGGAACTTCTTACCTGCAAGATGTTAGTGAAGAAGTCATGGTAGAACATGGGCCAGTCTTGCCGGCCGATATCCACAATGACTTTGCAGAGCTTGTTCCTGATGAAGTAAGGCAGAGTTTTGTGGTGAGCCAGCAGCAGCTTGGGCAGGCAGCTGCGGATCTCCATCTTGTCTTGAGATGGGACTCCGAGCCACATCTTATTGATCAGGTTCTGGAAAAGAAAGAGGCCTCCTGAAGGAGCTCATCTCACGTGTGCTTCACTGAGGTTAAACAGCGAGACTTATGTGGGCACCTAAGGTAGAGGCAGAGCACCGGGCAGAGCTGCTGCACCTTGTGCCCCAGGACAATGCACAGGCAGGGAAAAGGTTTTTTCAGATCTACCCAGGCCTGGTCAGCTTAAAGCACCTATGTTTGATGCAGTTCAACCTTCTCTGCTGCTGTGGGGCAGACCTGTAGGTAACAAGCAGGTATTGGTAGGTTCAGCAGAAGATGTTCCTGTTTTGTCAGAGCTCTGGCACAGGCTCAGTGGGTAAAGGGATGAAATTTAAGATTTAACCGAGCCCAACATTTTGAACAACATGCAGAGGTGAGTCTGTGCAAACTAAGCCAGGCAGAACAAGGGCAGATGGATAGAGGGCAAACCCTGCACCACTTGGAACAAGCTTTGCTACCTAAGCAGGTGACTAAAGATGGTGATGGCTCAAACTGCTGTACAAAGCTCACAGTCACATAGCCTATAGGGATGAGCTCAAGCAAAATCCCCCCAAATCCATCCCCGCCACAAGTGTACCACATTTGGAGATGCCCTCCAGCTTCACAAAAGATGGCTTTCAATGCCCCAGCAATTACTGCCAGGATCTCCTGAAATACACCATCACTGTTATTAACTGGCAAGTGACAGCAACCAGCCAGTTCCCGTTTTACCTGCTCTGGGGCCAAGCAGAACTAGTTAACATGCCTAGAAAGTATTTCCACTATCCTTTGGCTTTTAACCCTGGACACCTAGATCTTCCCCTTTGACTAGGGAAATGCAGCTTTGTACGAAGCAGGAAAAAAAAAGAAGATGAGAAGCAAGTTTTAGATGCCTCTGATGCCACCAGGGTCTGGTGAAGCTGAGCTGGAACGCTGCCATCGGAGCGACTGCCTTGCACTGACAGGCCACTACTTCAACTGAAAGCTTTCTCTCCACTTAAAGCTGGACAATAATCTATAAGAAGAGCTGCAAATTGCTTTTCTGCCAGGCTAAGATGCCATTTAGGGGCTCTGGAGCATTAGGAGCTGAACCCCTCGGGATAACTCCCTGAGGAGGCCTGCTTCTGAGGCAAGGTCTGCACCCATCTGCAGCGATGTAGCTCAGAGAAGCCAAAAGCAGGAGCTGCTCAGAGGGGTTTGTTGCAGAAAATGGAAGATTATTTATGGCCAAAGCAATGTACATTTGTACATTATCAAAGAGGCTGCTCGTGGGTTTCTTCCAGCGAAGATCCAGAACTATTGCTTTCAAACTCCTTGATGCAAATCCAGAACAAGAGTTTCAGAAGCCCCAATAAAACTGGAAGATGCTTTAGCTTTAATATTCATACTCTAATGCCCACTGAGTTTTGTCCTACCCATCTGACTTGAAACAGGCAGCTTCCTCCACCTGGGAAATGTTTTGGGGAAGATCAGGAAGGGGAACATGAGGATTTTATACCAAATCCACTTCCAACTTCTACAACATTCTTGGGAAGTTTGGGGAATGACCATGTAACCATAGAATGGTGGGGTTGGAAGGGGCCTGTAGAGATCATCCAGTCCAACCCCCTGCAGAAGCAGCTCCCACCTAGATCAGGTCGCATGGGAACGTGTCCAGGCAGCTCTTGAAGAGCTCCAAGGAAGGGAGTTTGTGATTAGACACTCGCTTTTGCTGACATGCAGGACTGAGGGACAGCTGAAGGCTGCTGAAGCTGCAGTCCATGGCAATGACCAGTCCCATGTGCAGCACCACAGCAATTAACTTTGGAAATCTAAGCTCCTCCATGGAGGGATCCCAATCTCCCAGCTGAGCTGTGCACTTTACACTCAGACAGTGACTTCTTTATTCTGCTTAGCTCTGGGCACAAGTTTGCTTTCAGTACTATTTCTTCCCTCCACTGTAAGAAGCAGAGGCTCAGTAATCAAACATGTTTCCTCTTCATGAGACGTGGCTTAATTATTGCAGGCTGCTGCTGTGTGGCATCTACAGCCAAAGCAATTCCCTGCCATTTGTCACTATTACTCCTTTCTGAGAGGAAAGCAAACCAGATTCTGTTTGCAGATGGAGTCCAGGCTCTTTATGCAACCCCAGATAAATACAGCAAAGACTTGAAGGAGTCAACAACACAGATAATGTGTCACAAACAGCACCACTTAAGAACAGAGTTGCTTGCTCTGTGTAAAAAGTGGCCCACTGCAAAGGATGGAAGGCCCATTTGATTTAGGAGCACAGCTCAGACTGCAAACCCAGCCAAGAAAACAAACGCAGAGGCCACAAGCAGAGGAGGGTGAGGTGTGACACTGACCGAGGCCTGCAATATCATTGGGGAAGGACACTGCCCTGGCCACTGAGAAGTCATTTGACAAGACAGTGCTGTTCTCTGAATACTTTTGTTCCTCCCAGCAGATACACAAATCAATATTTCAGCTTGGTTGGTTTATAAATAGGAGTGCAGTGTGGTCTTCTGAAAGACCTCACTTGTACAACAAGCACATAAGCTCGCAGATGTACTTCAAAAGCATCAACCACAACTACGAGATGTCAGAGAAATAAAAGCAACTGTGTCCCCCCTGTCAGCATGAAAGCTTGCAGCAGCTGCTATCAGGCCATCATGCACGCATTTCCAACCATAAAAACACCCTTAAAAGCACTGAGCAGAAAACTCCAGCAGGCTCTGAAACTGTGGGTCATTTGTACTTGGGAGATGCCAGGAAATTAATCCCTCAATTGGTGTAAAAAGATTCCTATTCTCCTACTCTTAGCCTGCCATTAAGCAACCTCTGTGGGAGAGAGCAATAAAAGCACCTTTATCACTGTACTTAGTGGGACTGGCATTTCAGACAAACAATCCCAGACCGAATCAATTGCCCCATAAAAGTGCAGCAGGCAGCAGATGCACCAAGCAGGCAACAGCACACCCCTTACCTCAAACACTGTCAGACTGTACATCATCACATAGTCATTCCTTGTGCTTGACAGGAAGTAGAGACAGAATCTCCAGGCTCCTATCTGCTGGGCAAAGTTGTTTAAAAGCTCCTCTGGAATAAAAAACATCAAGTATTAGGAAGTGACAGTAAAATGAAGCTGTAAATGCACACTGACAGCACAGCGTTTGACTGAGTGACTCAAAGCACCTGGAGCAGAGGAAAACACCCCCAAACCACACTCCAAGCTATGACAAGTAACCTAAGAAGAGGCTTTAATGAAAAACAAACCAGGTTTGTCATTTTAGAACAGTTTTGACTTAAACACTGTACCAGAGTAATATGAATATGAAAACAATAACCCCCCCAACATTGTATTCCCATTCCATTTATAAAAGCCTAATGCTGGGATACCAGCTCACTGGGAAAGACCTGGAGTATGGCAGATGACACACTGCACATCCTTGCTTTAATGCATCTTCTCCAAGAGCCACTGGCTCTGGTGAGCATGTCAAAAACCTCTCCTAGCACTCAGGGTATGGGATTTGGTCATCTCACATCAAGTGATTATGCACCAAACGTGACAAAGGGAAAGGCTGCAAGGGCTGTTTCGCAGGGTAATTTAATCTAAGCTTTAACCTAGTGGTTTCTCTCCTGCAACTTAAGAAAATGGGATGCTGAAGGCTTTTGCCTTTTCCGTGGCAGGAGAGCTCCACAAAAGGGAAAAAGAACCTCAGACTTGCCTGGTTTCTTATTCTTCCTTTCAGCAGATTTCAGGGAGGAGCTTTGCTGCTGATTGTACCTTTTGCACTGAAGTTAGGGATGGCAGAAGTGTGACAATAAAAGCAAACTGCCTCTTTAGAGCCATCAGCCTCGGATGCAAGAAGCTAATCTAGAACACCTATAAGATCTCAGCTGGTTTTCAGGACATATTTGATAACACCAGACAAAATGAAACCTCGGTGGTTACTACTTATCCTTTCACAGTAACTGGGACAGTCTTCTGCTTGCCCTTGTTAACAGGGAAAGAACCAAAGTCCATGCTCCATCTCTAGACCCAAGGCAGAGGTTTTCTAGGACGTGCAGTTCCACAATGCATAGGCAGAAGAAGTCATAATACTCTTCTCACACCCCTAACCAACTTATTTGCCTTGATAAAAACCCTCCACCTCTATGCTCACAAGGGCAGACAGTTACCAACACGTTCACTACCTACAGGGCTTGCCATGGGATCACCAAAACTCGCACCACACGAGCCTTTACTCCCAGCTCATCCCTAAGCAGGAGAGGCTAGGTGCCAGCTCAGTGTGAGAGAGCACTTTGAGCTGGTAGCTTTGTTTAGAGGCAGGTGTGCAGGCAGCAGAGGGCCTAGCCCCAGCCCCAGCAGGAACTCACCTATCTCACGTTTCCGCTCATTCGTGGTGCAGTTGTGGAAAAACTCCGTCATGAGACTCTCCAAAGCCCGTAGCGAGGCCTCTTCAGATGCCTGGCAACCACATGGAAACGACAGGGTTAACACTCACTGCCCTGCCCACCTGCATCCCAGGCCAGTACCGTTCATGCCACACAACCCAAAACCTAACAAGAGCAGAAGGTCCAGGTGGAAGACAAAACCATCTGGACTTTAAACTGATCAGTGGGTCTCCTTCTCTGGAGACATCCCACCCCAGCTGGATGAGTCCCTGTGTGCCCTGCTCTAGGTGCTGCTGCTCTGCCAGAGGGTTGGCAGTGGATGAGCTTTTCAGGTCCCTTCCAGCCCTTGAGATTCTGGGATGCTGTGGTGTCAAACAGCAACAAGATCTGTCCGCAGCAAAGGAAAGCTTTGGACATGAAGGACCACTGGCCTGGCTACACTGACCAACAAAGCCAATAACCTTTTATTTGGTGGCATTTAGTAGCTTCAAGCCAGCTCATTATTGTCAAACAACTACTCACAAGGACAGTAAGTTCACATGAAGACACCTTGAGATGTCTGCAGATAACAGAAGCAGCGCCAGCACAGGGAGAATGAACTTTGAGGACTCTTGAGACGTGTCTTTGTCTCGGTGCCACGCTGCCACTTCCACACCAAAGGTGCTTTGGGAAGAAGCAGCTGCAAAGACTGATGGATTTCCAGCACTTTGGAAAGCAATAAACAAGCATTCAGCAATTTAACTGAGTTACACCAATCCCTCAGCCCCAAATCCAGCCTTTGTTACTAGAACTCATCAGTGGCAGCTCAGTGTTCATAAATACTAACAAAAGGAGCAGAGTTAACACATAGCTGCTGTAAGGCCACTCCAGGTTTGCACCCCTGTGGAGGTGGCATCGTTTTATGTGGCAAGCTTTGCCACACTTCTCTGGCTGCCCAGGCCTTAGCAAACAGCACTGCTACAGCACAGACCACCCCATTACTCATTCCCCTCATGTTTGCAACACATGCTATCAATAATAAACGCATCAAGACTCGAGCTTCGACCTTCCTCTGCACACAAACAAAGTAAAACCACTAAAGAAAACACAGTTCTGCCTCTAAAAAATATAAGAAGAGAAACATGAGGCAACTTGCAGAAACACTACAGGCTTCTGCTAGCTCCCATTGCCACCTACAGCAGCTTCCCCAAGGACCCGGCACCAGGATACCCTCTTCAAACAGCCTGAGGTTGGATTAACCCCCTGGGAGAACCAACAACTCAGCTCCACAGCACGGGAAGACAAAGTTGGCTCTGCTCTCCAATCAGCTGGGCTGGGATGCTCTGTAGGATACCCTGCACTTACACTTCACATAGGAATGCTGAATTTCATCCTGCTGTCCTCCACTCCTCCCCTTTCCTTTGTTTCCTTTAAAATGCCTGCACTAGAAAGCAAGGACTGTTTGAGCAAGAGGCTTTGCTAGTAGGAAATTGGCTTAAAATACCCTGCAATCAAGTCAAAGCCACTGGGTCAGCTTAAGCAAGACCCAGCACCTCTCCTCACCTTTTTCATGCATTTATACATGGTCTCTGCAAACAGTCCCTTGCACTGTGAACTTCCCCCTTCAGCCACCCAGCAGTTCCCTCCTGCTGCCAGTCACCATTGCCCAGATAACAGCAGCACACTGGGTAAAGGCCTCACTTGCAGGACAGTATTTGATGAAGTGGAGCTGCCAATGAGAGCAGGATAATGCCACAGTGCCAGCTGTGGGCATTTCTTCCTGGGACATTGCACATTGTTCCTCCCAACTAGACCCAGTCACACATATTCCATGTTTTCATAAATCCCTGCAGTTTCTTCTCTGCTGTTCTTCCACATGGAGTGAGTCTCAGCAGCAGCTGCCCATGCCAAACCCACAAAGAGGATTTTCCAAGTGCTGGGCAGAATGCTTTGCTGCAGCTTCCTTCCTAAGAGGCATTGCTGTCCCCCACCACTGCCAAGATGGAGTGTTACCTCTTCACATAGCAATGGCAGGTCTCGACTGCTTCATACAATCAATTTGGGCTGGAAAAGCCCCTGAAGCTGCTGCAGTCCCAGCCCTGCCTTCACCCTGCCCAGCCCAGCACTGACCCACAGCCCTCAGCACCTCAGCCCCACAGCCCTCAGCACCTCAGCCCCACGCCTTTGGGATCCCTCCAGGGCTGGGCACTGCCCCAGCTCCCTGGGCAGCCTGGCACAGGGGCTGACACCCCTCTCAGGGAAACAGTTGTGCCTCAGCTCCAACCTCAACCTGCCCTGGGGCAGCTGCAGCCCATTGCCTCTTGTCCTGTCATTGGTGCCTGGGGAGCAGAGCCTGACCCCCAGCTCCCTGCAGCCTCCTGTCAGGGAGTGTCAGACAGTTAACTCAATCCTTCTTTTGGAAGAGCAGTTAAGTGAATTCTTTTCCCCCTCAAGATTTGTTTCCTGCTTTGGGAGATAAATTGCAGAACTCTCAAACCATGTCACTTTACATTCCCTCCACTGACTTCAGCAGCTGAGTGCCCGGGCAACTGCAAGACAACAGAGCCTGCTCCTAGGAAAATGCCTCATCTTTTGTATGAAGTAACCCCACCACAATATCCAACACACATCAAAAGCCAAAACTAAACCAGAGTGCACAACTCGAGCATTTCATGCAAAAGGCAGAAGCTGGCCAGAATCCAAGGCCAAGTTGGTCTGAAAGAAGCAGCATGACTTCCTATTTGACTTCTCCCGGCTGGCGGGGAGCTTTGGACAAAGAAAGGTGGAGTAGCACAAACTGAAGAAATCAAAACCCAGCCCAGGACAGGCTCTGCAAACAGGAGAGCTACCCAGGTCTTCCCTTGGGTGCTATCTGATGGCCGTGCCAAGTGCACTCCCTTCTAGCTCCTGGGAGGACTTAAAAACAGGTAGAGAGCAGCGTTCTGCATTTGCCAATACCTTTGGGTATTCCTCAGGTGAAGTGTTCTTGGAGCACATGGTTATCACTCACCTTTTAAACATGGGCTCTGATAACTAGGTCACTGAGATAAAAGAGGACACATGAGAGCTGCAGAGGAAATTTACTGCACCTACATCCACATACCACCAGAAGGTAGATTATCCAGTGAGGCTGCAGTACCAGCAGAGCTGTTCATAGGCCCTGCAGCTCTGTCCCTCTGGTACTTCATAGAATCACAGAACTGGGTAGGTTGAAAAACACCTTTAAGATTCAGTCCAAATGTTAACATGGCACTGCCCAACCCAGCACTGACCCACAGCCCTCAGCACCTCAGCCCCACGGCTCTGGGATCCCTCCAGGGCTGGGCACTGCCCCAGCTCCCTGGGCAGCCTGGCACAGGGGCTGACACCCCTCTCAGGGACACAGTTGTGCCTCAGCTCCAAGCTCAACCTGCCCTGGGGCAGCTGCAGCCCATTGCCTCTTGTCCTGTCATTGGTGCCTGGGGAGCAGAGCCCGACCCCCAGCTCCCTGCAGCCTCCTGTCAGGGAGTGTCAGAGAGTGCTGCTGGCTGCCCTCAGCCTCCTCTGCTCCAGCCTCAACACCCCCATTCATTCCCTCAGCCCCTCCCCAGCACCCTTGTGCTCCATCCAGCCCCTTCCCCAGCTCTGGCCATGCTGCAGCCCCTCAGTGTCCCTGTGGCAGTGAGTGAGGGGCCCAGCACTGACACAGCCCTGGAGCTGCAGCCTCCCCAGGGCTCAGCACAGGGGGACAATCCCTGCCCTGGGCCTGCTGCAAACAGCATTTCTGGTGCTTCCATCTGCACCTCACTATTACTGCTCATACTAACATGCAGGTTGCTTTTTCCTAGGGCTTGGTGTTTACTCTGCACTGAAGAAAGGAACAGGGAAGTATGAGCAGGGTTTATGAAGAGGAATGCAGATGAAGGCTGGTACTGAGCAGCAATGCATGTACTGCAACTGCCTCAGCCCCGTGCAGTCAGGACAAGACCAAAGCCCACAGAAGTCAGAACCTGCAGCACTCGCTTCCCTGTGTCTGGGCTGAAATTGAGCCATTTGGATCACACCCAATTTTCATTTTTAAATGTTTTCAAGGCAAGTCACAAAGTCTGGACCATCACTAGTGGAATTCACTACAGAGTCCCTGGGCAGGGGCTGGCAGTCTGCCTCACCTTCATGAGCCACTGCTAAACACTCAACTGTTAAAACAGAGACACTTCCCATTCACTTTAAGCTGTAAAAGTGACCCCTCCACCCCAAACCAAGGTCTCAGGCTATTCAGGGCTGGATCAAACCATCAGGAAATGCTGTTTGCTCTCTTCTTTGTCAGCCATTTAAGACCAAAACCCACTCTGAATCCCATTTGCAGAGCAGGTAATACGAGCTTTGTACCACAAAGGCGTGCAGTTCACTAAACCCAGCCAAGGCACCATTTGACCATCCACACTGATTGCCCCAGGGTTATGGCTGGGCTCTGACCTGTGGGCTGCTGCAGGTTGGATTGTAGCTCCCACATTCAGCAGATCTTCCAGCCAATGTCCTCAGCCACAGCTCCAGTGACACATCCGTACTTTGACCTAGATACTGTTTTCAAGACAGCATCTCAAAGAGATGTGTCACAGAATGGTTTGGGCTGGCAGAGCCCTTTCAGCCCATGGAGTGCAGCCTCTGTCCCAGCTCCATCACCCACCAGCCCACTGCCCTCAGTGCAACACCCACCCGGCTCTGAAACCCCTCCAGGGACGGTGACTCCAGCAGCTCCCTGGGCAGCTGATCCAGTGCCTGACAGCCCTGGCTGCAAAGAAATTCCTCCTCACACTCACCCTGAACCTTCCCTGCTGCAACTTGAGGCCATTCCCTCTTGTTCCATCTCTGTTCTGTTGCTTGTTACTGGGGGGACCAGACTGACCCCACCTGGCTGCAGCTTCCTTCAGGTAGCTGTAGAGAGTGAGAAGGTCTCCCCTGAGCCTTTTCTCCAGGCTCAACAAGCCCCAGATTCCTCAGCTGTTTCTCACAAGACATGTTCCAAATCCTTTCCCAGCTTGGTAGCCCGGCCTCTGCATCCCCTCCAGCACCTCCACATCCTTCTTGTAGAGAGGGGCCCACTACTGGACACAGTATTGGAGGTGCAGCCTCACCAAAGCTGAGCACAGTGTCATAGCTGATTCTCTGTTAACCAGGTGCTGTTACCTGCTGCTGTGCCACGTTGGGTCTGTAGCACACAGACTGGGCAAGCCTGAGGTCTGCCCCAAGCCTGCTGCTCCTGGGAAATGCTCCATCTCATCCAAACATGGCTCAACAGGGATGAAGGTGGAAGAGAACCACTGCCAATCTACATCCTTACCATCCCTATTTTTGCCTCATTAAGTTTACTAAAGGTGTTCTGCAGGCAGTTATCAAACCAGAGGCGTGTGGCTGCTTACTCACACCATTTATCTATGAATTCCAACCTTTAACAGCAGTCCCATGCAACCAGAAGAACGAGAGACCCACAGCTGAGACCATGGCTTCCCATTTTGCCACGAGCCATGAGAGCTGCTGTTGAGAACTGGCCTGTTCATACTCTACTCAGAGCACCACAAGGAGGATCTATGAAGTCTGGATGTGGCAGCTGATTTCAGGGCTGGCAGTGCACTACACTGTCAAATGTACGAGCCATTAACTCATCTCTGCTGATGGAGGGGGAAAAGCCCCAATAGCTGCTGAAGTACTACATTTGAGGCCATTCAGAGCCCAGCTGATTGTACTTCAGTAGGGTCTAGAGAAGCAAAATCTTTGTAGCTTGCTGCTGAAAGCAGGGCTCCATGACAAGCTTAGCCTGCAGCCTATGACTAAAGTATTCGGGTAGCACGAGTTACCCAGCCAGCTCTGGTGAGTAATGGAGAAGTGATTTCTGGATGGCAGCTCAGACACTGCACATTCACTTCAACAGAAGATACAACACTAGTGTTGGTTTGCATATGAGCACAGACAACCCCGCTCCCTGTCAGGGAAGTACCTGATCCTTCTGGAAGAGAGCAAAGTGCTTTATAAAGCTGCTTCCATTTAGAGTTCATTTCCTACCTTCCTCATTTCACATTCTCTAAAGCAATTGCTTCTTTGAGAGAAAAGCTTTTCTCTAATGCTTTGCCATAAAAACACAAGCTGTTAACCTCTTGATGCTTGCTCTTAACAGCCTGGGAAAGCATCCATCACACACGCCAGGCTCTAAACACAGCCACTCTTCTGAGGATGATGAGGATGACTTCTGAGGATGACTTCTGAGGATGACTGCAAGAACAGGGTTCTAGCTGTTGGTTTTTTTCCCCCTAATGTGCTTGGAAATGGATATCCCTCCAAGACAAAAACGGAGGTAACCCCTCTACAAAGCTGCTTTTATTTTTAGTAAGACATTAACTGCAGCTGCAGCGTCCAAAGGTGACTGCAGCCATCCCTCAGGCAGCACTGGAACACCTTCCTCGGGGGTGCAAGAATGCATTTTCACTAAACAAATTGAGTCTTAAACACAACTCCTTCAGCAGCAGGCAGGAAAAAAAAACACACACTTGCAGCTCTGAACCTCAGAAGCTCTCACTCACAGCAGATCTAAGCACCCCCTGCAAGGTCTCTACTCGTTAATCAAGAGGCCTGGGTCTCTTTCGGTTAGGGAGCTGTTATTCATCACCCCTCTGCACCCCATTGTGGTTTTAATCCACATACACACTCTTGTTCCATCCCTCCTTCAATACCTGCACTGCTGAAACACTTGCTACACTCAACCTAACACCTACCAGCCTCTAAAGCCTCTCTACACCACATATTAACAGCTGATGGAGATCTGCCTTCTTTTTTTGAGCCTGTTTCTGCATTCCTTTCCGTGCCTCCTGCCATCACCAGGGTGAGACACTGCCCAGCACAATCCAGCCCCCTCCTGGTTATCCAGGTTTGCATCTCATCACATCCTACCCAGCTTTGCTAAAACAAATATCAGCTCCATCTATCAGATCATCCTCATAACAGGCAACTCTTCCAGGAGAGGAGGGATGGCAGGAAGGCAGGCAAGGTAAAACCACAGCGTTCAAAGCCTTCTCAGCAGGAACTGCTGTAATGCCACCAATGAGGCATTGCATGGGGTTAAGACACAGCAACAATCATGCAGAAACCACAGTATGCTGGTCCGAGTTAACTCATCACCCTGCCTTTGCTAAATTACACTGTCCCAGCCTCTTCTACTTTGGAGCCTTCAGCTTCCAACTGTGTGCAGGTACATAAGGGAACAGTGATTGACAAGCAGACACAAACCACTGCACTTCAGCTTCTGGGGTTTGTCCTACTACTGTATTGTTGTAGATAATTTTTTAAGGAAACTCAGCCTGGACTGATTTAATGACAGACACACCTAACAGGCACCAGTGATTTACTCAGTTCAGAATCACCAGGGTGTCTTCTAGAGCCCCTCCCTGCCTGAGCCCTGACCTGATGATGAACACACAAATTAGTAATTACATACTCACACAGGTTGTGGGTCGTTTCAAGCCTGCTTGTGTGAGTCACAAAAGCCTTCCTTTCCGCAGCTATCAGCAAAACACAGACATTATCACCACTTCAGCGAGGCCCTGGACCAGCCTTGGGTCACTCCATGCGCTGAACTTCACATTATTTTTAGTAACAGGAGCTGAATTATGAGATGTTTTGTAAAAACACCCAACACATCCTCTAGAAAGGATGGATGCATGAGCACAGCATCACAGAATCTCAAGGGCTGGAAGGGACCTGGAAAGCTCATCCAGTGCCACCCCCCTGCCAGAGCAGCAGCACCTAGAGCAGGGCACACAGGGACTCATCCAGCTGGGGTGGGATGTCTCCAGAGAAGGAGCCTCCACAGCCCATCTGGGCAGCCCCTGCCAGGGCTCCCTCACTGAAACAGGGAACAACTTTGTCCTTGTGTTGCTTTGGAACCTCTTCTGTTGCAGCTTGTCCCCGTTGCCCCTTGTCCTGTCATTGGCCATCCCTGAGCACAGCCTGGCTCCAGCCTCCTCACACCCACCCTTGATGGGTTTGTGACCATCACTGAGCTCACCCCTCAGGCTCCTCTTCTCCAAGCTGCAGAGCCCCAGCTCCCTCAGCCTTTCAGCACAAGGCAGATGCTCCACTCCAGCATCTCTGTGGCCCTGCACTGAACTCTCTGCAGCAGCTCCCTGTCCTTCTGCAACTGAGGGGCCCAGAGCTGGACACAATATCCCAGATGTGGTCTCCCCAGGGCAGGGGGATACCAAGAGGCAGAGCTGTGCAGCTCAGTGCTACATTTAATCATTTCCAACTAACACTTTTGGCAGCCTGAGGTCTCCCACCGATGGCAGGGTCCCGTTCCCAGCACCACTCACACAGAGGGCTGACGTTAAGCAGCAGCACACAGGCCCTGCCACATCCCTGCTCCCCGGCAGTGCACAGCTGATGGTATCAGACACAGCTCAAGCTTTACTCTGTTTCCTTGTTGCATTTCAGATGTTTCCGTGGTTTAATGAACCGAAACTAGACTTGGCTTCACTCTGTGCTGTGAGACCAGCCCAGGCTCCTGCTGCCATTTCGAGAGATGTCCCATGTGCACACCACAGCCACGGAGCTGGGTCACCCCGAGGGCCACAACTTGGGCAGCTCCATAACGAGACAAAGGGCTTTGCAAACTCATTGCTGTTATACCACAGTCTAAGCAAAAACTCTACTATAAAAGTTGTGAGTTGGAGTCACAGAATGGTTTCAGCTGGCAGAGCCCTTTCAGCCCATGGAGAGCTGCCTCTGTCCCAGCCCCATCAGCCACCAGCCCATTGCCCTCAGTGCAGCCCCTCCTGGGACGGTGACTCCAGCAGCTCCCTGGGCAGCTGTTCCAGTGCCTGACAGCCCTGGCTGCAAAGAAATCCCTCCTCACATCCAGTCTGAACCTCCCTTGCTGCAACTTGAGGCCGTTCCTTCTTGTTCTATTGCTCTTCTATGATTCTGTGGTAAAGGCACTGCACTCCTCTCTATCTCCCTGCTGCAGAGAAGGTGACACCTAGCACCAGAGCTGCTCAAGGCCCTTCTGTTTGACTCTTCACTTTAGAAACCCCAGACAGCACTTCAACAATCAATGCATTTTATTTAAACATCAGCCAAGGGCTAAAAGCGACCAGAGGCTAAAACACTGCTGTGTTGGAACGGGCTCTGGAGAGCCAGCTGTGATAATCTGATTTCTCCAACAAGATAAAGAGATCATCTTCCCTGTAAACACTATCTGCTACACCAGTAATCAGGCACCTTCTCAAACACCTAAGGGATCTTGTTTCTTAAATCTTCTCGTGTAGGTAGGTTCAGTTAACCAGGCTTCAAGTTTTAAGGCTGAGCTTTGACTGACAGGCTCAAACACGCCGTTCCTTCCAAACAGCTCAGCAAGTCTGGAAGGCATCGTGCCCTCCACCAAGCCTTTTGCCCTCACAGAAGATGCTCATCACATGGAAACCCAGCAAGCACGGGGCACTAGAAGTCACCACCTAGAAATTCTCTTAGAAACCCACCAAAGGAATGAAATAACCACAGCAAAGGAAGGTTTGGACACAGCCCTGTTAGAAGTCAGGCTGTTGCTGGAGACAAGCACAAGAGCAGCACACGGGCCCTGCAGCCCAAGGAGGGAGAGCTGGTCACGTGCCACTGACATGCCAATCGATTTGTTGTGGTGGAGCTGCTGGAAGAAGCTTAGCAACACATTGTTTCCCCAAACAAGCAGTTGCTAAAATCCTTATATACAGATGAGAAGTGTGGAGGGATCCAGAGCAGACTACTGCAGAGCAATACTCCCATTGCCTGTCGCCACAGCACAGGGGGCTCAGCTGGGTACAGCTGGCACTGGTGTCACTTGCTGGGCTCAGGACTGAAGTCTGACGATGCAGCTACAGTCATTAGACCTTCCTAGGTGGACACTTGGTTCTCAGCTGTTGTCCAACACTTTTTAAAGCCACTACTGATAAGTTTTCAGTTTGGTTGTCACCATAAAAAACAAGCCCTGAAGTCACAGTGTGCTTTTCAGATGGACACTGCACAAGGTTGAGCATCTGCCAAGGGTGATCATCTGGACAAGAGCCACTTTCCAGATGCTAAAACACTGCAAGATGAACTCTGGTTCTCCCCCAGTGTACAGAAGCAACTTAAACTCTTCCAGTGAAGGCTAGAAACTCGGGTACCTAAGGGAAACAGTTTGCAATCTGTGTTTGGGTCCATCTTTTCACTGCACTCTCTCTGCTGGGTTCCCCACAAGGTGCCACACTTCAGCCAAGCCTGTGACACCTTAGAGGGAGGCCCTGTCCTTGCTTGCAGGGCGATGCTCAGGCAGGAGCTCTGGGACCAAGGTCACAGGGTACAAATCACTTCCCTTTTCTCTGCATAAGCAAATCCAGGCTTGCAGAAGCAGGGCCACAAACGCATGCAACTCGTCTCCTTCTGAGACAACACTTCCCCTGTCAGTTTAGGTGAAGTAACATGAGTTTTAACAAGGCAAGGAGGAAAAAAGATCCCAAGGCCATACTGTTTTGGACATGGGTATGTTGTGGGGGGAAGGGCATAAGCAGAGGGAACTAAAAAAACTCCTCATAAAATGTATAGGGATAAAAAGGCCTTAAGAGAAGTGCTTTTGTCTTCTTACTGAACAGGTCCAGGTCAATCTGTTGATGAGCAGCAGCACGTCAAATCAACTTACAAAAGGTACAAAGTTTGGGGTTTTTAGTTAAGTCAGCTTTAAGACAAAGAACACTATTCCTGCTCTTGCAGATGGATACTTGACACAGAAATGTTAACGAGCATGTTTCTCACCACTTGGTCAAATGTGGCAGCTCCTTCGGTCAGAGAGGAGACTAGGAAAAAGGTGCCCTAAGTGACAGGAGTGTTAAACCTGGCAGGCTTGCAGAGCAGCACTGAGTTGGCCAAGAGGCATTAAGGGACTTTCAAAACCACTTCCCAAATGCTTTACTGCCTGCAAAGCAGCAAATAAGCTCTTATTTATCTGAACCTACAGCCAAGTCACAGCAATACCTTGACAAACGCCCTGAACTGCAGTTGTCTGCCATCCTAACTTAAGAAGCCTCTGAAAGGATGCACACATATGCAGAGTTGGAAATGGGAAGCACCAGGACAAGCAAAACAGAAAGCAAATGTAAAAAGAAAGCAATTATTCAGCATATTTCTTCAAGAGGCACTTCTGTTCAGATGCAGCTCCATCTAACAGAAAGGCAAATCCCCCCCTGGGATTTTAATGGCACCAACAAGTCCCAGTTGCTCATTTTCCAGGTAGTTCTCTGACATCCACCTCTGCCTGGCAGAATTAAGCCCTGGGGAAAAACTCTCCCAACACCAGACGAAACAAAGTGACATCAGTGCAAGGTTTGTGGTAAACTGGGGGGCAGGATTCTACCTTCCCCCTGCCAGACCTTGTTTCCAAGGAGGTATGATTACACTGTACAAAAACACAGTCTTTTAAAAGACCCTCATCCCCTGTCAATGAGATGAAGAGACTGCAAGTTTAATTCCTGGCAAGAGCATTAAAACTTGTGTTGTGCATTTAAGAGTGTCCAATGAAGCTACCATGGGTAACACTCACCACGGGAATAACTCTGCAAGACTTGTCAGGTATTGTTCATGTCTCCAAAGGCCAGCACGTGCAAGAAGATCACACAGACCACTTAAAGAGAACCAAGATGCTGGTATCTGCAATGCTCCTGCACTTTGGGGTATTGCACAACAGCATTTTGTTTCTCACCCTTGCATCTCCAGCAGCTCTGGGGCAAACATTTGGTCTCCAGGGCCTTGGACCAGGAGACTCTGAAGGTCAGTGCAGGACTGTCTGCCCTGGGACAGGGGCAGCTGATGGGCTGAGGCAAAGCAATCCTCCCCGAGACCCAGGGGCTCTGACAGCTCCACATAAGGCTAACCCCAGCACCAAGAAGACCAGCAGCATCCTGGGGGGCACCAAGAAAAATGTGGGCAGCAGGTGGAGGGAGATTCTCCTCCCCCTCTGCTCTGCCCTGCTGAGACCTCAACTGGAATCCTGTGTCCAGTTCTGGGCTCCCCAGCTCAGGAGAGACAGGGAACTGCTGCAGAGAGGCCAGTGCAGGGACACCAAGATGCTGAGGGGATGGAACATGTATGTGAGGAGGAAAGGCTGCATCCCTGGGGCTGTTCAGCCTGGGGAAGAGAAGCCTGAGCTCAGGGGCACCTCAGCAATGCTGCTCAGACCCTAAAGGGTGGGTGTCAGCAGCATGGGGGGACACTTTGTTCTGTGGTGACCAGGGACAGGACAAGGGCTGATGGACATCAGCTGGGACACAAACAGTTCCCCTGGCCCAGGAGGAGCAACTGGTTTGGTGCTGAGGGGAGGGAGCCCTGGCCCAGGCTGCCCAGGGAGGGTGTGGAGGCTCCTTCTCTTTGGGAGGTTTCCAACCCCCCCTGGACACGTTCCTGTGCCCCCTGAGCCAGGGGCAGCAGCTGGAGCAGGGGTTGGGGCTGCAACAGCTCTTCCAGCCCCCACCATTCCAGGATTCTATGACCATGGGGTGATACAGGGCTATTCTCCCCTGACCAGTGTGCTCTTATAGCTCAGCACAGGGCTGTCTATCCCAGGGGACTCCAATGGGCTGACACAGAGCTGTCCTCCCTGGGACACGGTGGGTCTGATGTGCTGTCACACAACTGGACTTTGGTCAACACAATATTGCCTCCTTCATCAAGCACCATCAGGAAACAGGAAAAAGCAGACGAAACACTGCAAGCTGCTGCAGGCTTTCCCTCATTCACCTCCTGGGTTGCTGGTGGGATCACAGCAGCATCTGGCGCAGGGTGGAAGCAGGAATACTCTGCTTTGCTCCTGAGCAACTGCCTCACACACGCACAACGGAGATTACAGGCTGTGGATCACATCCTCCTCCTCTTATTTCCTCTGTCTGCAAAAAGATAGCCAAGGAACTGCAGAAAACTCAGTTTTCTCTCCATAAGCAAAGGAGAAGGGTAATGGCATGGGAGGGGAAAGAGCACAAAGCTAACCACCACAGAAGAGCTGTGTTTACTGTATCCCTTCCAGACTTTGCTCTTCTAGACGCTGCTATTCAACACCTGCTCCTACTTCAAGAAAACAAGCACTCAGACAAATTTCTGTGGATGAAACTGCCCTCAAACCCAACAAAAAAGGACTAGTGGTAGTGCAAGGCAGGAGAAACACATTCTGCTTCTACACAGGGAGGCAGGAGAGAATCACCCAAGCACAACACACGCTTTTCAGATAAAGTTAATTCTCATAAGGGAAAAGAAAACCCACTGTCTCCTCTGCAAGGCTGCATCTCCTGCATTTCTTGCTGGTTTTGGCATCCTGAGCAGCCAAGTATCCAAACCAGATGAGTCTGCTCCCTTCTCAAAATAAAAGACAAAAAGGAATCCTGACAACCCCCCTTGGTAAGAAATTCCTGCTGCAGTTAAAGCTGTAATAAAATATTAAATCAAACTGCTAAAAATACACCCAGATTGCAGATCCAGCCACAAAGCTGGGGGATGCTGAAACAAAAGGTAGCTTGGAGCAGGAATGTGATGGGAAATGTTAGTAGAGATGTAATTCTGGACAAGACCCTCAAAGGGCAGAGCTCAGGGAAGATAAGGGGTTAAAAACCTAAAAGGAATTTGTGATGCTGCTAACAGAGCCCAAAACACTTGAGGTGGAGTGAAAGCTTTCTGCTCTGCCTGCAGAGAAAAACCAGAAATGGGGATAAAGAAAGGAATAAAACATGTGTGTGGGAAAGGTGAGACTGGAAGAAAGCTGCTCCACCACAAACACCTTTCAGAAACTGCAGGAGCCCCTAAGCCCAAGCTCACAGCATCAGAGTCTCAGGGGCTGGAAGGGAGCTGGAAAGCTCAGCCAGTGCAACCCCCCTGCCAGAGCAGCAGCACCTAGAGCAGGGCACACAGGGACTCATCCAGCTGGGGTGGGATGTCTCCAGAGAAGGAGCCTCCACAGCCCATCTGGGCAGCCCCTGCCAGGGCTCCGTCACCTCAACAGGGAACAACTTTGTCCTTGTGTAGCTCCCTCTGCAGCAGCTCCCTGTCCTTGAACAGAGGGGCCCAGAAATGGCCACAATATTCCAGATGCAGTCTCACGAGGCTCAGAGGAGCTGGAGCTCCCCATCCCCATTTCAGACCACACAAAGAAACCCCAGAGGCTGCTGAAGGCATAAACCACTCCTGAACATCACAACCAAGAGCCAACTGCTTCTCCTCTACCTGACTGTTAATATTTACACTTCCTGGTAAAACACAGACCTGCACGAGAGAAGGGGCACACGACACCCCCTTTGCCTCTATAAATGGTATTATAACCACTTTATTTGAGCAAAACAAAGGTGACAAACACTTTTTCTTCCTCCCAAGGTAGAGGATTGTCATTCCCAGGATGCAGGGAAGGCCAAGGCAGCAGTGACCCAGATACAATACAGTTCCTAACAGGAAATATCTGCTGCCTGACAACTATCTGGAAGGTTTTTAAGACACGTTATTCTACCAGACAGGTATCAGCCTATCCATGTATAAGCTAGATTTGTTTTCTGCTTTGCATACACTAACATCCACTAAGAACAACAATCCCTGATCCAAATGGCACTGCCTAATAACCTGCATTAAAATACCAGAACACAAATTCCTTGGAGCTTTTAGGTATGTGGGAGCTGAGCTGTCTTTTGCAGAGCTGAAGGCCACTGCATGAGCTTAGCAGCACACGCCAGGCTTTGATGCTTTTCCACTACAATAATCCCAACAACCAACACTTATCTACCAGCAGATTGCTATGATTGTCCTTTAGCAGAAAGAAGCTTTTTGAGTTAGTTTAGCAGGCCTCAAGGCTCAGTATTTTTTGCCTTACTACCTTTCAGCTGGTCTGGAGCCAGCACAGCCTGCATTTAGCTACCCAGGTCTTTGAAATATCACACATGGCCTGTAGCTGCAGATCCCAAAAGGCACTATGTATAACCATTCCACTAAAGCAGCTACTTTCTGCACAGAAAAAGCTTTTGTTCTGGGGGGGGAAGCATCCTTTACAGCCACGCTTGGGACCAGCTTTCCTGCTACAAACTCTGTTCTGATTCTCCCCTCTCTTCACTCTGCCTAAAGGGAACAGATGGGATCAGCTTTCACCCAGGGCCACCTCAGGCAGAGGGTGCTGGAGCAGGCAGAGCTGCCTGCCCAGTCACGCACCACGGTGTGCTGCACAGTCCTTGCTGCAGAATAAACACATGGAACATGACAACCAGCACTGAAAGCGCCACTGGCACAGGAGGAGAAAGTCCTTTGGTGCTGAGGGGAGGGAGCCCTGGCCCAGGCTGCCCAGGGAGGGTGTGGAGGCTCCTTCTCAGGAGGTTTCCAACCTCCCCTGGACACGTTCCTGTGCCCCCTGAGCCAAGGGAAGCTGCTGGAGCAGGGGCTGGATGATCCCTAGAGCTCCCTTCCAACTCCCACCATTGCAGGATTCTATGGAACAGTTCAGCAGTACTCTCAGCTCCCATTTAATGATTTAATAAAGTGAGGATAATAAAAGGGCACAGAAAGTTACAACGTGACTTGAAGGCCAAAAAAGGAAGCCAGCTGAGGCTAGAGCTTGGGAGTTCCTATTCTCTTGTTTCTCTACTAATAGTGAGTCAGATGATTTTGAATGGGGGTTACTTGTATTTTTAAGCTATGTACTTTAAGGGGATATACAGAAAGCTGACAGAACTTCAGAGTCCTACACCACAACAGTCCAGTTCTGACGCTGCACACCAGGCTGCAGCATCAGAGCAGGCACTGCCTGGGGGAGGGACAACATGCTCCAGCTCCCTCAGTCTCAGAAACCTCCCCTTTGAGCAGAGCCCATCTCTTCAGTGCTTCCTGCATGCCCTGCCTGCTGCAGCACGCTCAGCTTCACCATCTTCTCCATCTTTCATTATGGGAAGACATCCCTCCAGCCCACCTGGACCAGGTGGCAGCAGCCCAAATTACAACTGAAGGGTCTCTAGCAAGGCAGGACAGCCAGGCAGAGGGGTTTTGCAAAAGCAAGAAGCTGCTTCTGCTGCCTCCTGCCACGACAATGTCCTTGGCCACCAGCACAGTGAGCATCAGGAGCAGTCCCAACGCCACAGGACTGGTGCACAGCCCACAGAGCTCATCCAGCCTTAGAGCCACCAGCTCAGCTACACTGACATCCATAATAACCACCAGCTATTTTGGTAATTCAACAGCAAGCTCCTTGGCAACCCAGAGTGCCACAATACCCCATGTCTCACCAGCATCACCTGCCTAGATACGCTGCAATCCAGACGTGCTTTATTCCTAGAAGGCTTAAATCATCATCAGATCTCCAAAGGAGGATTGAATCACATGAAAATGACAGCATTTTCTGCTAAAAACAACCCCAATGCTGGAAGGTGTTAGTAAGGGCTATAAACTAAAAGCGAGGATGCTGCTGTGGGAAATACAGAAAGGTTCAAGCTGCCCACGCTGTATTTGCTTCATGCAGAACGGGGACACGAGCGTCTGTGGCTCTGCTGCTACTTCTATTGTCTGCTTCCCACTCTGCTACACATCTATGATGCCTAGTGAGAACCTGCAAGAAGTGTGATTTGTGTTTGTAACTGAAGCCAACACGTTTGAGAAGCTTGTTTGCAGTCTCTGACTGAAGGGCTCTGTCTTTAAATGTGATACCTAACACAAGAGCCTTTCCTGGAAGAAGTCCCTTTCCCCAAGCTGTTCTTCTAGATGCTGGCAGGATACAAATCCCAGGAGGCTGGAGCCAGGCTGTGCTCAAGGATGGGCAGTGATAGGACAAGGGGCAACGGGGACAAGCTGCAATAGAAGAGGTTCCAAAGCAACACAAGGACAAAGTTGTTCCCTGTTGAGGTGAGGGAGCACTGGCAGGGGCTGCCCAGATGGGCTGTGGAGGCTCCTTCTCTGGAGACATCCCACCCCAGCTGGATGAGTCCCTGTGTGCCCTGCTCTAGGTGCTGCTGCTGTGGCAGGGGGGTTGCACTGGGTGAGCTTCTCAGATCCCTTCCAGCCCTTGTGATTCTGTGATGGAAGAACACATCTGCTGGGAGGTCATGACCAGACATCCAGCCACACAGGAGTTACAGAGGTGACTGGTATGGCTCAGCAGATCACAACTGAGCTCTGATGGTGCATCTTTGCTAGTGGAAGCAATAAAAAAAGGTGAAAGAACAAGGGATGAGACAAACACAGCTTATTTGGATGCAAAACACAAATGCATTCAAGGACAAGGTGGGCTTGGCAGTGTGAGTCGAGTGGTTGCACTTGATGGGCTTAAAGGTCATTTCCAACAGCAACGATTCCATGATCCTAAGAGCAGTGTCACAAACAACATTATTCTTGAAGCTGTTTCCTAAAATCACCTAGAAGTATCCTAAGGGTTGAATGGGAAACCATAGTCACGCTTTGTGGTCCATTAAAGGAGACACAAGCTTGAAGGATGCCACCTGAGCACCTCAAGTCGGGGCCAGTTGCTCTGTGCTTACTGGTTAACCTGACTCCACAGAAATGCACTTGAGGAGCCTGCATTTTACAATACTCTGTTCTCTACAAAGACAGCAGGTCAACATCAACACTGACACACACTTTTTTTCACAGGAAGGCCCTCACCAGGTGCTGTACCAGGAGTATTTAGCAGACACACAGCATGCATTAGCAAGCCCGATCTGCCACAGGCACGTAATAACCACCACACATGACGTACGACAGCCAGAAAGCTTGACACAGCTCTTCATAAATACCTCAGAAAGCAAAAGAATGATTCAAGCTTCCTGGAAAACAAGCAGCTTTTTAATGGTGCCATAAGATCCCCAAGCCATTAGTGGCACCTAAGCAGAGCGAGCTGGCACGTGTCCTGCGGCGTGTCGTCTCCGAGCACAAGGAGCATCACCAGTTTCTCCTCCTCCCTTTGCTGTGTGCTCTGACTCTACACTTAGTTCCCAACACCCCTTTCCCAGTTAATCAAGCTCTAACCCATATTGCTTCCTCCCTTCCACATCAACACAATCCAGCACATCAAAAATCTGCCTCCCCACGTCTGTACTTTTGACAGCAGGGTTTGATGACGCTTTTGACTTGTTCCCAGTGTGCCCCCACAGCACCTCATCTCCACACCTCTCCAGAACAACGTGCCCATGGGTAAGGAAACGGGCACATGGGGAAAATCCTGCAGAGTAGTCACATGAAGAGCTACAACCATCAGTTCTGCAGCGTAGCCTGCTGACTGCCTCAGCTTCCAAAGCCAGCACTCGCCTGTAGCTGAGCCAAACACCCCACGTCCAAGGAGAAAAGAAAACAAGGTGCAATTCAGGAGGCTACATGGGGATATCTCTATGAAAGCAAGGCAAGAACTAAGAAGCCTTTTTGCCACCTGCACTCCCAAGAAGCACAAAGCTCTGTACCTCCTCTCCACACACGGAGCTACACTTGGCTGTACGTGGCTGCTTCCACCAAGTTGTCCAGATCACTCATTTTTTTATTGAGCTCAAAGAATTGACTCTAAGAATCCACCTCAGGAATACCTCCCTTTGTCCCAGCTTTGCCCAAAGCTAAGTTTGGGAAGGACTGGATGTTTGGCAGAGAAGCCAGGAGGCTGCATTCCTCCCAGGTGAGTACATCCCCTCGGACACACAACCCCTGGCCTTGTATTTACTGTGGGGGTCCTACCCTACCCCTGCAGGCACT
Organism: Urocolius indicus; assembly: GCA_013401255.1. NCBI lineage: Eukaryota > Metazoa > Chordata > Aves > Coliiformes > Coliidae > Urocolius > Urocolius indicus. The sequence continues at coordinate 142,201 of WBNH01004934.1, forward strand.
GTATGGGGTAGCAAAGCCTCTCAAAGGAACTGAGGAATTGTGTACCAGCAGCACAGCAAACCACGTGCAGATGTGGTTATTTTGGCTCCTGGGTAAAGAGATTCACAACTTCAAACCAAGACCCCAGCTTCCTGAACAAAGAGGGTGCAAGGCCCTGAGCCTGCATGATGTAAGGCAGCTAAAGCTAGAAACGAGATCAGTAACTACTGCCTTCACCCAGGGGGACTGTGTGGGTGAGACAGAGTCCCATGAGCAGATTCAGGGCTGCAAAAACACACCTCCCCTCCTTTACTGATCAGCTGCAAAGCTGAGGCTTCCCTTTGCCAACCCAACAATCGTGGGGAGAAAAGGTTTCCCCACGGGGAGAACCAAGGGGAAGAAAAAAAATAAGAGCAGCAGTTGTTACTTCTCACACCACTGTCGGTGTGGAGAGAGGGAGGGACATCACGACCCTCTGAAGACACACATCCACGTCCCAGCCTGCCTGTGTGTGTCCCCGATGCATTAAAGATGTCTCCTCTCGAGCAGCAGTTGTTACTTCTCACACCACTGTCGGTGTGGAGAGAGGGAGGGACATCACGACCCTCTGAGGGGACACATCCACGTCCCAGCCTGCCTGTGTGTGTCCCCGATGCATTAAAGATGTCTCCTTTATCGAGAGGGAAAAAGAAAGAGGCTACAAATCACAGCAGGGCCGTATCTCAGCTCTGCATCTCCCGGGAGGATCGCACAGCCGCCCAGGAGCCGCATCCACAGCGGAACCAAACAGCGCCGTGCGCTGCAAGGAATTCGGGTCACTTCTGCGGCTCAGCCGAGGCTAAACGGGAGGCGAATGCGGCGAAGCCGACGGTTGGCGCTGGAGAAAGGCTGCGATTCTCTGCAACCCTCCCGCCGCAAAGGGCCCCCCGGGAAGAGTTTCTGCCTTCGTGTCCGTTCCAAACGCGCGAGGAGGGCGGCTCTGGGGGGGGGTGGGNCACATCAACACAATCCAGCACATCAAAAATCTGCCTCCCCACGTCTGTACTTTTGACAGCAGGGTTTGATGACGCTTTTGACTTGTTCCCAGTGTGCCCCCACAGCACCTCATCTCCACACCTCTCCAGAACAACGTGCCCATGGGTAAGGAAACGGGCACATGGGGAAAATCCTGCAGAGTAGTCACATGAAGAGCTACAACCATCAGTTCTGCAGCGTAGCCTGCTGACTGCCTCAGCTTCCAAAGCCAGCACTCGCCTGTAGCTGAGCCAAACACCCCACGTCCAAGGAGAAAAGAAAACAAGGTGCAATTCAGGAGGCTACATGGGGATATCTCTATGAAAGCAAGGCAAGAACTAAGAAGCCTTTTTGCCACCTGCACTCCCAAGAAGCACAAAGCTCTGTACCTCCTCTCCACACACGGAGCTACACTTGGCTGTACGTGGCTGCTTCCACCAAGTTGTCCAGATCACTCATTTTTTTATTGAGCTCAAAGAATTGACTCTAAGAATCCACCTCAGGAATACCTCCCTTTGTCCCAGCTTTGCCCAAAGCTAAGTTTGGGAAGGACTGGATGTTTGGCAGAGAAGCCAGGAGGCTGCATTCCTCCCAGGTGAGTACATCCCCTCGGACACACAACCCCTGGCCTTGTATTTACTGTGGGGGTCCTACCCTACCCCTGCAGGCACTGTATGGGGTAGCAAAGCCTCTCAAAGGAACTGAGGAATTGTGTACCAGCAGCACAGCAAACCACGTGCAGATGTGGTTATTTTGGCTCCTGGGTAAAGAGATTCACAACTTCAAACCAAGACCCCAGCTTCCTGAACAAAGAGGGTGCAAGGCCCTGAGCCTGCATGATGTAAGGCAGCTAAAGCTAGAAACGAGATCAGTAACTACTGCCTTCACCCAGGGGGACTGTGTGGGTGAGACAGAGTCCCATGAGCAGATTCAGGGCTGCAAAAACACACCTCCCCTCCTTTACTGATCAGCTGCAAAGCTGAGGCTTCCCTTTGCCAACCCAACAATCGTGGGGAGAAAAGGTTTCCCCACGGGGAGAACCAAGGGGAAGAAAAAAAATAAGAGCAGCAGTTGTTACTTCTCACACCACTGTCGGTGTGGAGAGAGGGAGGGACATCACGACCCTCTGAAGACACACATCCACGTCCCAGCCTGCCTGTGTGTGCCCCCGATGCATTAAAGATGTCTCCTCTCGAGCAGCAGTTGTTACTTCTCACACCACTATCGGGGTGGAGAGAGGGAGGGACATCACGA
>WBNH01004934.1:146145-159686 GCA_013401255.1 Urocolius indicus
CCTCCATCTTGTACCACCCTTACACCTCCTGCCTGGCACCTCAAATTCCCGTCCCTAAATAGTGATCGCAGAGGCGCCAGATTGGCCCAGCCGGGCCGGGGGGTGGGTCTGAACCCTGGAGCTGGAGGAGAGTTCAAAAAACTTTTACCGGGTCTTCACTGCAACCCGCTCCCCCTGGTACCAAGCAAAAGCAACTCCTTGCTAAACCATGACAAGTAGACAAGTAAACTCCAACAAAACACGTCGCCGTTGCAGCTCTGAAAATGAATCCACCGCCCATGTTATCGGCTTCTGCCCATCAGCCCAAGAAGCCAGAATAAAACGACACGACTATATCTGTGGAATCTTCACTGAAGAAGCTAAAAAGTGCAATTGGCTCATCTTCCAAGATACCCCTGATTTAGGGATAACAAAAACCAGCTATTGAAAACCGATTTGGTGCTGGTGAAAGATCAAAATGCGAGGGTGGTGGGTGTCACCATTTGGCTTGAAAATAAGTCAACCACCCTGAAAGAGGCAGCTGAGGAATAAAATTAACAAATAGAAACATTTGGAATACAAAATCAAAGAACTGACCAATGCGACTTCAGTTAAATGTTCAGGTTTTCCTTTGGGGTCTAGGGGCAAGTGGTTTCAAGGCAACTTGTTTGTTGTTATTGCTCCCTGCAGTTGTAAATCGCTTTGTACATATGCTAACATGTCCCTATTTCTTCTTAATAAATCCACCTGCCTGTGAACACCAAGAATCACCCATTGGCTGTGGAGATAGCACCAGGGAATCTCGGGCAGGATCCTCACGTCGTGTCATAAGTAGTTGAAATCAGACAGCTAACCTGATTGACAGAGGTGGACGGGCCACCTTTACTTAACCTGGAAAAGAGATAGCTAGTCTGGCTTAGTTAGTTACTAAGTTTTTTACTAGTTTACTAGTTTTACTAAGTTATTTACTAGTTATTTACTAAGCCAGAGAACAGGGTGAGAGGGGTAGCCCCCCTCAGCCCCACAAGCCCTCGTCAGCAGAAATAAGGATGCTGCCGTAGCGTAGAAGCACCGTGCAGAGCGCTCAGACCCCCGCTTTCACTCAGCCCGAGGGGTCTCGGTAGCTCTTCAGCTTCACACCTCCTGATGTGGTGGATTTCAAACCGGGAAATACAGCCCCTAACCGCTGGCTGGGAGCTGGCACCAGCCAGGGCTCCTGAACAAGGTGGTTAATGCTCAGCAGAACGCTCCTTACGGCTCCCAAACTCTCCCGCGGCACCCGCAGCCTGGATCCAGAGGCTTAATGGGCTTTGGAGGGGGCGATAACCATCTGGGGATGTTGCAAACGCTTGCAGTTACATTAGAGGATTAAACGAGAGAGGAAAATAAAGCCTTGGCACTGGGGGTGTCAATAACCACGAGGTTTAACAAGGAGATTATGGTTGAGCGGTCTCATGTCTTTTCCACGGCAGATCTTCTTCCCTGCTTCCAGCAGAGTGGATTCCTGTCTTGCTCACCCACATCAACCTTTCCCTCTGGGTGGAAAAGCTGTTCCTGGGCCACTCAGGCTGATGAACACTCAGGGAGAAGCACAGCTTGCAGCCAAGCAGACGCTGCCTGGCCATGTAGAAGATAAGGTCCATTTGCCGCTGCATGACGATGAATTGCCATGTGCGAGCCCCAGGCAGAGCACCATCTCCTAAACCCAGCTCTCCAGCACCTGCAGAACATCTCCAACACCTCCAAAACACTTCCAATACCCCCCAAAACCTCTCCAACACCTCCAGAAAACCACCAACACCTCCAAAACTCTTCCAGTACCCCACAAAACCTCTCCAACACCTCCAAAACACTTCCAATACTCCCCAAAACCTCTCCAACACCTCCAAAACACTTTCAATACTCCCCAAAACCTCTCCAACACCTCCAGAACCTCTCCAAACACTTCCAATACTCCCCAAAAACCTCTGCAACACCTCCAGAGCCTCTCTAATACCTCCAAACCCCTCTAGCCTGTTCCAAACTCCTCCAACGTCCCCCAAACTCCTCCAACATCCCCCAAACCACTCCTGACAGCTCCAAAACGCCAGGCTGAGCAGAGCTGTGTGCCGTGGCCACTTGTGTGTTTAAGACAGGCTGGCAGTGCCTTGCAGATGCCACCTCAGCACCCAGCCGTTGTAGCTGTGCTGGCAGAGGGCAGGTTGCCATGGTGACCATTAAAAGGATAATCTTATCATCTCTGTTTGTTATTGCTGACAGAGCTGTGCTTGTTGACACGTGCTCCAAGGTGCACGTTGCTAGCAAAGGGGGAAGAGCAGGTTCCAGACACAGATCTGCTGAGCAGGGCATACTGTGCCTCTCAAGCTGCTGAAACCCGTTTTTTTCCACCACTGTGTGTTTTGAGGTGGGTTCCTTTGGGGAGGGAAGCAAGTCTTGCTATCCTCAGCACGGAAAGACTCTTCTCCAGCAACTCCTCTGGTTGCAAGGGTGTGTTTATGTGGATTTCTGGGTAAAGACCTTGATTGGTGACAAGTGGTTGGAATAACGACCCACCCACCCAATCCCAAACCAAAGCCAGGCATTACTTAGCTTCTTACTCCAGTAAGAAACGCAGCTGATGATCACAATAACACTGGTATGAACAAGGATAATAACAACAGCAAAACATCAGTGCCAGTAGGAATAACATTAACAATTGTTAAGAGAAGATAAAGGGGAAACAACTGCTGCGAACATCCATGTTTTTAAATGTCTCCCTTTGCCAAGCAAAGCACATAGAGATTATTCACCTACTGAAACAAACAGGCAACTGTTTTTACACATGAAAAAAACCAAAACAACAANAGACGCTGCCTGGCCATGTAGAAGATAAGGTCCATTTGCCGCTGCATGACGATGAATTGCCATGTGCGAGCCCCAGGCAGAGCACCATCTCCTAAACCCAGCTCTCCAGCACCTGCAGAACATCTCCAACACCTCCAAAACACTTCCAATACCCCCCAAAACCTCTCCAACACCTCCAGAAAACCACCAACACCTCCAAAACTCTTCCAGTACCCCACAAAACCTCTCCAACACCTCCAAAACACTTCCAATACTCCCCAAAACCTCTCCAACACCTCCAAAACACTTTCAATACTCCCCAAAACCTCTCCAACACCTCCAGAACCTCTCCAAACACTTCCAATACTCCCCAAAAACCTCTGCAACACCTCCAGAGCCTCTCTAATACCTCCAAACCCCTCTAGCCTGTTCCAAACTCCTCCAACGTCCCCCAAACTCCTCCAACATCCCCCAAACCACTCCTGCTGGCTCCCCCCACTAGGGCTGAGCAGAGCTGTGTGCCGTGGCCACTTGTGTGTTTAAGACAGGCTGGCAGTGCCTTGCAGATGCCACCTCAGCACCCAGCCGTTGTAGCTGTGCTGGCAGAGGGCAGGTTGCCATGGTGACCATTAAAAGGATAATCTTATCATCTCTGTTTGTTATTGCTGACAGAGCTGTGCTTGTTGACACGTGCTCCAAGGTGCACGTTGCTAGCAAAGGGGGAAGAGCAGGTTCCAGACACAGATCTGCTGAGCAGGGCATACTGTGCCTCTCAAGCTGCTGAAACCCGTTTTTTTCCACCACTGTGTGTTTTGAGGTGGGTTCCTTTGGGGAGGGAAGCAAGTCTTGCTATCCTCAGCACGGAAAGACTCTTCTCCAGCAACTCCTCTGGTTGCAAGGGTGTGTTTATGTGGATTTCTGGGTAAAGACCTTGATTGGTGACAAGTGGTTGGAATAACGACCCACCCACCCAATCCCAAACCAAAGCCAGGCATTACTTAGCTTCTTACTCCAGTAAGAAACGCAGCTGATGATCACAATAACACTGGTATGAACAAGGATAATAACAACAGCAAAACATCAGTGCCAGTAGGAATAACATTAACAATTGTTAAGAGAAGATAAAGGGGAAACAACTGCTGCGAACATCCATGTTTTTAAATGTCTCCCTTTGCCAAGCAAAGCACATAGAGATTATTCACCTATTGAAACAAACAGGCAACTGTTTTTACACATGAAAAAAACCAAAACAACAAAGGGTTAAAATCGTGACTACTGGAAAGGGCAAAAGTTAGCAGAGATTAACACTGAACTGAAAGAAAAGGCAGGGTCTGGATGCTGCAAATGGAAACACAGCCCTGGAGCTGCAGCCTGGGGCCTCTCCCTAGAAAATAAGGTGATGAAAACCCAAATCAAAGCCTAAGGTGGAGAACAGAAATGGGTCACAAACAGCTCAAGACACTTTGCATGCTGAACAAACGCAAAGCAAACAGGACTTGGAACTTATTTGTGAGGATTTACGTGTTTCAAACCGAAGGGAATAAGTTGTGGACTTTGTTCATTAGCAGCTGTACCTCTGACAGGAGGCTGCAGGGAGCTGGGGGTCGGGCTCTGCTCCCCAGGCAGCAATGACAGGACAAGAGGCAATGGGCTGCAGCTGCCCCAGGGCAGCTTGAGCTTGGAGCTGAGGCACAACTGTGTCCCTGAGAGGGGTGTCAGCCCCTGTGCCAGGCTGCCCAGGGAGCTGGGGCAGTGCCCAGCCCTGGAGGGATCCCAGAGCCATGGGGCTGAGGTGCTGAGGGCTGTGGGTCAGGGCTGGGCAGGGTGAGGGGAGGGCTGGGACTGCAGCAGCTCCAGGGGCTTTAACAACTCAAAGGATTCTGAGATACAGTGGTTACAGGAGTGATCACAGGATGGAGATCAGCTGGGGCTGTCCCATGGCCTTGTGCTGGGCAGCCTGGTCAGAACTGTCTGGATACACCTTTGTGATGGGCAACAGTCTTTTGTAGCCCCTGTGACTCCTGGCCAGGTCCTCCTGCCTCCACTCCCACTCTGCCCTGCCCTGCACCCCACTGGGATTCACCTGGGACAATTCCTCTGGCTTCATGTTTCCTGCACACTGATTATCCCAGAATCACACAATGGCAGGGGTTGGAAGGGACCTTTAGAGCTCATCCAGTCCAACTCCCCTGCCAAAGCAGCTCCCACCTAGATCAGGTCACACAGCGGGGGTTTTGAAGAGCTTCAGAGGAGGAGCCTCCACACCCTCCCTGGGCAGCCTGGGCCAGGGCTGGGAATGGCTTCCCAGTTCCCATCAATGGGCATCTGCTTCTAGGCTGGGGCAAAACGAGACCAGGAGGTTCCCAGAGAAGCAGGCATGGGGCAGGGTGACCATGCTTCATGCAGGCCTTGCAGGTCTGGTGTTTCATGTGTAATTCTAAGGGAGGTCTGGAAATTCACTCCAGGGGCCAAATCTCCCCTTCCAGCAGCCTCAGACCCAGGGCAGTGGGGTGGGAAAGGGGCAGCAGGACACCAAGGCAGCTCATTCTCCATCCTAAGAGACTCCACCTGTGTTGCTGGCAAGGCAGAAAGAGTTTGTTTGGGGCTAGAGCTTGTTTTAAACCTGCACAAAGCTCAGAACCTGTCCCTGAGCCTCAAAAACCCGCTCAGGCAATGCACCAAGATGTCCTGGACGTGAAGCCATTAGGGGCTGCCCAGACACACTTGTCTCTTCCCTTCCCTGCAAGAGCAGAACCTTTTCCTCAGGGTTTCTGCCTCTCTCTGCTCGGCCCATTAGCTGAGACATTAAATTTTAACCTTTGTTCCTGATGAGTGGGTGCTTGGGTGGGTGCCAGGGCCCTGGCGCCGTACCCAGGGGGCCTGGGGGACGGTGGGTGTCTGGCTGTGGTGGGGATGCCCACGAGCAGGAGGGAGAGGGGCTCCCTGGTGCCACACCAGGATGCTGATGCTGCTCCCAGCTCCCCAGGACCAGCACGGCAGCAGCACTGCCACAAACACACTGCACAGTCCCCTTGTCCTTGGACACACATCCCTGCCAGCTCCCTGCCTGGGCAAGGGGAGTGGCAAAGCACCCATCCTGCTGCCCAGCCCTGCCCTTCCCAGCACCCAGCCCTGATCTGCCACCAGCTTCAGCTCGTGCCCTTGCCGATGCCCCCAGCCCTCGTGTGGGTGAGAAACCAGCAAGCACCAGGCTCTGGATGCAGGCACAGCCCACAGCTGCTGCTCTCGAGGGGGTATTCACTGCCCCACGGTCCCCTTGGTGCAAAAGGGACCGTCTCTGCCCACCCCACAGCACAGACCATCCCTCAGCCCCTCTTTGCTGTTGGCCTGCAGACCAGGACCAGCGTGGGGTGGCTGGAGCCCATCCTGGCGTGTGGAACCATCCCACTCAGCACCCTTCCAGATGTGTGATGGCAACGAACCTGGGACAAGCCACCCTCCAGGCTGGCTGCCCTCCCTCCCAGGGCAGCTGTGTGGTGGGGACAGGATCCAGAGAGCAGCATGGCCAGCAGCTTTTTGGCCATCAGAAGTGACAAAGCCATGGGGGTTTTTGCCATTAGAGGGGGTGTGTCTGGAGCAGGAGCCACAAGCAAAGCCACCCGCTGAATAATTCATGGCGAGGGATGACGAAGCCCATGACCAGGCTGGGGAAGCCTCTCTGTGTCCTGCTGCCTCCCAAGGACATGGTGGCCTTTGCTTCTGCCCCAAGCTGGGCTGAGAGACTGGCCCCACTCTTCTGTTGCAGGGACCGTACTGGTCCCTGAGCTGGTCCTGACAGACAGAAATGAGGAGAGTCCAGAGCTGCCCAGCGAGGGCACATGGGTGAAGGGACTTTTGCCCTTCCTGAGGTGACCCAGCTCGTCCCTGCTGGACATTGCTGGTGTGGCTGCCCCAGCTTCACTGGAGGTGCAGAGCCACCCCTTTTGGGGCAGAGATATGTGTTGTAAGGCAGAAACGCCCCTCATGGGCAAGGACACGTGTTGTGGGGCAGGGACACCCCTGCCAAGGCACCAACAATGGTCCTGCAGTGCCTGGCTGGGACTGGCATGCTGTGCCCTGGCCGTGCAGTGAGGAGCAGCCCCCAGGAGTGACTCCCAGGACACCTCCTCCACCATCAGCAGGGCACCCACAAGCACCCATGGGCACCCAAGCTGAGAGACTTCCCTCCAAGGGCTGGCCAGGGCAGAGCCTGGGGCTGTGCAATGGAGCGATGGGAGGCAGAGCTGGGGTTTCTCGGTGCAGATGGGCTGAGGTTGCCAGGTCTCAGCTGGGTCCTGGCCAGCAGCAGCCCCACAGCCGGGAGAGGGCGGCCGGAGCCTGGGCAGGGCTGGTGACGGCACCCGAGGAGTTAAATTCCCAGCCCCGCCGCCTGAATCTGGAGCTATTAATACTCGCTGGTTGGTTCAGCTGTCAGAGAGAGCGGCTGCTCTGCCGCTGAGACAGCCCCGGTGAGATGAGACGGCCCCGGTGAGGCAGCTCCACCGAGCTGCTGCTCCCCTGACACACAACTTTCTGCTGTGAGCGTGTGCTGCTTCTGGACCAGCTGCCTGCTGCCAGACCCTGCCAGACCCTGCCAGATCCTACTGGACCCTGCTGGACCCTGCCGGACCCTGCCAGACCCCACTAGATCCTGCTGGACCCTGCCAGTCCCCACCAGACCCTGCTGGACTCTACTGGACCCTGACAGACTCCACCAGGCTCTGCCAGACCCTGCCAGTCCCCACCAGACCCTGCTGGACTCTACTGGACCCTGACAGACTCCACCAGATCCTGCTGGACCCTGCCAGTCCCCACCAGATCCTGCTGGACCCTACTGGACCCTGACAGACTCCACCAGACTCTGCCAGACCCTGCCAGACCCCACTAGATACTGCCAGACCCTGCCAGTCCCCACCAGATCCTGCTGGACTCTACTGGACTCTGACAGACTCCACCAGACCCTGACAGACTCCATCAGATACTGCCAGACCCTGCCAGTCCCCACCAGATCTTGCTGGACCCCACTGGACCCTGACAGACTCCATCAGACCCTGCCAGACCCCACTAGATCCTGCTGGACCCTGCCAGACCCTGCGGGACCCCCCCTGCTGCAGTCCCCCACACAAGGGTCCCTTTCCCTGGCAGCACCGTGGGCACCATCCTCTGTGCCGGCGGCCGCCCGGTACAACGTGTGCGCTGGGTGCTGGAGTGGGACAGCCCCTTCTCCTGGCCTCTGAAGCACAGCAGGGCTTGGCCAGGGCCTCACCCTGCCCCGTTGGAGCCGTGGGCACGGGCAATGCCAACCCAGGTCCCTGCCCACGGGTGCTGAGGAGCTACGCTGCCTGCCACTGGGCTGTGCCATGGGTGCCAGGGTGGCACTGGGCATTGCCGGACCTGGAGTGAGGGCGACGTGGGACACGGCACAGCCTGGTGCCACCTCCATGAGCAGGGAGAGGCTGGTCCCAGCACTCAGCCCGGCTGCCTGAAGGGCTGCCTGGCACCGAGGCCCTGGGTGGGCTGGCACGAGCCTCCAGCCGCCGGTGGCACTGGCGAGGAGGAGGAAGATGCCAACAGCCCCCTGGCACTGCCTGGCCTGTGGTTCCCCTTGCCTGGGTGCAGCGGCTGCCGGAGCCCAGCGATGGATTCCTTCTGCTTCGTCTGCTTCCAGAAAGAGGAGCTGCAGCCCCTGCACCTGCACAGGTCAGTGCCACGGTGCCCGGCGGGCAGCACGCACCGAGAGCCCGGAGGGGGCACGGCACCGAGCCGGGCTGGGGGATGATGCCTGGCACAAGAGCTGCCTGCTGCAGCCGTGCCAAAGTTGTGCTTGGAGCAACCTCATCCTGGCTGGGGGAGACCGTGCCGTGCCACGCCGTGCCGTGCCATGCCAGGGAGAGGCTGTGTGCACAGCACGTGCTTCCCTGGCAGCAGCTCTGCGGGGCACGGAGCGGGCATCCAGTGCCGTGTCATGCCATGCTGAGTCGTGCCGGTGTGCCCACGGGAGCGGGGCTGCAGGCAGCTGTATGTGAGCCCCCAGCACCCCACAGCCATCTCCCCCAGGTGCCAGGGCAGTTGAGGGGTCCCTAAGGAGAGCCACGGGGCTCCCCAAAGCCTGCCCTGCAAAGTGGCACCAGCGCTCTCCTCCTCCCCCTCCCTGAAATCTCCTGTGCCACCCGTGCAGCTGAGCAGCTGCCAAACCGAATGTGCTGGTGCTAGAATTAGCCGGGCAGCCGGTGGGGATGCGAGGTGTGAACGCTGGCACATGCTGTGCCCAACTGCTCCTCTGTGGCACCGAGCCACTGCCATCCCCCCTCAGCCCACAGCACCAGGACCAGAGCAAAGCTCCTGCCCCACCACGGCTGGGAGCCCCCCACCAGCACCAGCCGACCGTGGCAAGGTCCAGGAGGGTATTGGGCAGGCTGTGGGCATGTGCCAGCCCAGGCTGTGGGCATGTGCCAGCCTGGGCAACCCGTCCTTCCTGCCAGCATGCAGGGAGCTGTAGGATCACAGCCCATGAGCTCAGTGCTGGCCGGGAAGGCACTGGGAGGGGGAGGAATGATGGGACCAGAGGGGCAGAGAAGCCTTGGCTGTGGGGAGGCTGCTGCTGGAGAGGGGCTCAGCGCATCCCCATCTCCCAGCCCGACCCAGGGTTGCAGCCCAGCATCTGCATCCAGCCCGTGCTGGGCCACCAGCTGACACCAGACTGGTGTCTCAGCCCACAGAAGCAGCGTGGTGGCCCACGGTCCTGCGTGGGGGCTGTGGGGACCACCCCACTGTGTGGGGACACCCGTAGCTTGTCCCCCAACGTCCTCTCCCCATCCTGGCCAGCGTCAGGATGGGTTGTGTGGAGTGGGGCTCCCTGAACACCCCCCAAGTTGCCACCAGCTTGTCCGTGGGGCAGGGGGCTGTCATCACCTGCCTCTGCCAGCTGCAGAGTGGGCTCCCCACGAGTGAGGGGCAGAGAGAGACCCCTCCGGTGCTCTCCTCTCCACGCGTGGGTGCTGGGCAGCGTGTCGGTCCCTGCAGCCTCACTAGATGGTGCCAGGAGCACGGGCTGTGGGTGAGGTGCGGGTGCGGGTGCCAGGGCTGGGCTGCTGGGGACCCGGGGCTCTCCCAGCACTCCCAGTACAGTCCCACTTGCTGCTTTGGGCCGGGCTGGTGAGGTGTGGGGAGAGGGAAACGCAAGCGGGAGCTGTGGCAACGCTGTGCCGCGATTTGGCAGCGTCTGAGGCTTCAGACCCACAGGAGAGGTGGGGAGTGGGGCTGTGCCATGACCCTGCTACACCCCCACATCCCACCTCCCCCCGTATGAATGAAGAAAGCTCTTCAGTTGCCTCTTCATCATTATGCTCCAGGGTCAACACCATGCCCGAGGTCCTGATCAGCCCGTGCTGGGGGTCAGCACGTAGGATGCTGAGCTCCCCACGCCTTGGGTCCATCCTTTGGTCCCCAGGAGCACAGGACAGGGCCTGGGGGGCTGCAGGTGAGGGGCTGCACCCCAAGGGTGGCTGGCAGTGGCTTGGTGTGTGCCCAGCGGGCAGCTGAGCTGCAGGTCGTGCCCCTGGAGGGGGCAATTCCCAGGAGGGCTGCAATTCCTCCCTGACCTTGAGAGCAGCTGCTGGGAATGTGGTTCCCTGGAGCCTCGGCAGCAGTGGCAGTGTGTCACTTGGGGGGTACCAAGGTAGGGGGACACTTCACTCCCTGCCCCAGTGCTCTGGGAACTGGCTCCCACCTGGCAAGGGGACACCCCAGCACGGGCTGTCCAGGGGCTGGTGACACGGAGGGCACGGGAAGGTCACAGCGATACCCACGCCACGTGTGAGACCAGGCTTTGTCACAGGGGCAGGATGGGAGGTTTTGGGGCTCGGTGGATGCTACAGCGAGGGGAAACATCCCCAAGCATCCAGGAGATGCCAGCAGCAGCTTCCCAAGCGTGTCCCCGCTGCTGGCACTGCGGCTCCCGGCGTGCTCCGCTCCCACATCTCCCTCCCTCCTTCCCTCCTCCCTTCCCTCCTTCTCTCCCCTTCTCTCCTTCTCTCCCCTCCCGTCCCCTCCTGCCTGCTCCTTCCCAGCATCCCCACCAGCAGCTCCCAGCAGCTTTCAGCTCATGTCCCCGGAGCGTGACAGGCTGCGGGTGCCCCTCGCACCCCTGGGGGCTCCGGCTCTGCCGGAGGGGACAAAGACACAGGGAAGGGATGAGCGACCTTCTCGTTGAATTTGGAGGGGACTGCGCTTGCTAGAAATATTCTGGGCTTGGGAGGTCACTTCCCTCCCCCTGCCCCGTCCAAACGCCGTGTAACAAGCCTGGGAGGGTGTTTCATCCCTGAGCAGAAATCACAGGCACCACAGTGGTCCCGTGGGGGGCCGTGGGCCCACCGCAGGCTTTGGAACCGGGTTAGGTGAGAAACGGGTTTGATCCAGCTCCTTTCATCTCGCTGATCTTAATCAGTTATTAATGTTCTCTAAGTGCTTTGAAGACCACGAGCCCCGTGCAGACACTGACCCGTGTGGTTGGTGTTACTACTGTTCAAGCTGTGCGTGACCCACGTGCTGGTGAGGTGCCAGAATGAGCCACCCAGAGCCCTCCCCAGAACCCCACAGAGCCTGGCTGGTCCCACACCAACGGCTTCTGTGTACCTGGGACATACCACAGCTCCATCCTCCAAGACCCTGGCAGTGGCCTCAGGAGCTGAGGCGTGTTTGGAGCATCCCTGGGATCCCTCGTGGTCCCCGTGCTCCTCAGGCACCAGAGCCTCGTGCCTGACCTAGAAAGAGCCTTGAGCTATAAATAAGGCGAGGCAAAGGAATGCTCAGAGGCACAGCTCGAAATGTGGTGAGCAGGAGGCTGCAGGAGCCAGGGCACAGCACGGCAGGGGCAGGCAGGGGGCACGGGGGGGGGCAGGCGCCTGGTGCAGCCCCTGTGGGTCCATCCCATTGGGGTAGTGGTGGCTTTCACCAGTCTGTGTCCTGGTGACACAGTTCTGCCCCATGTCCCACATCATGCCTGTTCCCAGCACCTCTCAGGTGCTCTCCTGCCCCAATGCCACCGCTTTCCTAACTCCACAGAGCCTGGTCTGAGCACCCATCCAGCACCCATCCAGCCTGCCCTGGCTTGCTGGGGCACTGGGCTCTGGTGATGCAGGGAATGGTGTTTCTCCTCTCATGCCACGTCAATGCCCCAGTCCCAGTGGACATCATCCCTGCCCAGAGCATCTGAGCCAGGAGCTGTGGCAGGACCTGCGGTGGTGGGGTGGGATGGAGGGGACTGGCAAGCGCTCGTCAGCCACACGCAAGAGCCCTGTGTCCCAGGTGGCTGCTGGTGGCAAAGGCACAGCAGTGCCTGGCACCAGATTAAAGAGAAGTGTCAGAGTGTGATTCACCCTCTTGCTTAAAGTCATTCATAAAAAGACTAATTGTTCAGTGTGCTAAACTGGGAGCAGGTTAGAGCCGGCAGTGAGTCAGTGGCAATGGCTCTCCTGCCCTCCCTGGCAAGGGGGAGGCTCGTAGGGCAGCAGTCCCAGCAGAGCAGGCACAGCCCATGCTGTGTATGGCAACGACCCACCGCTCCCCTCAGAGTGTGGGGCAGCCCCATGGCTGTGGGTCAGCTCATCATGGGTGCAAAGGGATGTGGTGGCCAGCAAAGAGCCAAGAGAGCCCCAAGGCAAAGCATGGCCTGTGTGGAGATATCCCTGCTCAGTCCTGTGAGCGGAGCTGGCAAGAGTGGCCCATGCCCAGGATGCACCAGCAACTGTGGTGCCAACCTCTCACCTTCCCCCAAAAGCTGCCACCGACCCTGGGCTGGAGGGGCCTGGCTCTGGCATCGCTTGCTGAAGGCACAGCCACCTCTGTGGCTGCCCCCTGCAACCCCCCCATTCCTGAGTGTGTGTGGGAAACCGCCTGTCTGGCACGTGTTTGGGAGCAGCACTTCAGAGGGGAGAGCTGGGCATTGTTTGTGTCATGGTGGGCACTGATTGTGCCATGGTGGGCACTGGCTGTGCCATGGTGGGCACTGGTTTTGCCATGGTGGGCATTGTTTGTGCCATGGTAGGCATTGCCTGTGCCATGGTGGGCATTGTGTGTGCCATGGTGGGCACTGGTTGTGCCATGGTGGGCACTGGTTGTGCCATGGTGAGCATTGCCTGTGCCATGGTGGGCACTGTTTGTGCCATGGTGGGGATTGCCTGTGCCATGGTGGGCATTGTTTGTGCCATGGTGGGCACTGGTTGTGCCATGGTGAGCATTGCCTGTGCCATGGTGGGCACTGTTTGTGCCATGGTGGGGATTGCCTGTGCCATGGTGGGCATTGTTTGTGCCATGGTGGGCACTGGTTGTGGCATGGTGGGCACTGGTTATGCCATGATGGGCATCACCTGCTCTGAAGGAGAAGAAACAAAAAGCCCTTGAAGGTGGAGGGGGAGCAGGAGCCGGGCACCCTGCTGCCCGAGTGCTGTGGTGGAGGGGTGTAAGGGCACGGCGGCCACACAATGCCGGCGTGGGGGGGGTCCCAGACGTTCCGTGCGTGGGCTGTCAGGGTCCCTTTCTCTGCACGCGGGGCTGAGCAGGATGGGGAAGGTGCGAGGACACCGATGTCCGCGGGGTCGTGGTACGGGTGCCCCGGGCGCATCCCACCGTGTGCATCCCACCATGTGCATCCCACCGTGCGCATCCCACCGTGCGCATCCCACCCTGCGCATCCCACCGTGCGCATCCCACCGTGTGCATCCCACCATGCGCATCCCACC